>JBAPLH010000209.1:0-46236 GCA_037897445.1 Ceriops zippeliana | reverse complement strand
CAAAGATAATGAAATTAACACTTATGCCTAAACTACTAAGTATATTCATTAAAACAAACCATTCTAAACCCTATTAACACTCTAAATGTGTTTACTTCCACCAATCGAAGAATTCATTCATCTTGGTTTGCATTTCGTACTATTGTTAAGTAGTTTCATTCAAAAATAATGAGACATTCAATGCACCTCCAACTAATTACACTCCTCTTTCTATTCCAAAGACTATTTTTCAATCATAGACCATGAAATTATCGTTTGTTTCATACTTAACGACTATATTAATTGTGAAATCAATATCCATGAACCATCTATACCATGAATTCTTTCAATTCCAACAAACAATGGAGTCCCTGATCTTGATTTGCTTTTCTTATTAATATTAATTGGTTGAAATACAAAATAAAGAGTTTGTCCCATCATTTCAACTTAGCAAGTATCCTTTTTTGTCTACAAACACTTTTTTTTATACAAAGATCATGAAATTCACACTTGAGCCTAAACTACTAAGTATATGCATTAAAACAAACCATTCTAAACCCTATTAACACTATAAATGTGTTTACTTCCACCAATCGAAGAATTCTTTCATCTTGGTTTGCATTTCGGACTATTGTTAAATAGTTTCATTCAAAAAGAATGAGACATTCAATGCGCCTCCAGCTAATTACACTCCTCTTTCTGTTCCAAAGACTATTTTTCATTCAATGACCATGAAATTATCGTTTATGTCATACTTAACGACTATATTAATTGTGAAATCAATATCCATGAACCATCTATACCATGAATTCTTTCAATTCCAACGAACGATGGAGTCCCTGATCTGGATTTGCTTTTCTTATTGATATTAATTGGTTGAAATACAAAATAAAAAGTCCGTCCCATCATTTCTACTTAGCAAGTATCCTTTTTTATTTACAAACACACTCTTTTTCATACAAAGATATGAAATTTCACATTTGTTCCTAAACTACTAAGTATATTCATTAAAACAAACCATTCTAAACCCTATTAACACTCTAAATGTGTTTACTTCCACCAATCGAAGAATTCATTCATCTTGGTTTGCATTTTGTACTATTGTTAAATAGTTTCATTAAAAAATCATGAGTCATTCAATGCGCCTCCAGCTAATTACACTCCTCTTTCTGTTCCAAAGACTATTTTTCAATCAATGACCATGAAATTATCGTTTGTTTCATACTTAACGACAATATTAATTGTGAAATCATTATCCATGAACCATCTATACCATGAATTCTTTCAATTCCAACAAACAATGGAGTCCCTGATCTTGATTTGCTTTTCTTATTGATATTAATTGGTTGAAATACAAAATAAAAAGTCCGTCCCATGATTTCTTCTTAGCAAGTATCCTTTTTTGTTTACAAACACACTTTTTGATACAAAGATTATGAAATTAACACTTGTGCCTAAACTACTAAGTATATTCGTTAAAACAAACCATTCTAAACCCTATTAAAACTCTAAATGTGTTTACTTCCGCCACTCGAAGAATTCATTCATCTTGGTTTGCATTTTGGACAATTGTTAAGTAGCTTCATTCAAAAATAATGAGACATTCAATGCGCCTCCAGCTAATTACACTCCTCTTTCTGTTCCTAAGACTATTTTTCAATCAATGACCATGAAATTATCATTTGTTTCATTCTTAATGACTATATTAATTGTGAAATCAATATCCATGAACCATCTATACCATGAATTCTTTCAATTCCAACAAACAATGGAGTCGCTGATCTTGATTTGCTTTTCTTATTAATATTAATTGGTTGAAATACAAAATAAGGAGTTCATCCCATCATTTCAACTTAGCAAGTATCCTTTTTTGTCTACAAACACTTTTTTTTATACAAAGATCATGAAATTCACACTTGAGCCTAAACTACTAAGTATATTCATTAAAACAAACCATTCTAAACCCTATTAACACTCTAAATGTGTTTACTTCCACCAATCAAAGAATTATTTCATCTTGGTTTGCATTTTGTACAATTGTTAAGTAGTTTCATTCAAAAATAATGAGACATTCAATGCATCTCCAGCTAATTACACTCCTCTTTCTGTTCCAAAGACTATTTTTCATTCAATGACCAAGAAATTATCGTTTGTGTTATACTTATCGAATATATTAATTGTGAAATCAATATCCATGAACCATCTATACCATAACTTCTTTCAATTCCAGTAAACAATGGAGTCGCTGATCTTGATTTGCTTTTCTTATTGATATTAATTGGTTGAAATACAAAATAAAGAGTTTGTCCCATCATTTCAACTTAGCAAGTATCCTTTTTTGTCTACAAACACACTTTTTGATACAAAGATCATGAAATTAACACTTGTGCCTAAACTACTAACTATATTCATTAAAACAAACCATTCTAAACCCTATTAACACTCTAAATGTGTTTACTTCCACCAATCGAAGAATTCATTCATCTTGGTTTGCATTTCGTACTATTGTTAAATAGTTTCATTCAAAAATAATGAGACATTCCACGCGCCTCCAGCTAATTACACTCCTCTTTCTGTTTCAAAGACTATTTTTCATTCAATGACCATGAAATTATCGTTTGTGTCATACTTAACGACTATATTAATTGTGAAATCAATATCCATGAACCATCTATACCATGAATTCTTTCAATTCCAACAAACGATGGAGTCCCTGATCTTGATTTGCTTTTCTTATTGATATTAATTGGTTGAAATACAAAATAAAAAGTCCGTCTCATCATTTCTACTTAGCAAGTATCCTTTTTTATCTACAAACACTCTTTTTGACACAAAGATCATGAAATTCACACTTGTGCCTAAAGTACTAAGTATATTCATTGAAACAAACCATTCTAAACCCTATTAACACTATAAATGTGTTTACTTCCACCAATCAAAGAATTAATTCATGTTGGTTTGCATTTTGTACTATTGTTAAGTAGTTTCATTCAAAAATAATGAGACATTCAATGCGCCTCCACCTAATTACACTCCTCTTTCTGTTCCAAAGAATATTTTTCAATCAATGACCATGAAATTATCATTTGTTTCATACTTAATGACTATATTAATTGTGAAATCAATATCCATGAACCATCTATACCCTGAATTCTTTCAATTCCAACAAACAATGGAGTCCCTGATCTTGATTTGCTTTTCTTATTGATATTAATTGGTTGAAATACAAAATAAAAAGTCCGTCCCATGATTTCTTTTTAGCAAGTATCCTTTTTTGTTTACAAACACACTTTTTCATACAAAGATAATGAAATTAACACTTGTGCATAAACTACTAACTATATTCATTGAAACAAACCATTCTAAACCCTATTAACACTCTAAATGTGTTTACTTCCACCAATCAAAGAATTCATTCATCTTGGTTTGCATTTTGTACAATTGTTAAGTAGTTTCATTAAAAAATAATAAGACATTCAATGCGCCTCCAGATAATTAAACTCTTCTTTCTGTTCCAAAGACTATTTTTCATTCAATGATTTCACCTCCACCTCCACCTCCAGTCATTCAAAAATAATGATTTCACAATTAATATAGTTGTGATGTATGAAACAAACGATAATTTCATGGTCATTGATTGAAAAATAGACTTTGAAACAGAAAGAGGAGTGTAATTAGCTGAAGGCGCATTGAATGTCTCATTATTTTTGAATGAAACTACTTAACAATTGTACAAAATGCAAACCAAGATGAATGAGTTCTTCGAGTGGTGGAAGTAAATACATTTAGAGAGTTAATAGGATTTAGAATGGTTTGTTTCAATGAATATAGTTAGTAGTTTAGGCACAAGTGTTAATTTCATGATCTTTGTATCAAAAAATGTATTTGTAGACGAAAAAGGATACTTGCTAAGTTGAAATGATGGGACGGACACTTTATTTTGTATTTGAACCTATTAATATCAATAAGAAAATCAAATCAAGATCAGCGACTCCATTGTTTGTTGGAATTGAAAGAATTCAAGCTATATATGTTCATGGATATTGATTTCACAATTAATATAGTCCTTAAGTATGAAACAAACGATAATTTCATGGCAATTGAATGAAAAATAGTCTTTGGAATAGAAAGAAGAGTGAAATTAGCTGGAGGCGCATTGAATGTCTCATTATTTTTGAATGAAACTACTTAACAATTGTACAAAATGCAAACCAAGATGAATGAATTCTTCGATTGGTGGAAGTAAACACATTTAGAGTGTTAATAGGGTTTAGAATCATTTGTTTTAATGAATATACTTAGTAGTTTAGGCACAAGTGTGAATTTCATGATCTTTGTATCAAAAAGTGTGTTTGTAGATAAAAAAGGTTACTTGTTAAGTAGAAATGATGGGACAGACTCTTTATTTTGTATTTGAACCAATTAATATCAATAAGAAAAGCAAATCAAGATCAGCGACTCCATTGTATGTTGGAATTGAAAGAATTCATGCTATATATGGTTCATGGATATTGATTTCACAATTAATATAGTCGTTAAGTATGAAACAAACGATAATTTCATGGTAATTGAATGAAAAATAGTCTTAGGAACAGAAAGAAGAGTGTAATTAGCTGGAGGTGCATTGAATGTCTCATTATTTTTGAACGAAACTACTTAACAATTGTACAAAATGCAAACCAAGATGAATGAATTCTTTGATTGGTGGAAGGAAACACATTTAGAGTGTTAATAGGGTTTAGAATGGTTTGTTTTAATGAATATACTTTGTAGTTTAGGCACAAGTGTTAATTTCATTATCTTTGTATCAAAAAGTGTGTTTGTAAACAAAAAAGGATACTTGCTAAAAAGAAATCATGGGACGAACTTTTTATTTTGTATTTCAACCAATTAATATCAATAAGAAAAGCAAATCAAGATCAGGGACTCCATTGTTTGTTGAAATTGAAAGAATTCAGGGTATAGATGGTTGATGGATATTGATTTCACAATTAATATAGTCGTTAAGTATGAAACAAACGATAATTTCATGGTCATTGATTGAAAAATATTCTTTGGAACAGAAAAAGGATTGTAATTAGGTGGAGGCGCATTGAATGTCTCATTATTTTTGAATGAAACTACTTAACAATAATACGAAATGCAAACCAACATGAATGAATTCTTCGATTGGTGGAAGTAAACACATTTATAGTGTTAACAGGGTTTAGAATGGTTTGTTTTAATGAATATACTTAGTAGTTTAGGCACAAGTGTGAATTTCATGATCTTTGTATCAAAAAGAGTGTTTGTAGATAAAAAAAAAGGAAACTTGCTAAGTAGAAATGATGGGACGGACTCTTTATTTTGTATTTCAACCAATTAATATCAATAAGAAAAGCAAATCAAGATCAGGGACTCCATTATTTGTTGGAATTGAAAGAATTCATGGTATAGATGGTTCATGGATATTGATTTCACAATTAATATAGTCGTTAAGTATGACACAAACGATAATTTGATGGTCATTGATTGAAAAATAGTCTTTGGAACAAAAAGAGGAGTGTAATTGGGTGGAGGTGCATTGAATGTCTCATTATTTTTTAATTAAACTACTTAACAATAGTACGAAATGCAAACCAAGATGAATGAATTCTTCGATTGGTGGAAGTAAACACATTTAGAGTGTTAATAGGGTTTAGAATGGTTTTTTTTTTTAATCAATATACTTAGTAGTTTAGGCACAAGTGTGAATTTCATGATCCTTGTATCAAAAAGAGTGTTTGTAGATAAAAAAGGATACTTGCTAAGTAGAAATGATGGGATGGACTTTTTATTTTGTATTTCAACCAATTAATATCAATAAGAAAAACATATCAAGATCAGGGACTCCATTGTTTGTTGGAATTGAAAGAATTCATGGTATAGATGGTTCATGGATATTGATTTCACAATTAATATATTCAATAAGTATAACACAAACGATAATTTCATGGTCATTCAATGAAAAATAATCTTTGGAACAGAAAGAAGAGTGTAATTAGCTGGAGGCGCATTGAATGTCTCATTATTTTTTAATGAAACTACTTAACAATAGTACGAAATGCAAACCAAGATGAATGAATTCTTCGATTGGTTAAGTAAACACATTTAGAGTGTTAATATGGTTTAGAATGGTTTGTTTTCATGAATAGAGTTAGTAGTTTAGGCACAAGTGTTGTTTTCATGATCTTTTGTATCAAAAAGTGTGTTTGTAGACAAAAAAGGATACTTGCTAAGTTGAAATGATGGGACGAACTCTTTATTTTGTATTTCATCCAATTAATATGAATAAGAAAAGCAAATCAAGATCAACGACTACATTGTTTGTTGGAATTGAAAGAATTCGTGGTATAGATGGTTCATGGATATTGATTTCACAATTAATATAGTCGTTAAGTATGAAACAAATGATAATTTCATGGTAATTGAATGAAAAATAGTCATTGGAACAGAAAGAGGAGTGTAATTAGCTGGAGGCGCATTGAATGTCTCATTATTTTTGAATGAGACTACTTAACAATTGTTCAAAATGCAAACCAAGATGAATGAATTCTTCGATTGGTGGAAGTAAACACATTTAGAGTGTTAATAGGGTTTAGAATGGTTTGTTTTAATGAATATACTTAGTAGTTTAGGCACAAGTGTTAATTTCATTATCTTTGTATCAAAAAGTGTGTTTGCAAACAAAAAAGGATACTTGCTAAGAAGAAATCATGGGACGAACATTTTATTTTGTATTTCAACAAATTAATATCAATAAGAAAATCAAATCAAGATCAGGGACTCCATTGTTTGTTGGAATTGAAAGAATTCAGGGTATCGATGGTTCATGGATATTGATTTCACAATTAATATAGTCGTTAAGTATGAAACAAATGATAATTTCATGGTCATTGATTGAAAAATAGTCTTTGGAACAGAAAGAGGAGTGTAATTAGGTGGAGGTGCATTGAATGTCTCATTATTTTTGAATGAAACTACTTAACAATAGTACGAAATGCAAACCAAGATGAATGAATTCTTCGATTGGTGGAAGTAAACACATTTAGAGTGTTAATAGGGTTTAGAATGGTTTGTTTTAATGAATATACTTGCTAAGAAGTTTAGGCACAAGTGTGAATTTCATGATCTTTGTATCAAAAAGAGTGTTTGTAGATAAAAAAAAGGATACTTGCTAAGTAGAAATGATGGGACGAACTTTTTATTTTGTATTTCAACCAATTAATATCAATAAGAAAAGCAAATCAAGATCAGGGACTCCATTGTTTATTGGAATTGAAAGAATTCATGGTATAAATGGTTCATGGTTATTGATTTCACAATTAATATAGTCGTTAAGTATGACACAAACGATAATTTCATGGTCATTGATTGAAAAATAGTCTTTGGAACAGAAAGAGGAGTGTAATTAGGTGGAGGTGCATTGAATGTCTCATTATTTTTTAATGAAACTACTTAACAATAGTACGAAATGCAAACCAAGATGAATGAATTCTTCGATTGGTGGAAGTAAACACATTTAGAGTGTTAATAGGGTTTAGAATCATTTGTTTTAATGAATATACTTCGTAGTTTAGGCACAAGTGTGAATTTCATGATCTTTGTATCAAAAAGTGTGTTTGTAGATAAAAATGGATACTTGCTAAGTAGAAATGATGGGACAGACTCTTTATTTTGTATTTGAACCAATTAATATCAATAAGAAAAGCAAATCAAGATCAGGGACTCCATTGTTTGTTAGAATTGAAAGAATTCGTGGTATAGATGGTTCATGGATATTGATTTCACAATTAATATAGTCGTTAAGTATGACACAAACGATAATTTCATGGTCATTGAATGAAAAATAGTCTTTGGAACAGAAAGAGGAGTGTAATTAGCTGGAGGCACATTGAATGTCTCATTATTTTTGAAAGAAACTATTTAACAATAGTACGAAATGCAAACCAAGATGAATGAATTCTTCGATTGGTGGAAGTAAACACATTTATAGTGTTAATAGGGTTTAGAATGATTTGTTTTAAAGAATAGATTTAGTAGTTTAGGCACAAGTGTTAATTTCATGATCTTTGTATCAAAAAGTGTGTTTGTAGACAAAAAAGGATACTTGCTAAGATGAAATGATGGGACCAACTCTTTATTTTGTATTTCAACCAATTAATATCAATAAGAAAAGCAAATCAAGATCAGCGACTCCATTGTTTGTTGGAATTGAAAGAATTCATGGTATAGATGGTTCATGGATATTAATTTCACAATTAATATAGTAGTTAAATGTGACACAAACGATAATTTCATGGTCATTGAATGAAAAATAGTCTTTGGAATAGAAAGAGAAGTGTAATTAGCTGGAAGCGCATTGAATGTCTCATTATTTTTGAATGAAACTACTTAACAATAGTACGAAATGCAAACCAAGATGAATGAATTCTTCGATTGGTGGAAGTAAACACATTTAGAGTGTTAATAGGGTTTAGAATGGTTTGTTTCAATGAATATAGTTAGTAGTTTAGGCACAAGTGTTAATTTCATGATCATTGTATAAAAAAATGTGTTTGTAGACGAAAAAGGATACTTGCTAAGTTGAAATGATGGGACAGACTCTTTATTGTGTATTTGAACTAATTATTATCAATAAGAAAAGCAAATCAAGATCAACGACTCCATTGTTTGTTGGAATTGAAATAATTCATCGTATATATGGTTCATGGATATTGATTTCACAATTAATTTATTCAATAAGTATAACACAAACGATAATTTCATAGTCATTGAATGAAAAATAGTCTTTGGAACAGAAAGAAGAGTGTAATTAGCTGGAGGCGCATTGAATGTCTGAATATTTTTGAATGAAACAACTTAACAATTGTACAAAATGCAAAGCAAGATGAATGATTTCTTCAATTGGTGGAAGTAAACACATTTAGAGTGTTAATAGGGTTTAGAATGGTTTGTTTCAATGAATATAGTTAGTAGTTTACGCACAAGTGTTAATTTCATGATCTTTGTATAAAAAAATGTGTTTGTAAACAAAAAAGGATACTTGCTAAGAAGAAATGATGGGACAGACTCTTTATTTTGTATTTGAACCAATTAATATCAATAAGTAAAGCAAATCAAAATTAGGGACTCCATTGTTTGTTGGAACTGAAAGAATTCAAGTTATATATGGTTCATGGATATTGATTTCACAATTAATATAGTCGTTAAGTATTCACAAACCATAATTTCATGGACATTGAATGGAAAATAGTCTTTGGACCAGAAAGAGGAGTGTAATTAGCTGGAGGCCCATTGAATGTCTCATTATTTTTGAATGAAACTACTTAACAATAGTACGAAATGCAAACCAAGATGAATGAATTCTTCGATTGGTGGAAGTAAACACATTTAGAGTGTTAATATGGTTTAGAATGTTTTGTTTCAAAGAATATAGTTAGTAGTTTAGTCACAAGTGTCAATTACATGATCTTTGTATGAAAAAATGTGTTTGTAGACGAAAAAGGATACTTGCGAAGTTGAAACGATGGGACGGACTCTTTATTTTGTATTTGAACCAATTAATATCAATAAGAAAAGCAAATCAAGATCAGTGACTCCATTGTTTGTTGGAATTGAAAGAATTCATGGTATATATGGTTCATGGATATTGATTTCACAATTAATATAGTCGTTAAGTATGAAACAAACGATAATTTCATGGCAATTGAATGAAAAATAGTCTTTGGAACAGAAAGAAGAGTGTAATTAGCTGGAGGCGCATTGAATGTCTCATTATTTTTGAATGAAACTACTTAACAATAGTACGAAATGCAAACCAAGATGAATGAATTCTTCGATTGGTGGAAGTAAACACATTTAGAGTGTTAATAGGGTTTAGAATGATTTGTTTTAATGAATATACTTAGTAGTTTAGGCACAAGTGTGAATTTCATGATCTTTGTATCAAAAAGAGTGTTTGTAGATAAAAAAGGATACTTGCTAAGTAGAAATGATGGGATGGACTTTTTATTTTGTATTTCAACCAATTAATATCAATAAGAAAAGCAAATCAAGATCAGCTACTCCATTGTTTGTTGGAATTGAAAGAATTCGTGGTATAGATGGTTCATGGATATTGATTTCACAATTAATATATTCAATAAGTATAACACAAACGATAATTTCATGGTCATTCAATGAAAAATAGTCTTTGGAACAGAAAGAATAGTGTAATTAGCTGGAGGCACATTGAATGTCTCATTATTTTTGAATGAAACTACATAACAATAGTACAAAATGCAAACCAAGATGAATGAATTCTTCGATTGGTGGAAGTAAACACATTTAGAGTGTTAATAGGGTTTAGAATGTTTTTTTTTTAATGAATATACTTAGTAGTTTAGGCACAAGTGTTAATTTCATGATCTTTGTATCAAAAAGTGTGTTTGTAGACAAAAAAGGATACTTGCTAAGTTGAAATGATGGGACGAACTCTTTATTTTGTATTTCATCCAATTAATATGAATAAGAAAAGCTAATCAAGATCAACGACTACATTGTTTGTTGGAATTGAAAGAATTCGTGGTATAGATGGTTCATGGATATTGATTTCACAATTAATATAGTCGTTAAGTATGAAACAAACGATAATTTCATGGTAATTGAATGAAAAATAGTCTTTGCAACAGAAAGAGGAGTGTAATTAGTTGGAGGCGCATTGAATGTCTCATTATTTTTGAATGAAACTACTTAACAATAGTACGAAATGCAAACCAAGATGAATGAATTCTTTGATTGGTGGAAGTAAACACATTTAGAGTGTTAATAGGGTTTAGAATGGTTTTTTTTAATGAATATACATAGTAGTTTAGGCACAAGTGTGAATTTCATGATCCTTGTATCAAAAAGAGTGTTTGTAGATAAAAAAGGATACTTGCTAAGTAGAAATGATGGGATGGACTTTTTATTTTCTATTTCAACCAATTAATATCAATAAGAAAAGCATATCAAGATCAGGGACTCCATTGTTTGTTGGAATTGAAAGAATTCATGGTATAGATGGTTCATGGATATTGATTTCACAATTAATATAGTCGTTAAGTATGACACAAACGATAATTTCATGGTCATTGATTGAAAAATAGTCTTTGGAACAGAAAGAGGAGTGTAATTAGGTGGAGGTGCATTGAATGTCTCATTATTTTTGAATGAAACTACTTAACAATAGTACGAAATGCAAGCCAAGATGAATGAATTCTTCGATTGGTGGAAGTAAACACATTTATAGTGTTAATAGGGTTTAGAATGGTTTGTTTCAATGAATATAGTTAGTAGTTTAGGCACAAGTGTTAATTTCATGATCTTTGTATAAAAAAATGTGTTTGTAGACGAAAAAGAATACTTGCTAAGTTGAAATGATGGGAGGGACTCTTTATTTTGTATTTGAACCAATTATTATCAATAAGAAAAGCAAATCAAGATCAGCGACTCCATTGTTTGTTGGAATTGAAAGAATTCATCGTATATATGGTTCATGGATATTGATTTCACAATTAATATATTCAATTAGTATAACACAAACGATAATTTCATGGTCATTGAATGAAAAATAGTCTTTAGAACAGAAAGAAGAGTGTAATTAGCTGGAGGCGCATTGAATGTCTCAATATTTTTGAATGAAACAACTTAACAATTGTACAAAATGCAAACCAAGACGAATGAATTCTTCGATTGGTGGAAGTAAACACATTTAGAGTGTTAATAGGGTTTAGAAAGGTTTTTTTTAATGAATATACATAGTAGTTTAGGCACAAGTGTGAATTTCATGATCCTTGTATCAAAAAGAGTGTTTGTAGATAAAAAAGGATACTTGCTAAGTAGAAATGATGGGATGGACTTTTTATTTTCTATTTCCACCAATTAATATCAATAAGAAAAGCATATCAAGATCAGGGACTCCATTGTTTGTTGGAATTGAAAGAATTCATGGTATAGATGGTTCATGGATATTGATTTCACAATTAATATATTCAATAAGTGTAACACAAACGATAATTTCATGGTCATTGAATGAAAAATAATCTTTGGAACAGAAAGAAGAGTGTAATTAGCTGGAGGCGCATTGAATGTCTGATTATTTTTGAATGAAACTACTTAACAATAGTACGAAATGCAAACCAAGATGAATGAATTCTTCGATTGGTGGAAGTAAACACATTTAGAGTGTTAATAGGGTTGAGAATGGTTTGTTTTAATGAATATACTTAGTAGTTTAGGCACAAGTGTTAATTTCATTATCTTTGTATCAAAAAGTGTGTTTGTAGACAAAAAAGGATACTTGCTAAGTAGAAATGATGGGACGGACTCTTTATTTTGTATTTCAACCAATTAATATCATTAACAAAAGCACATCAAGATCAGCGACTCCATTGTTTGTTGGAATTGAAAGAATTCATGGTATAGATGGTTCATGGATATTGATTTCACAATTAATATAGTCGTTAATTATGAAACAAACGATAATTTCATGGTAATTGAATGAAAAATAGTCTTTGGAACAGAAAGAGGAGTGTAATTAGCTGGAGGCGCATTGAATGTCTCATTATTTTTGAATGAAACTACTTAACAATTGTACAAAATGCAAACCAAGATGAATGAATTCTTCGATTGGTGGAAGTAAACACATTTAGAGTGTTAATAGCGTTTAGAATGGTTTTTTTTAATGAATATACATAGTAGTTTAGGCACAAGTGTGAATTTCATGATCCTTGTATCAAAAAGAGTGTTTGTAGATAAAAAAAAAAATACTTGCTAAGTAGAAATGATGGGATGGACTTTTTATTTTCTATTTCAACCAATTAATATCAATAAGAAAAGCATATCAAGATCAGGGACTCCATTGTTTGTTGGAATTGAATGAATTCATGGTATAGATGGTTCATGGATATTGATTTCACAATTAATATAGTCGTTAAGTATGACACAAACGATAATTTCATGGTCATTGATTGAAAAATAGTCTTTGGAACAGAAAGAGGAGTGTAATTAGGTGAAGGTGCATTGAATGTCTCATTATTTTTGAATGAAACTACTTAACAATAGCACGAAATGCAAGCCAAGATGAATGAATTCTTCGATTGGTGGAAGTAAACACATTTAGAGTGTTAATAGGGTTTAGAATGGTTTGTTTTAATGAATATACTTGGTAGTTTAGGCACAAGTGTTAATTTCATTATCTTTGCATCAAAAAGTGTGTTTGTAGACAAAAAAGGATACTTGCTAAGTAGAAATGATGGGACGGACTCTTTATTTTGTATATGAACCAATTATTATCAATAAGAAAAGCAAATCAAGATCAGCGACTCCTTTGTTTGTTGGAATTGAAAGAATTCATCGTATATATGGTTCATGGATATTGATTTCATAATTAATATATTCAATAAGTATAACACAAATGATAATTTCATGGTCATTGAATGAAAAATAGTCTTTGGAACAGAAAGAAGAGTGTAATTAGCTGGAGGCGCATTGAATGTCTCAATATTTTTGAATGAAACAACTTAACAATTGTACAAAATGCAAACCAAGATGAATGATTTCTTCAATTGGTGGAAGTAAACACATTTAGAGTGTTAATAGGGTTGAGAATGGTTTGTTTTAATGAATATACTTAGTAGTTTAGGCACAAGTGTTAATTTCATTATCTTTGTATCAAAAAGTGTGTTTGTAGACAAAAAAGGATACTTGCTAAGTAGAAATGATGGGACGGACTCTTTATTTTGTATTTCAACCAATTAATATCATTAACAAAAGCACATCAAGATCAGCGACTCCATTGTTTGTTGGAATTGAAAGAATTCATATGATAGATGGTTCATGGATATTGATTTCACAATTAATATAGTCGTTAATTATGAAACAAACGATAATTTCATGGTAATTGAATGAAAAATAGTCTTTGGAACAGAAAGAGGAGTGTAATTAGCTGGAGGCGCATTGAATGTCTCATTATTTTTGAATGAAACTACTTAACAATTGTACGAAATGCAAACCAAGATGAATGAATTCTTCGATTGGTGGAAGTAAACACATTTAGAGTGTTAATAGGGTTGAGAATGGTTTGTTTTAATGAATATACTTAGTAGTTTAGGCACAAGTGTTAATTTCATTATCTTTGTATCAAAAAGTGTGTTTGTAGACAAAAAAGGATACTTGCTAAGTAGAAATGATGGGACGGACTCTTTATTTTGTATTTCAACCAATTAATATCATTAACAAAAGCACATCAAGATCAGCGACTCCATTGTTTGTTGGAATTGAAAGAATTCATGGTATAGATGGTTCATGGATATTGATTTCACAATTAATATAGTCGTTAATTATGAAACAAACGATAATTTCATGGTAATTGAATGAAAAATAGTCTTTGGAACAGAAAGAGGAGTGTAATTAGCTGGAGGCGCATTGAATGTCTCATTATTTTTGAATGAAACTACTTAACAATTGTACAAAATGCAAACCAAGATGAATGAATTCTTCGATTGGTGGAAGTAAACACATTTAGAGTGTTAATAGCGTTTAGAATGGTTTTTTTTTAATGAATATACATAGTAGTTTAGGCACAAGTGTGAATTTCATGATCCTTGTATCAAAAAGAGTGTTTGTAGAGAAAAAAAAAATACTTGCTAAGTAGAAATGATGGGATGGACTTTTTATTTTCTATTTCAACCAATTAATATCAATAAGAAAAGCATATCAAGATCAGGGACTCCATTGTTTGTTGGAATTGAAAGAATTCATGGTATAGATGGTTCATGGATATTGATTTCACAATTAATATAGTCGTTAAGTATGACACAAACGATAATTTCATGGTCATTGATTGAAAAATAGTCTTTGGAACAGAAAGAGGAGTGTAATTAGGTGAAGGTGCATTGAATGTCTCATTATTTTTGAATGAAACTACTTAACAATAGCACGAAATGCAAGCCAAGATGAATGAATTCTTCGATTGGTGGAAGTAAACGCATTTAGAGTGTTAATAGGGTTTAGAATGGTTTGTTTCAATGAATATAGTTAGTAGTTTAGGCACAAGTGTTAATTTCATGATCTTTGTATAAAAAAATGTGTTTGTAGACGAAAAAGGATACTTGCTAAGTTGAAATGATGGGAGGGACTTTGTATTTGAACCAATTATTATCAATAAGGAAAGCAAATCAAGATCAGCGACTCCATTGTTTGTTGGAATTGAAAGAATTCATCGTATATATGGTTCATGGATATTGATTTCACAATTAATATATTCAATTAGTATAACACAAACGATAATTTCATGGTCATTGAATGAAAAATAGTCTTTGGAACAGAAAGAAGAGTGTAATTAGCTGGAGGCGCATTGAATGTCTCAATATTTTTGAATGAAACAACTTAACAATTGTACAAAATGCAAACCAAGACGAATGAATTCTTCGATTGGTGGAAGTAAACACATTTAGAGTGTTAATAGGGTTTAGAATGGTTTGTTTTAATGAATATACTTGGTAGTTTAGGCACAAGTGTTAATTTCATTATCTTTGTATCAAAAAGTGTGTTTGTAGACAAAAAAGGATACTTGCTAAGTAGAAATGATGGGACAGACTCTTTATTTTGTATTTCAACCAATTAATATCATTAACAAAAGCACATCAAGATCAGCGACTCCATTGTTTGTTGGAATTGAAAGAATTCATGGTATAGATGGTTCATGGATATTGATTTCACAATTAATATAGTCGTTAAGCATGACACAAACGATAATTTCATGGTCATTGATTGAAAAATAGTCTTTGGAACAGAAAGAGGAGTGTAATTAGGTGGAGGTGCATTGAATGTCTCATTATTTTTTAATGAAACTACTTAACAATAGTACGAAATGCAAACCAAGATGAATGAATTCTTCGATTGGTGGAGGTAAACACATTTAGAGAGTTAATAGGGTTTAGAATGGTTTGTTTCAATGAATATAGTTAGTAGTTTAGGCACAAGTGTTAATTTCATGATCTTTGCATAAAAAAATGTGTTTGTAGACGAAAAAGGATACTTGCTAAGTTGAAATGATGGGAGGGACACTTTATTTTGTATTGCAACCAATTAATATCAATAAGAAAAGCAAATCAAGATCAGCGACTCCATTGTTTCTTGGAATTGAAAGAATTCATGGTATAGATGGTTCATGGATATTGATTTCACAATTAATATAGTAGTTAAATATGACACAAACGATAATTTCATGGTCATTGAATGAAAAATAGTCTTTGGAATAGAAAGAGAAGTGTAATTAGCTGGAGGCGCATTGAATGTCTCATTATTTTTGAATGAAACTAGTTAACAATAGTACGAAATGCAAACCAAGATGAATGAATTCTTCGATTGGTGGAAGTAAACACATTTAGAGTGTTAATAGGGTTTAGAATGGATTGTTTCAAAGAATATAGTTAGTAGTTTAGGCACAAGTGTCAATTTGATGATCTTTGTATGAAAAAATGTGTTTGTAGATGAAAAAGGATACATGCTAAGATGATATGATGGGACGGAGTCTTTATTTTGTATTTGAACCAATTATTATCAATAAGAAAAGCAAATCAAGATTAGCGACTCCATTATTTGTTGGAATTGAAAGAATTCATAGTATAGATGGTTCATGGATATTGATTTCACAATTAATATAGTAGTTAAATATGACACAAACGATAATTTCATGGTCATTGAATGAAAAATAGACTTTGGAATAGAAAAAGAAGTGTAATTAGCTGGAGGCGCATTGAATGTCTCATTATTTTTGAATGAAACTAGTTAACAATAGTACGAAATGCAAACCAAGATGAATGAATTCTTCGATTAAGGGAAGTAAACACATTTAAAGTGTTAATAGGGTTTAGAATGGTTTGTTTCAAAGAATATAGTTAGTAGTTTAGGCACAAGTGTCAATTTGACGATCTTTGTATGAAAAAATGTGTTTGTAGATGAAAAAGGATACATGCTAAGTTGAAATGATGGGACGGACTCTTTATTTTGTATTTGAACCAATTAATATCAATAATAAAAGCAAATCAAGATCAGCGACTCCATTATGTTTTGGAATTGAAAAAATTCATGCTATATATGGTTCATGGATATTGATTTCACAATTAATATAGTCATTAAGCATGAAACAAACGATACTTTCATGGCAATTGAATGAACAATAGTCTTTTTAATAGAAAGAAGAGTGTAATTAGCTGGAGGCGCATTGAATGTCTCATTATTTTTGAATGAAACTACTTAACAATTGTACAAAATGCAAACCAAGATGAATGAATTCTTCGATTGGCGGCAGTAAACACATTTAGAGTGTTAATAGGGTTTAGAATGATTTGTTTTAATGAATATACTTAGTAGTTTAGGCACAAGTGTGAATTTCATGATCTTTGTATCAAAAAATGTCTTTGTAGATAAAAAAGGATACTTGCTAAGTAGAAATGATGGGACGGACTCTTTATTTTGTATTTGAAAAAATTAATATCAATAAGAAAAGCAAATCAAGATCAGCGACTCCATTGTTTGTTGGAATTGAAAGAATTCATGCTATATATGGTTCATGGTTATTGATTTCACAATTAATATAGTTGTTAAGTATGAAAAAAATGATAATTTCATGGTAATTGAATCAAAAATAGTCTTTGCAACAGAAAGAAGAGTGTAATTAGCTGGAGGCGCATTGAATGTCTCATTTTTTTTGAATGAAACTACTTAACAATTGTACAAAATGCAAACCAAGATGAATGAATTCTTCGATTGGTGGCAGTAAACACATTTAGAGTGTTAATAGGGTTTAGAATGGTTTGTTTTAATGAATATACTTAGTAGTTTAGGCACAAGTGTTAATTTCATTATCTTTGTATCAAAAAGTGTGTTTGTAAACAAAAAACGATACTTGCTAAGAAGAAATCATGGGACAGACTTTTTATTTTGTATTTCAACCAATTAATATCAATAAGAAAAGCAAATCAACATCAGGGACTCCATTGTTTGTTGGAATTGAAAGAATTCAGGGTATAGATGGTTCATGGATATTGATTTCACAATTAATATAGTCGTGAAGTATGAAACAAACGATAATTTCATGGTCATTGATTGAAAAATATTCTTTGAAACAGAAAGAGGAGTGTAATTAGGTGGAGGCGCATTGAATGTCTCATTATTTTTGAATGAAACTACTTAACAATTGTACAAAATGCAAACCAAGATGAATGAATTCTTCGATTGGTGGAAGTAAACACATTTAGAGTGTTAATAGGGTTTAGAATGGTTTGTTTTAATGAATATACTTGGTAGTTTAGGCACAAGTGTTAATTTCATTATCTTTGTATCAAAAATTGTGTTTGTAAACAAAAAACGATACTTGCTAAGAAGAAATCATGGGACGGACTTTTTATTTTGTATTTCAACAAATTAATATCAATAAGAAAATCAAATCAAGATCAGGGACTCCATTGTTTGTTGGAATTGAAAGAATTCAGGGTATAGATGGTTCATGGATATTGATTTCACAATTAATATAGTCGTTAAGTATGAAACAAACGATAATTTCATGGTCATTGATTGAAAAATAGTCTTTGGAACAGAAAGAGGAGTGTAATTAGGTGGAGGTGCATTGAATGTCTCATTATTTTTTAATGAAACTACTTAACAATAGTACGAAATGCAAACCAAGATGAATGAATTCTTCGATTGGTGGAGGTAAACACATTTAGAGTGTTAATAGGGTTTAGAATGGTTTGTTTTAATGAATATACTTAGTAGTTTAGGCACAAGTGTTAATTTCATTATCTTTGTATCAAAAAGAGTGTTTGTAGATAAAAAAAGGATACTTGCTAAGTAGAAATGATGGGACGGACTTTTTATTTTGGATTTTAAACAATTAATATCAATAAGAAAAGCAAATCAAGATCAGGGACTCCATTGTTTGTTGGAATTGAAAGAATTCACGGTATAGATGGTTCATGGATATTGATTTTACAATTAATATAGTCGTTAAGTATGACACAAACGATAAATTCATGTTCATTGAATGAAAAATAGTCTTTGGAACAGAAAGAGGAGTGTAATTAGCTGGAGGCACATTGAATGTCTCATTATTTTTGAAAGAAACTATTTAACAATAGTACGAAATGCAAACCAAGATGAATGAATTCTTCGATTGGTGGAAGTAAACACATTTAGAGTGTTAATAGGGTTTAGAATGGTTTGTTTCAATGAATATAGTTAGTAGTTTAGGCACAAGTGTTAATTTCATGATCTTTGTATAAAAAAATGTGTTTGTAGACGAAAAAGGATACTTGCTAAGTTGAAATGATGGGAGGGACTCTTTATTTTGTATTTGAACCAATTATTATCAATAAGAAAAGCAAATCAAGATCAGCGACTCCATTGTTTGTTGGAATTGAAAGAATTCATCGTATATATGGTTCATGGATATTGATTTCAAAATTAATATATTCAAGAAGTATAACACAAACGATAATTTCATGGTCATTGAATGAAAAATTGTCTTTGGAACAGAAAGAAGAGTGTAATTAGCTGGAGGCGCATTGAATTTCTCAATATTTTTGAATGAAACAACCTAACAATTGTACAAAATGCAAACCAAGATGAATGATTTCTTCAATTGGTGGAAGTAAACACATTTAGAGTGTTAATAGGGTTTAGAATGGTTTGTTTTAATGAATATACTTAGTAGTTTAGGCACAAGTGTTAATTTCATTATCTTTGTATCAAAAAGTGTGTTTGTAAACAAAAAAGGATACTTGCTAAGAAGAAATGATGGGACAGACTCTTTATTTTGTATTTGAACCAATTAATATCAATAAGTAAAGTAAATCAAAATCAGGGACTCCATTGTTTGTTGGAACTGAAAGAATTCAAGCTATATATGGTTCATGGATATTGATTTCACAATTAATATAGTCGTTAAGTATTCAAAAACCATAATTTCATGGACATTGAATAGAAAATAGTCTTTGGAACAGAAAGAGGAGTGTAATTAGCTGGAGGCCCATTGAATGTCTCATTATTTTTGAATTAAACTACTTAACAATAGTACGAAATGCAAACCAAGATGAATGAATTCTTCGATTGGTGGAAGTAAACACATTTAGAGTGTTAATAGGGTTTAGAATGGTTTGTTTCAAAGAATATAGTTAGTAGTTTAGGCACAAGTGTCAATTTCATGATGTTTGTATGAAAAAATGTGTTTGTAGACGAAAAAGGATACTTGCTAAGTTGAAATGATGGGACGGACTCTTTATTTTGTATTTGAACCAATTAATATCAATAAGAAAAGCAAATCAAGATCAGCGACTCGATTGTTTGTTGGAATTGAAAGAATTCATGGTATATATGTTTCATGGATATTGATTTCACAATTAATATAGTCGTTAAGTATGAAAGAAACGATAATTTCATGGCAATTGAATGAAAAATAGTCTTTGGAATAGAAAGAAGAGTGTAATTAGCTGGAGGCGCATTGAATGTCTCATTATTTTTGAATGAAACTACTTAACAATTGTACAAAATGCAAACCAAGATGAATGAATTCTTCGATTGGCGGAAGTAAACACATTTAGAGTGTTAATAGGGTTTAGAATGATTTGTTTTAATGAATATACTTAGTAGTTTAGGCATAAGTGTGAATTTCATGATCTTTGTATCGAAAAGAGTGTTTGTAGATAAAAAAGGATACTTGCTATGTAGAAATGATGGGACGGACTCTTTATTTTGTATTTGAACCAATTAATATCAATAAGAAAAGCAAATCAAGATCAGCGACTCCATTGTTTGTTGGAATTGAAAGAATTCATGCTATATATGGTTCATGGATATTGATTTCACAATTAATATAGTCGTTAAGTATGAAACAAACGATAATTTCATGGTAATTGAATGAACAATAGTCTTTGGAACAGAAAGAAGAGTGTAATTAGCTGGAGGCGCATTGAATGTCTCATTATTTTTGAATGAAACTACTTAACAATTGTACAAAATGCAAACCAAGATGAATGAATTCTTCGATTGGTAGAAGTAAACACATTTAGAGTGTTAATAGGGTTTAGAATGGTTTGTTTTAATGAATATACTTGGTAGTTTAGGCACAAGTGTTAATTTCATTATCTTTGTATCAAAAAGTGTGTTTGTAAACAAAAAAGGATACTTGCTAAGAAGAAATCATGGGACAGACTTTTTATTTTGTATTTCAACCAATTAATATCAATAAGAAAAGCAAATCAAGATCAGGGACTCCATTGTTTGTTGGAATTGAAAGAATTCAGGGTATAGATGGTTCATGGATATTGATTTCACAATTAATATAGTCGTGAAGTATGAAACAAACGATAGTTTCATGGTCATTGATTGAAAAATATTCTTTGAAACAGAAAGAGGAGTGTAATTAGGTGGAGGCGCATTGAATGTCTCATTATTTTTGAATGAAACTACTTAACAATTGTACAAAATGCAAACCAAGATGAATGAATTCTTCGATTGGTGGAAGTAAACACATTTAGAGTGTTAATAGGGTTTAGAATGGTTTGTTTTAATGAATATACTTGGTAGTTTAGGCACAAGTGTTAATTTCATTATCTTTGTATCAAAAATTGTGTTTGTAAACAAAAAAGGATACTTGCTAAGAAGAAATCATGGGACGGACTTTTTATTTTGTATTTCAACAAATTAATATCAATAAGAAAATCAAATCAAGATCAGGGACTCCATTGTTTGTTGGAATTGAAAGAATTCAGGGTATAGATGGTTCATGGATATTGATTTCACAATTAATATAGTCGTTAAGTATGAAACAAACGATAATTTCATGGTCATTGATTGAAAAATAGTCTTTGGAACAGAAAGAGGAGTGTAATTAGGTGGAGGTGCATTGAATGTCTCATTATTTTTTAATGAAACTACTTAACAATAGTACAAAATGCAAAACAAGATGAATGAATTCTTCGATTGGTGGAGGTAAACAAATTTAGAGTGTTAATAGGGTTTAGAATGGTTTGTTTTAATGAATATACTTAGTAGTTTAGGCACAAGTGTTAATTTCATTATCTTTGTATCAAAAAGAGTGTTTGTAGATAAAAAAAGGATACTTGCTAAGTAGAAATGATGGGACGGACTTTTTATTTTGTATTTTAACCAATTAATATCAATAAGAAAAGCAAATCAAGATCAGGGACTCCATTGTTTGTTGGAATTGAAAGAATTCATGGTATAGATGGTTCATGGATATTGATTTCACAATTAATATAGTCGTTAAGTATGACACAAACGATAATTTCATGGTCATTGAATGAAAAATAGTCTTTGGAACAGAAAGAGGAGTGTAATTAGCTGGAGGCACATTGAATGTCTCATTATTTTTGAAAGAAACTATTTAACAATAGTACGAAATGCAAACCAAGATGAATGAATTCTTCGATTGGTGGAAGTAAACACATTTATAGTGTTAATAGGGTTTAGAATGGTTTGTTTTAAAGAATAGATTTAGTAGTTTAGGCACAAGTGTTAATTTCATGATCTTTGTATCAAAAAGTGTGTTTGTAGACAAAAAAGGATACTTGCTAAGTTGAAATGATGGGACCAACTCTTTATTTTGTATTTCAACCAATTAATATCAATAAGAAAAGCAAATCAAGATCAGCGACTCCAATGTTTGTTGGAATTGAAAGAATTCATGGTATAGATGGTTCATGGATATTGATTTCACAATTAATATAGTAGTTAAATATGACACAAACGATAATTTCATGGTCATTGAATGAAAAATAGTCTTTGGAAGAGAAAGAGAAGTGTAATTAGCTGGAGGCGCATTGAATGTCTCATTATTTTTGAATGAAACTACTTAACAATAGTGCGAAATGCAAACCAAGATGAATGAATTCTTCGATTGGTGGAAGTAAACACATTTAGAGTGTTAATAGGGTTTAGAATGGTTTGTTTCAATGAATATAGTTAGTAGTTTAGGCACAAGTGTTAATTTCATGATCTTTGTATAAAAAAATGTGTTTGTAGACGAAAAAGGATACTTGCTAAGTTTAAATGATGGGAGGGACTCTTTATTTTGTATTTGAACCAATTATTCTCAATAAGAAAAGCAAATCAAGATCAGCGACTCCATTGTTTGTTGGAATTGAAAGAATTCATCGTATATATGATTCATGGATATTGATTTCAAAATTAATATATTCAAGAAGTATAACACAAACGATAATTTCATGGTCATTGAATGAAAAATTGTCTTTGGAACAGAAACAAGAGTGTAATTAGCTGGAGGCGCATTGAATGTCTCAATATTTTTGAATGAAACAACTTAACAATTGTACAAAATGCAAACCAAGATGAATGATTTCTTCAATTGGTGGAAGTAAACACATTTAGAGTGTTAATAGGGTTTAGAATGGTTTGTTTTAATGAATATACTTAGTAGTTTAGGCACAAGTGTTAATTTCATTATCTTTGTATCAAAAAGTGTGTTTGTAAACAAAAAAGGATACTTGCTAAGAAGAAATGATGGGACAGACTCTTTATTTTATATTTGAACCAATTAATATCAATAAGTAAAGCAAATCAAAATCAGGGACTCCATTGTTTGTTGGAACTGAAAGAATTCAAGCTATATATGGTTCATGGATATTGATTTCACAATTAATATAGTCGTTAAGTATTCACAAACCATAATTTCATGGACATTGAATGGAAAATAGTCTTTGGAACAGAAAGAGGAGTGTAATTAGCTGGAGGCCCATTGAATGTCTCATTATTTTTGAATGAAACTACTTAACAATAATACGAAATGCAAACCAAGATGAATGAATTCTTCGATTGGTGGAAGTAAACACATTTAGAGTGTTAATAGGGTTTAGAATGGTTTGTTTCAAAGAATATAGTTAGTAGTTTAGGCACAAGTGTCAATTGCATGATCTTTGTATGAAAAAATGTGTTTGTAGACGAAAAAGGATACTTGCTAAGTTGAAATGATGGGACAGACTCTTTATTTTGTATTTGAACCAATTAATATCAATAAGAAAAGCAAATCAAGATCAGCGACTCCATTGTTTGTTGGAATTGAAAGAATTCATGGTATATATGGTTCATGGATATTGATTTCACAATTAATATAGTCGTTAAGTATGAAACAAACGATAATTTCATGGCAATTGAATGAAAAATAGTCTTTGGAATAGAAAGAAGAGTGTAATTAGCTGGAGGCGCATTGAATGTCTCATTATTTTTGAATGAAACTACTTAACAATTGTACAAAATGCAAATCAAGATGAATGAATTCTTCGATTGGCGGAAGTAAACACATTTAGAGTGTTAATAGGGTTTAGAATGATTTGTTTTAATGAATATACTTAGTAGTTTAGGCATAAGTGTGAATTTCATTATCTTTGTATCAAAAAGAGTGTTTGTAGAGAAAAAAGGATACTTGCTAAGTAGAAATGATGGGACGGACTCTTTATTTTGTATTTGAACCAATTAATATCAATAAGAAAAGAAAATCAAGATCAGGGACTCCATTGTTTGTTGGAATTGAAAGAATTCAGGGTATAGATGGTTCATGGATATTGATTTCACAATTAATATAGTCGTGAAGTATGAAACAAACGGTAGTTTCATGGTCATTGATTGAAAAATATTCTTTGAAACAGAAAGAGGAGTGTAAATAGGTGGAGGCGGATTGAATGTCTCATTATTTTTGAATGAAACTACTTAACAATTGTACAAAATGCAAACCAAGATGAATGAATTCTTCGATTGGTGGAAGTAAACACATTTAGAGTGTTAATAGGGTTTAGAATGGTTTGTTTTAATGAATATACTTGGTAGTTTAGGCACAAGTGTTAATTTCATTATCTTTGTATCAAAAATTGTGTTTGTAAACAAAAAAGGATACTTGCTAAGAAGAAATCATGGGACGGACTTTTTATTTTGTATTTCAACAAATTAATATCAATAAGAAAAGCAAATCAAGATCAGGGACTCCATTGTTTGTTGGAATTGAAAGAATTCAGGGTATAGATGGTTCATGGATATTGATTTCACAATTAATATAGTCGTTAAGTATGAAACAAACGATAATTTCATGGTCATTGATTGACAAATAGTCTTTGGAACAGAAAGAGGAGTGCAATTAGGTGGAGGTGCATTGAATGACTCATTATTTTTTAATGAAACTACTTAACAATAGTATGAAATGCAAACCAAGATGAATGAATTCTTCGATTGGTGGAGGTAAACACATTTAGAGTGTTAATAGGGTTTAGAATGGTTTGTTTTAATGAATATACTTGGTAGTTTAGGCACAAGTGTTAATTTCATTATCTTTGTATCAAAAATTGTGTTTGTAAACAAAAAAGGATACTTGCTAAGAAGAAATCATGGGACGGACTTTTTATTTTGTATTTCAACAAATTAATATCAATAAGAAAAGCAAATCAAGATCAGGGACTCCATTGTTTGTTGGAATTGAAAGAATTCATGGTATAGATGGTTCATGGATATTGATTTCACAATTAATATAGTCGTTAAGTATGACACAAACGATAATTTCATGGTCATTGAATGGAAAATAGTCTTTGGAACAGAAAGAGGAGTGTAATTAGCTGGAGGCACATTGAATGTCTCATTATTTTTGAAAGAAACTATTTAACAATAGTACGAAATGCAAACCAAGATGAATGAATTCTTCGATTGGTGGAAGTAAACACATTTATAGTGTTAATAGGGTTTAGAATGGTTTGTTTTAAAGAATAGATTTAGTAGTTTAGGCACAAGTGTTAATTTCATGATCTTTGTATCACAAAGTGTGTTTGTAGACAAAAAAGGATACTTGCTAAGTTGAAATGATGGGACCAACTCTTTATTTTGTATTTCAACCAATTAATATCAATAAGAAAAGCAAATCAAGATCAGCGACTCCATTGTTTGTTGGAATTGAAAGAATTCATGGTATAGATGGTTCATGGATATTGATTTCACAATTAATATAGTAGTTAAATATGACACAAACAATAATTTCATGGTCAGTGAATGAAAAATAGTCTTTGGAAGAGAAAGAGAAGTGTAAGTAGCTGGAGGCGCATTGAATGTCTCATTATTTTTGAATGAAACTACTTAACAATTGTACAAAATGCAAACCAAGATGAATGAATTCTTCGATTGGTGGAAGTAAACACATTTAGAGTGTTAATAGGGTTTAGAATGATTTGTTTTAATGAGTACACTTAGTAGTTTAGGCACAAGTGTGAATTTCATTATCTTTGTATCAAAAAGTGTGTTTGTAAACAAAAAAGGATACTTGCTAAGTAGAAATGATGGGACGGACTCTTTATTTTGTATTTGAACCAATTAATATCAATAAGAAAAGCAAATCAAGATCAGCGACTCCATTGTTTGTTGGAATTGAAAGAATTCATACTATATATCGTTCATGGATATTGATTTCACAATTAATATAGTCGTTAAGTATGAAACAAACGATAATTTCATGGTCATTGATTGAAAAATAGTCTTTGGAACAGAAAGAGGAGTGTAATTAGGTGGAGGTGCATTGAATGTCTCATTATTTTTTAATGAAACTACTTAACAATAGTACGAAATGCAAACCAAGATGAATGAATTCTTCGATTGGTGGAGGTAAACACATTTAGAGTGTTAAGAGGGTTTAGAATGGTTTGTTTTAATGAATATACTTAGTAGTTTAGGCACAAGTCTTAATTTCATTATCTTTGTATGAAAAAGAGTGTTTGTAGATAAAAAAAGGATACTTGCTAAGTAGAAATGATGGGATGGACTTTTTATTTTGTATTTCAACCAATTAATATCAATCAGAAAAGCAAATCAAGATCAGGGACTCCGTTGTTTGTTGGAATTGAAAGAATTCATGGTATAGATGGTTCATGGATATTGATTTCACAATTAATATAGTCGTTAAGTATGAAACAAACGATCATTTCAAGGTAATTGAATGAACAATAGTGTTCGGAACAGAAAGAAGAGTGTAATTAGCTGGAGGCGCATTGAATGTCTCATTATTTTTGAATGAAACTACTTAACAATTGTACAAAATGCAAACCAAGATGAATGAATTCTTCGATTGGTGGAAGTAAAGACATTTAGAGTGTTAATAGGGTTTCGAATGGTTTGTTTTAATGAATATACTTATTAGTTTAGGCACAAGTGTTAATTTCATGACCTTTGTATCAAAAAGTATGTTTGTAGACAAAAAAGGATACTTGCTAAGTAGAAATGATGGGACGAACTCTTTATTTTGCATTTGAACCAATTATTATCAATAAGAAAAGCAAATCAAGATCAGCGACTCCATTCTTTGTTGGAATTGAAAGAATTCATGGTATAGATGGTTCATGGATATTGATTTCACATTTAATATAGTTGTTAAATATGACACAAACGATAATTTCATGGTCATTGAATGAAAAATAGTCTTTGGAATAGAAAGAGAAGTGTAATTAGCTGGAGGCGCAGTGAATGTCTCATTATTTTTGAATGAAACTACTTAACAATAGTACGAAATGCAAACCAAGATGAATGAATTCTTCGATTGGTGGAAGTAAACACATTTAGAGTGTTAATAGGGTTTAGAATGGTTTTTTTTTTAATGAGTACACTTAGTAGTTTAGGCACAAGTGTGAATTTCATTATCTTTGTATCAAAAAGTGTGTTTGTAAACAAAAAAGGATACTTGCTAAGAAGAAATCATGGGACGGACTTTTTATTTTGTATTTCAACAAATTAATATCAATAAGAAAATCAAATCAAGATCAGGGACTCAATTGTTTGTTGGAATTGAAAGAATTCAGGGTATAGATGGTTCATGGATATTGATTTCACAATTAATATAGTCGTTAAGTATGACACAAACGATAATTTCATGGTCATTGAATGAAAAATAGTCTTTGGAACAGACAGAGGAGTGTAATTAGCTGGAGGCACATTGAATGTCTCATTATTTTTGAAAGAAACTATTTAACAATAGTACGAAATGCAAACCAAGATGAATGAATTCTTCGATTGGTGAAAGTAAACACATTAATAGTGTTAATTGGGTTTCGAATGGTTTGTTTTAATGAATATACTTATTAGTTTAGGCACAAGTGTTAATTTCATGATCTGTGTATAAAAAAGTGTGTTTGTAGACAAAAAAGGATACTTGCTAAGTAGAAATGATGGGACGGACTCTTTATTTTGTATTTTAACCAATTATTATCAATAAGAAAAGCAAATCAAGATCAGCGACTCCATTATTTGTTGGAATTGAAAGAATTCATGGTATAGATGGTTCATGGATATTGATTTCACAATTAATATAGTCGTTAAGTATGACACAAACGATAATTTCATGGTCATTGAATGAAAAATAGTCTTTGGAATAGAAAGAGGAGTGTAATTAGCTTGAGGCACATTGAATGTCTCATTATTTTTGAAAGAAACTATTTAACAATAGTACGAAATGCAAACCAAGATGAATGAATTCTTCGATTGGTGGAAGTAAACACATTTATAGTGTTAATAGGGTTTAGAATGGTTTGTTTTAACGAATAGATTTAGTAGTTTAGGCACAAGTGTTAATTTCATGATCTTTGTATCAAAAAGTGTGTTTGTAGACAAAAAAGGATACTTGCTAAGTTGAAATGATGGGACAAACTTTTTATTTTGTATTTCAACCAATTAATATCAATAAGAAACGCAAATCAAGATCAGGGACTCCATTGTTTGTTGAATTGAAAGAATTCATGTTATAGATGGTTCATGGATATTGATTTCACAATTAATATAGTAGTTAAATATGACACAAACGATAATTTCATGGTCATTGATTGAAAAATAGTCTTTAGAACAGAAAGAGGAGTGTAATTTGGTGTAGGCGTATTGAATGTCTCATTGTTTTTGAATGAAACTACTTAACAACAGTACGAAATGCAAACCAAGATGAATGAATTCTTTGATTGGTGGAAGTAAACACATTTAGAGTGTTAATAGAGTTGAGAATGGTTTGTTTTAATGAATATACTTATTAGTTTAGGCACAAGTGTTAATTTCATTATCTTTGTATCAAAAAGTGTGTTTGTAAACAAAAAAGGATACTTGCTAAGAAGAAATCATGGGATGAACTTTTTATTTTGTATTTCAACAAATTAATATCAATAAGAAAAGCAAATCAACGTCAAGGACTCCATTGTTTGTTCGAATTGAAAGAATTCAGGGAATAGATGGTTCATGGATATTGATTTCACAATTAATATAGTCGTTAAGTATGAAACAAACGATAATTTCAGGGTCATTGAATGAAAAATAGTATTTGGAACAGAAAGAGGAGTGTAATTAGGTGGAGGCGCATTGAATGTCTCATTATTTTTGAATGAAACTACTTAACAACAGTACGAAATGCAAACCAAGATGAATGAATTCTTCGATTGGTGGAAGTAAACACATTTAGAGTGTTAATAGGGTTGATAATGGTTTGTTTTAATGAATATACTTAGTAGTTTAGGCACAAGTGTGAATTTCATGATCTTTGTATAAAAAAGAGTGTTTGTAGATAAAAAAGGATACTTGCTAAGTAGAAATGATGGGACAGACTTTTTATTTTGTATTTCAACCAATTAATATCAATAAGAAAAGCAAATCAAGATCAGGGACTCCATTGTTTGTTGGAATTGAAAGAATTCATGGTATAGATGGTTCATGGATATTGATTTCACAATTAATATAGTCGTTAAGTATGACACAAACGATAATTTCATGGTCATTGAATGAAAAATAGTCTTTGGAACAGAAAGAGGAGTGTAATTAGCTGGAGGCGCATTGAATGTCTCATTATTTTTGAATGAAACTATTTAACAATAGTACGAAATGCAAACCAAGATGAATGAATTCTTCGATTGGTGGAAGTAAACACATTTATAGTGTTAATAGGGTTTAGAATGGTTTGTTTTAATGAATAGAGTTAGTAGTTTAGCCACAAGTGTTAATTTCATTATCTTTGTATCAAAAAGAGTGTTTGTAGATAAAAAAGGATACTTGCTAAGTAGAAATGATGGGATGGACTTTTTATTTTGTATTTCAACCAATTAATATCAATAAGAAAAGCAAATCAAGATCAGCGACTCCATTGTTTGTTGGAATTGAAAGAATTCATGCTATAGATGGTTCATGGATATTGATTTCACAATTAATATAGTAGTTAAATATGACACAAACGATAATTTCATGGTCATTGAAAGAAAAATAGTCTTCGGAAAAGAAAGAGGAGTGTAATTAGCTGGAGGCGCATTGAATGTCTCATTATTTTTGAATGAAACTACTTAGCAATAGTACGAAATGCAAACCAAGATGAATGAATTCTTTGATTGGTGGAAGTAAACACATTTAGAGTGTTAATAGGGTTTAGAATGGTTTGTTTCAATGAATATAGTTAGTAGTTTAGGCACAAGTGTTAATTTCATGATCTTTGTATCAAAAAATGTGTTTGTAGACGAAAAAGGATACTTGCTAACTTGAAATGATGGTACGGACTCTTTATTTTGTATTTGAACCTATTAATATCAATAAGAAAAGCAAATCAAGATCAGCAACTCCATTATTTTTTGGAATTGAAATAATTCATGCTATATATGGTTCATGGATTTTGATTTCACAATTAATTTATTAAATAAGTATAACACAAACGATAATTTCATGGTCATTGAATGAAACATAGTCTTTGGAATAGAAAGAGGAGTGTAATTAGCTGGAGGCGCATTGAATGTCTCATTATTTTCGAATGAAACTACTTAGCAATAGTACGAAATGCAAACCAAGATGAATGAATTCTTCGATTGGTGGAAGTAAACACATTTAGAGTGTTAATAGGGTTTAGAATGGTTTGTTTTAAATAATATACTTAGTAGTTTAGGCACAAGTGTTAATTTCATTATCTTTGTATCAAAAAGTGTGTTTGTAAACAAAAAAGGATACTTGCTAAGAAGAAATCATGGGACGGACTTTTTATTTTGTATTTCAACCAATTAATATCTATAAGAAAAGCAAATCAAGATCAAGGACTCCATTGTTTCTTCGAATTGAAAGAATTCAGGGAATAGATGGTTCATGGATATTGATTTCACAATTAATATAGTCGTTAAGTATGAAACAAACGATAATTTCATGGTCATTGATTGAAAAATAGTATTTGGAACAGAAAGAGGAGTGTAATTAGGTGGAGGCGCATTGAATGTCTCATTATTTTTGAATGAAACTACTCAACAATAGTACGAAATGCAAACCAAGATTAATGAATTCTTCGATTGGTGGAAGTAAACACATTTAGATTGTTAATAGGGTTGTGTAGAATGGTTTGTTTTAATGAATATACTTAGTAGTTTAGGCACAAGTGTGAATTTCATGATCTTTGTATAAAAAAGAGTGTTTGTAGATAAAAAAAGGATACTTGCTAAGTAGAAATGATGGGACAGACTTTTTATTTTGTATTTCAACCAATTAATATCAATAAGAATAGCAAATCAAGATCAGGGACTCCATTGTTTGTTGGAATTGAAAGAATTCATGGTATAGATGGTTCATGGATATTGATTTCACAATTAATATAGTCGTTAAGTATGACACAAACGATAATTTCATGGTCATTGAATGAAAAATAGTCTTTGGAACAGAAAGAGGAGTGTAATTAGCTGGAGGCGCATTGAATGTCTCATTATTTTTGAATGAAACTATTTAACAATAGTACGAAATGCAAACCAAGATGAATGAATTCTTCGATTGGTGGAAGTAAACACATTTATAGTGTTAATAGGGTTGAGAATGGTTTGTTTTAATTAATATACTTATTAGTTTAGGCACAAGTGTGAATTTCATTATCTTTGTATCAAAAAGTGTGTTTGTAAACAAAAAAGGATACTTGCTAAGAAGAAATCATGGTACGGACTTTTGATTTTGTATTTCAACAAATTAGTGTGAAGAAGAAAAGCAAATCAAGATCAGGGACTCCATTGTATGTTGGAATTGAAAGAATTCGTGGTATAGATGGTTCATGGATATTGATTTCACAATTAATATATTCAATAAGTATAACACAAACGATAATTTCATGGTCATTGAATGAAAAATAGTCTTTAGAATAGAAAGAGAAGTGTAATTAGTCGGAGGCGCATTGAATGTCTCATTATTTTTTAATGAAACTACTTAACAATAGTACGAAATGCAAACCAAGATGAATGAATTCTTCGATTGGTTAGGTTAACACATTTAGAGTGTTAATAGGGTTTAGAATGGTTTGTTTCAATGAATATAGTTAGTAGTTTAGGCACAAGTGTCAATTTCATGATCTTTGTATCAAAAAGTGTGTTTGTAGACAAAAAAGGATACTTGCTAAGTTGAAATGATGGGACGAACTCTTTATTTTGTATTTCATCCAATTAATATCAATAAGAAAAGCAAATCAGGATCAGCGACTCCATTGTTTGTTGGAGTTGAAAGAATTCGTAGTATAGATGGTTCATGGATATTGATTTCACAATTAATATATTCAATAAGTATAACACAAACGATAATTTCATGGTCATTGAATGAAAAATAGTGTTTGGAACAGAAAGAAGAGTGTAATTAGCAGGAGGCGCATTGAATGTCTCATTATTTTTGAATGAAACTACTTAACAATAGTACGAAATGCAAACCAAGATGAATGAATTCTTCGATTGGTTATGTATACACATTTAGAGTGTTAATAGGGTTTAGAATGGTTTGTTTCAATGAATATAGTTAGTAGTTTAGGCACAAGTGTTAATTTCATGATCTTTGTATCAAAAAGTGTATTTGTAGACAAAAAAGGATACTTTCTAAGTTGAAATGATGGGACGAACTCTTTATTTTGTATTTTAACCAATTAATATCAATAAGAAAAGCAAATCAAGATCAGCGACTCCATTGTTTGTTGGAGTTAAAAGAATTCGTGGTATAGATGGTTCATGGATATTGATTTCACAATTAATATAGTCGTTAAGTATGAAACAAACGATAATTTCATGGTCATTGAATGAAAAATAGTCTTTGGAACAGAAAGAGGAGTGTAATTAGCTGGAGGTGCATTGAATGTCTCATTATTTTTGAATGAAACTACTTAACAATTGTACAAAATGCAAACCAAGATGAATGCATTCTTCGATTGGTGGAAGTAAACACATTTAGAGTGTTAGTAGGGTTTAGAATGGTTTGTTTTAATGAATATAGTTAGTAGTTTAGGCACAAGTGTTAATTTCATGATCTTTGTATCAAAAAATGTGTTTGTAGACGAAAAAGGATACTTGCTAAGTTGAAATGATGGGACGGACTCTTTATTTTGTATTTCATCCAATTAATATCAATAAGAAAAGCAAATCAGGATCAGCGACTCCATTGTTTGTTGGAGTTGAAAGAATTCATAGTATAGATGGTTCATGGATATTGATTTCACAATTAATATATTCAATAAGTATAACACAAACGATAATTTCATGGTCATTGAATGAAAAATAGTGTTTGGAACAGAAAGAAGAGTGTAATTAGCAGGAGGCGCATTGAATGTCTCATTATTTTTGAATGAAACTACTTAACAATAGTACGAAATGCAAACCAAGATGAATGAATTCTTCGATTGGTGGAAGTAAACACATTTAGAGTGTTAATAGGGTTTAGAATGATTTGTTTTAATGAATATAGTTAGTAGTTTAGCCACAAGTGTTAATTTCATGATCTTTGTATTAAAAAGTGTGTTTGTAGACAAAAAAGCATACTTGCTAAGTTGAAATGATGGGACGAACTCTTTATTTTGTATTTCAACCAATTAATATCAATAAGAAAAGCAAATCAAGATCAGCGACTCCATTGTTTGTTGGAATTGAAAGAATTCATGCTATATATGGTTCATGGATATTGATTTCACAATTAATATATTCAATAAGTATAACATAAAGGATAATTTCATGGTCATTGAATGAAAAATAGTGTTTGGAACAGAAAGAAGAGTGTAATTAGCAGGAGGCGCATTGAATGTCTCATTATTTTTGAATGAAACTACTTAACAATAGTACGAAATGCAAACCAAGATGAATGAATTCTTCGATTGGTTAAGTATACACATTTAGAGTGTTAATAGGGTTTAGAATGGTTTGTTTCAATGAATATACTTAGTAGTTTAGGCACAAGTTTTAATTTCATAATCTTTGTATCAAAAATTGTGTTTGTAAACAAAAAAGGACACTTGCTAAGAAGAAATCATGGGACAGACTTTTTATTTTGTATTTCAACCAATTAATATCAATAAGAAAAGCAAATCAAGATCAGGGACTCCATTGTTTGTTGGAATTGAAATAATTCATGGTATAGATGGTTCATGGATATTGATTTCACAATTATTATAGTCGTTAAGTATGAAACAAACGATAATTTCATGGTGATTGATTGAAAAATAGTCTTTGGACCAGAAAGAGGAGTGTAATTAGTTGGAGGCGCATTGAATGTCTCATTATTTTTGAATGAAACTACTTAACAATTGTACAAAATGCAAACCAAGATGAATGAGTTCTTCGATTGGTGGAACTAAACACATTTAGAGTGTTAATAGGGTTTAGAATGGTTTGTTTCAATGAATATAGTTAGTAGTTTAGGCACAAGTGTTAATTTCATGATCTTTGTATCAAAAAATGTGTTTGTAGACGAAAAAGGATACTTGCTAAGTTGAAATGATGGGACGGACTCTTTATTTTGTATTTGAACCTATTAATATCAATAAGAAAAGCAAATCAAGATCAGTGACTCCATTGTTTGTTGGAATTGAATGAATTCGTGGTATAGATGATTCATGGATATTGATTTCACAATTAATATATTCAATAAGTATAACACAAACGATAATTTCGTGGTCATTGAATGAAAAATAGTCTTTGGAACAGAAAGAAGAGTGTAATTAGCTGGAGGCGCATTGAATGTCTCATTATTTTTGAATGAAACTACTTAACAATTGTACAAAATGCAAACCAAGATGAATGAATTCTTCGATTGGTGGAAGTAAACACATTTAGAGTGTTAATAGGGTTTAGAATGATTTGTTTTAATGAATATAGTTAGTAGTTTAGCCACAAGTGTTAATTTCATGATCTTTGTATTAAAAAGTGTGTTTGTAGACAAAAAAGCATACTTGCTAAGTTGAAATGATGGGACGAACACTTTATTTTGTATTTCAACCAATTAATATCAATAAGAAAAGCAAATCAAGATCAGCGACTCCATTGTTTGTTGGAATTGAAAGAATTCATGCTATATATGGTTCATGGATATTGATTTCACAATTAATATATTCAATAAGTATAAAACAAAACGATAATTTCATGGTGATTGAATGAAAAATAGTCTTTGGAACAGAAAGAAGAGTATAATTAGCTGGAGGCGCATTGAATGTCTCATTATTTTTGAATGAAACTACTTAACAATTGTACAAAATGCAAACCAAGATGAATTAATTCCTCGATTGGTGGAAGTAAACACATTTAGAGTGTTAATAGGGTTTAGAATGGTTTGTTTTAATGAATATACTTAGTAGTTTAGGCACAAGTGTTAATTTCATTATCTTTGTATCAAAAAAGTGTGTTTGTAAACAAAAAAAAGGACACTTGCTAAGAAGAAATCATGGGGACGGACTTTTTATTTTGTATTTCAACCAATTAATATCAATAAGAAAAGCAAATCAAGATCAGGGACTCCATTGTTTGTTGGAATTGAAAGAATTCATGGTATAGATGGTTCATGGATATTGATTTCACAATTAATATAGTCGTTAAGTATGAAACAAACGATAATTTCATGGTCATTGAATGAAAAATACTCTTTGGAACAGAAAGAGGAGTGTAAGTAGCTGGAGGTGCATTGAATGTCTCATTATTTTTGAATGAAACTACTTAACAATTGTACAAAATGCAAACCAAGATGAATGAGTTCCTCGATTGGTGGAAGTAAACACATTTAGAGTGTTAATAGGGTTTAGAATGGTTTGTTTCAATGAATATAGTTAGTAGTTTCGGCACAAGTGTTAATTTCATGATCTTTGTATCAAAAAATGTGTTTGTAGACGAAAAAGGATACTTGCAAAGTTGAAATGATGGGACAGACTCTTTATTTTGTATTTGAACCTATTAATATCAATAAGAAAAGCAAATCAAGATCAGCGACTCCCTTGTTTGTTGGAATTGAAAGAATTCATGGTATAAATGGTTCATGGATATTGATTTCACAATTAATATATTCAATAAGTATAACACAGACGATAATTTCATGATCATTGAATGAAAAATAGTCTTTGGAACAGAAAGAAGAGTGTAATTAGCTGGAGGCGCATTGAATGTCTCATTATTTTTGAATGAAACTACTTAACAATTGTACAAAATGCAAACCAAGATGAATGAATTCTTCGATTGGTGGAAGTAAACACATTTAGAGTGTTAATAGGGTTTAGAATGGTTTGTTTTATTGAATATACTTAGTAGTTTAGGCACAAGTGTGAATTTGATGATCTTTATATCAAAAAGTGTGTTTGTAGATAAAAAAGGATACTTGCTAAGTAGAAATGGTGGGACGGACTCTTTATTTTGTATTTGAACAAATTAATATCAATAAGAAAAGCAAATCAAGATCAGCGACTCCATTGTTTGTTGGAATTGAAAGAATTCATGGTATATATGGTTCATGGATATTGATTTCACAATTAATATAGTCGTTAAGTATGAAACAAACGATAATTTCATGGTAATTGAATGAAAAATAGTCTTTGGAACAGAAAGAAGAGTGTAATTAGCTGGAGGCGCATTGAATGTCTCATTATTTTTGAATGAAACTACTTAACAATTGTACAAAATGCAAACCATGATGAATGAGTTCTTCGATTGGTGGAAGTAAACACATTTAGAGTGTTAATAGGGTTTAGAATGGTTTGTTTCAATGAATATAGTTAGTAGTTTAGGCACAAGTGTTAAATTTCATGATCTTTGTATCAAAAAATGTGTTTGTAGACGAAAAAGGATACTTGCTAAGGTGAAATGATGGGACGGACTCTTTATTTTGTATTTGAACCTATTAATATCAATAAGAAAAGCAAATCAAGATCAGCGACTCCCTTGTTTGTTGGAATTGAAAAAATTCATGGTATAGATGGTTCATGGATAATGATTTCACAATTAATATATTCAATAAGTATAACCCAAACGATAATTTCATGGTCATTGAATGAAAAATAGTCTTTGGAACAGAAAGAAGAGTGTAATTAGCCGGAGGCGCATTGAATGTCTCATTATTTTGAATGAAACTACTTAACAATTGTACAAAATGCAAACCAAGAAGAATGAATTCTTCGTGGTGGAAGTAAACACATTTAGAGTGTTAATAGGGTTTAGAATGGTTTGTTTTAATGAATATACTTAGTAGTTTAGGCACAAGTGTTAATTTCATTATCTTTGTATCAAAAAGTGTGTTTGTAAACAAAAAAGGATACTTGCCAAGAAGAAATCATGGGACGGACTTTTTATTTTGTATTTCAACCAATTAATATAAATAAGAAAAGTAAATTAAGATCAGGGACTCCATTGTTTGTTGGAATTGAAAGAATTCACGGTAGAGACGGTTCATGAATATTGATTTCACCATTAATATAGACGTTAAGTATGAAACAAACGATAATTTCATGGTCATTGAATGAAAAATAGTCTTTGGAACAGAAAGAGGAGTGTAATTAGCCGGAGGCGCATCGAATGTCTCATTATTTTTGAATGAAACTACTTAACAATTGTACAAAATGCAAACCAAGATGAATGAATTCTTCGATTGGTGGAAGTAAACACATTTGGAGTGTTAATAGGGTTTAGAATGGTTTTTTTCAATGAATATAGTTAGTAGTTTAAGCACAAGTGTTAATTTCATGATCTTTGTATCAAAAAAAGTGTTTGTAGATAAAAAAGGATACTTGCTAAGAAGAAATCATGGGACGGACTTTTTATTTTGTATTTCAACCAATTAATATCAATAAGAAAAGCAAATCAAGATCAGGGACTCCATTGTTTGTTGGAATTGAAATAATTCATGGTATAGATGGTTCATGGATATTGATTTCACAATTAATATAGTCGTTATGTATGAAACAAACGATAATTTCATGGTCATTGATTGAAAAATAGACTATGGAATAGAAAGAGGAGTGTAATTAGCTGAAGGCGCATTGAATGTCTCATTATTTTTGAATGAAACTACTTAACAATTGTACAAAATGCAAACCAAGATGAATGAGTTCTTCATGTGGTGGAAGTAAACACATTTAGAGTGTTAATAAGGTTTAGAATGGTTTGTTTCAATGAATATAGTTAGTAGTTTAGGCAGAAGTGTTAATTTCATGATCTTTGTATCAAAAAATGTGTTTGTAGACGAAAAAAGATACTTGCTAAGTTGAAATGATGGGACGGACACTTTATTTTGTATTTGAACCTATTAATATCAATAAGAAAAGCAAATCAACATCAGCGACTCCATTGTTTGTTGGAATTGAAAGAATTCAAGCTATATATGGTTCATGGATATTGATTTCACAATTAATATATTCAATAAGAATAACAGAAACGATAATTTCATGGTGATTGAATGAAAAATAGTCTTTGGAACAGAAAGAAGAGTATAATCAGCTGGAGGCGCATTGAATGTCTCATTATTTTTGAATGAAACTACTTAACAATTGTACAAAATGCAAACCAAGATGAATGAATTCTTCGATTGGTGGAAGTAAATACTGTTATAGTGTTAATATGGTTTAGAATGGTTTGTTTCAATGAATATAGGTAGTAGTTTAAGCACAAGTGTTAATTTCATGATCTTTGTATCAAAAAAGGTGTTTGTAGATAAAAAAGGATACTTGCTAAGAAGAAATCATGGGACGGAGTATTTATTTTGTATTTCAACCAATTAATATCAATAAGAAAAGCAAATCAAGATCAGGGACTCCATTTTTTGTTGGAATTGAAAGAATTCATGGTATAGATGGTTCATGGATATTGATTTCACAATTAATATAGTCGTTAAGTATGAAACAAACGATAATTTTATGGTCATTGAATGAAAAATAGTCTTTGGAACAGAAAGAGGAGTGTAATTAGCTGGAGGTGCATTGCATGTCTCATTATTTTTGAATGAAACTACTTAACAATTGTACAAAATGCAAACCAAGATGAATGAGTTCTTCGATTGGTGGAAGTAAACACATTTAGAGTGTTAATAGGGTTTAGAATGGTTTGTTTCAATGAATATAGTTAGTAGTTTCGGCACAAGTGTTAATTTCATGATCTTTGTATCAAAAAATGTGTTTGTAGACGAAAAAGGATACTTGCTAAGTTGAAATGATGGGACGGACTCTTTATTTTGTATTTGAACCTATTAATATCAATAAGAAAAGCAAATCAAGATCAGCGACTGCATTGTTTGTTGGAATTGAAAGAATTCGTGGTATAGATGGTTCATGGATATTGATTTCACAATTAATATATTCAATAAGTATAACACAGACGATAATTTCATGGTCATTGAATGAAAAATAGTCTTTAGAACAGAAAGAAGAGTGTAATTAGCTGGAGGCGCATTGAATGTCTCATTATTTTTGAATGAAACTACTTAACAATTGTACAAAATGAAAACCAAGATGAATGAATTCTTCGATTGGTGCAAGTAAACACATTTAGAGTGTTAATAGGGTTTAGAATGGTTTGTTTTATAGAATATACTTAGTAGTTTAGGCACAAGTGTGAATTTCATGATATTTGTATCAAAAAGTGTGTTTGTAGATAAAAAAGGATACTTGCTAAGTAGAAATGGTGGGACGGACTCTTTATTTTGTATTTGAACCAATTAATATCAATAAGAAAAGCAAATCAAGATCAGCGACTCCATTGTTTGTTGGAATTGAAAGAATTCATGGTATATATGGTTCATGGATATTGATTTCACAATTAATATAGTCGTTAAGTATGAAACAAACGATAATTTCATGGTAATTGAATGAAAAATAGTCTTTGGAACAGAAAGAAGAGTGTAATTAGCTGGAGGCGCATTGAATGTCTAATTATTTTTGAATGAAACTACTTAACAATTGTACAAAATGCAAACCAAGATGAATGAATTCTTCGATTGGTGGAAGTAAACACATTTAGAGTGTTAATAGGGTTTAGAATGGTTTGTTTCAATGAATATAGTTAGTAGTTTAGGCACAAGTGTTAATTTCATGATCTTTGTATCAAAAAATGTGTTTGTAGACGAAAAAGGATACTTGCTAAGTTGAAATGATGGGACGGACTCTTTATTTTGTATTTGAACCTATTAATATCAATAAGAAAAGCAAATCAAGATCAGCGACTCCCTTGTTTGTTGGAATTGAAAGAATTCATGGTATAGATGGTTCATGGATATTGATTTCACGATTAATATATTCAATAAGTATAACACAAACGATAATTTCATGGTCATTGAATGAAAAATAGTCTTTGGAACAGAAAGAAGAGTGTAATTAGCTGGAGGCGCATTGAATGTCTCATTATTTTGAATGAAACTACTTAACAATTGTACAAAATGCAAACCAAGAAGAATGAATTCTTCGTGGTGGAAGTAAACACATTTAGAGTGTTAATAGGGTTTAGAATGGTTTGTTTTATAGAATATATTTAGTAGTTTAGGCACAAGTGTGAATTTCATGATATTTGTATCAAAAAGTGTGTTTGTAGATAAAAAAGGATACTTGCTAAGTAGAAATGGTGGGACGGACTCCTTTATTTGTATTTGAACCAATTAATATCAATAAGAAAAGTAAATCAAGATCAGCGACTCCATTGTTTGTTGGAATTGAAAGAATTCATGGTATATATGGTTCATGGATATTGATTTCACAATTAATATAGTCGTTAAGTATGAAACAAACGATAATTTCATGGTAATTGAATGAAAAATAGTCTTTGGAACAGAAAGAAGAGTGTAATTAGCTGGAGGCGCATTGAATGTCTCATTATTTTTGAATGAAACTACTTAACAATTGTACAAAATGCAAACCAAGATGAATGAATTCTTCGATTGGTGGAAGTAAACACATTTAGAGTGTTAATAGGGTTTAGAATGGTTTGTTTCAATGAATATAGTTAGTAGTTTAGGCACAAGTGTTAATTTCATGATCTTTGTATCAAAAAATGTGTTTGTAGATGAAAAAGGATACTTGCTAAGTTGAAATGATGGGACGGACTCTTTATTTTGTATTTGAAACTATTAATATCAATAAGAAAAGCAAATCAAGATCAGCGACTCCCTTGTTTGTTGGAATTGAAAGAATTCATGGTATAGATGGTTCATGGATATTGATTTCACAATTAATATATTCAATAAGTATAACACAAACGATAATTTCATGGTCATTGAATGAAAAATAGTCTTTGGAACAGAAAGAAGAGTGTAATTAGCTGGAGGCGCATTGAATGTCTCATTATTTTGAATGAAACTACTTAACAATTGTACAAAATGCAAACCAAGAAGAATGAATTCTTCGTGGTGGAAGTAAACACATTTAGAGTGTTAATAGGGTTTAGAATGGTTTGTTTTAATGAATATACTTAGTAGTTTAGGCACAAGTGTTAATTTCATTATCTTTGTATCAAAAAGTGTGTTTCTAAACAAAAAAGGATACTTGCTAAGAAGAAATCATGGGACGGACTTTTTATTTTGTATTTCAACCAATTAATATAAATAAGAAAAGCAAATCAAGATCAGGGACTCCATTGTTTGTTGGAATTGAAAGAATTCACGGTAGAGACGGTTCATGGATATTGATTTCACCAGTAATATAGACGTTAAGTATGAAACAAACGATAATTTCATGGTCATTGAATGAAAAATAGTCTTTGGAACAGAAAGAGGAGTGTAATTAGCTGGAGGCGCATCGAATGTCTCATTATTTTTGAATGAAACTACTTAACAATTGTACAAAATGCAAACCAAGATGAATGAATTCTTCGATTGGTGGAAGTAAACACATTTAGAGTGTTAATAGGGTTTAGAATGGTTTGTTTCAATGAATATAGTTAGTAGTTTAAGCACAAGTGTTAATTTCATGATCTTTGTATCAAAAAAAGTGTTTGTAGATAAAAAAGGATACTTGCTAAGAAGAAATCATGGGACTGACTTTTTATTTTGTATTTCAACCAATTAATATCAATAAGAAAAGCAAATCAAGATCAAGGACTCCATTGTTTCTTCGAATTGAAAGAATTCAGGGAATAGATGGTTCATGGATATTGATTTCACAATTAATATAGTCGTTAAGTATGAAACAAACGATAATTTCATGGTCATTGATTGAAAAATAGTCTTTGGAACAGAAAGAGGAGTGTAATTAGCTGGAGGCGCATTGAATGTCTCATTATTTTTGAATGAAACTACTTAACAATTGTACAAAATGCAAACCAAGATGAATGAATTCTTCGATTGGTGGAAGTAAACACATTCAGACAGTTAATAGGGTTTAGAATGGTTTGTTTTAATGAATATACTTAGTAGTTTAGGCACAAGTGTTAATTTCATGATCTTTGTATCAAAAAATGTGTTTGGAGATGAAAAATGATACTTGCTAAGTTGAAATCATGGGACGGACTCTTTATTTTGTATTTGAAACTATTAATATCAATGAGAAAAGCAAATCAAGATCAGCGACTCCATTGTTTGTTGGAATTGAAAGAATTCATGCTATATATGGTTCATGGATATTGATTTCACAATTAATATATTTAATAAGTATAACACAAACGGTAATTTCATGGTGACTGAATGAAAAATAGTCTTTGGAACAGAAAGAAGAGTTTAATTAGCTGGAGGCGCATTGAATGTCTCATTATTTTTGAATGAAACTACATATCAATTGTACAAAATGCAAACCAAGATGAATGAATTCTTCGATTGGTGGAAGTAAACACATTTAGAGTGTTAATAGGGTTTAGAATGGTTTGTTTCAATGAATATAGTTAGTAGTTTAGGCACAAGTGTTAATTTCATTATCTTTGTATGAAAAAGTGTGTTTGTAAACAAACAAGGATACTTGCTAAGAAGAAACCATGGGACAGACTTTTTATTTTGTATTTCAACCAATTAATATCAATAAGAAAACCAAATCAAGATCAGGGACTCCATTGTTTGTTAGAATTGAAAGAATTCATGGTATAGATGGTTCATGGATAATCATTTCACAATTAATATTGTCGTTAAGTATGAAACAAACGATAATTTCATGGTCATTGATTGAAAAATAGTCTTTCGAACAGAAAGAGGAGTGTAATTAGCTAGAGGCGCATTGAATGTCTCATTATTTTTGAATGAAACTACTTAACAATTGTACAAAATGCAAACCAAGAAGAATGAATTCTTCGTGGTGGAAGTAAACACATTTAGAGTGTTAATAGGGTTTAGAATGGTTTGTTTTAATGAATATACTTAGTAGTTTAGGCACAAGTGTTAATTTCATTATCTTTGTATCAAAAAGTGTGTTTCTAAACAAAAAAGGATACATGCTAAGAAGAAATCATGGGACGGACTTTTTATTTTGTATTTCAACCAATTAATATAAATAAGAAAAGCAAATCAAGATCAGGGACTCAATTGTTTGTTGGAATTGAAAGAATTCACGGTAGAGACGGTTCATGGATATTGATTTCACCATTAATATAGACGTTAAGTATGAAACAAACGATAATTTCATGGTCATTGAATGAAAAATAGTCTTTGGAACAGAAAGAGGAGTGTAATTAGCTGGAGGCGCATCGAATGTCTCATTATTTTTGAATAAAACTACTTAACAATTGTACAAAATGCAAACCAAGATGAATGAGTTCTTCGATTGGTGGAAGTAAACACATTTAGAGTGTTAATAGGGTTTAGAATGGTTTCTTTTAATGAATATAGTTAGTACTTTAGGCACAAGTGTTAATTTCATGATCTTTGTATCAAAAAGTGTGTTTGTAGACAAAAAAGGATACTTGCTAAGTTGAAATGATGGGACGAACTCTTTATTTTGTATTTCAACCAATTAATATCAATAAGAAAAGCAAATCAAGATCAGCGACTCCATTGATTGCTGGAATTGAAAGAATTCATGGTATAGATGGTTCATGGATATTGATTTCACAATTAATATATTCAATAAGTATAACACAAACGATAATTTCATGGTCATTGAATGAAAAATAGTCTTTGGAACAGAAAGAGGAGTGTAATTAGCTGGAGGCGCATTGAATGTCTCATTATTTTTGAATGAAACTACTTAACAATTGTACAAAATGCTAACCAAGATGAAAAAATTCTTTGATTGGTGGAAGTAAACACATTTAGAGTGTTAATAGGGTTTAGAATGGTTTGTTTTAATGAATATACTTAGTAGTTTAGGCTCAAGTGTGAATTTCATAATCTTTGTATAAAAAAAGTGTTTGTAGACAAAAATGGATACTTGCTAAGTTGATATGATGGGACGAACACTTTATTTTGTATTTCAACCAATTAATATTAATGAGAAAAGCAAATCATGATCAACGACTCCATTGTTTGTTGGAATTGAAAGAATTCATGGTATAGATGGTTCATGGATATTGATTTCACAATTAATATAGTAGTTAAGTATGAAACAAATGATAATTTCATGGTCATTGATTGAAAAATAGTCTTTGGAACAGAAAGAGGAGTGTAATTAGCTGGAGACGCATTGAATGTCTCATTATTTTTGAATGAAGCTACTTAACAATTGTACAAAATGCAAACCAAGATGAATGAGTTCTTCGATTGGTGGAAGTAAACACATTTAGAGTGTTAATAGGGTTTAGAATGGTTTGTTTTAATGAATATACTTAGTAGTTTAGGCACAAGTGTGAATTTCATGATCTTTGTGTCAAAAAGAGTGTTTGTAGATAAAAAAGGATACTTGCTAAGTAGAAATGATGGGACAGACTCTTTATTTTGTATTTCAACCAATTAATATCAATAAGAAAAGCAAATCAAGATCAGGGACTCCATCGTTTGTTGGAATTGAAAGAATTCATGGTATAGATGGTTCATGGATATTGATTTCACAATTAATATAGTCGTTAAGTATGACACAAACGATAATTTCATGGTCATTGAATGAAAAATAGTCCTTGGAACAAAAAGAGGAGTGTAATTAGCTGGAGGCGCATTGAATATCTCATTCTTTTTGAATGAAACTATTTAACAATAGTACGAAATGCAAACCAAGATGAATGAATTCTTCGATTGGTGGAAGTAAACACATTTAGAGTGTTAATAGGGTTTAGAATGGTTTGTTTTAATGAATATACTTAGTAGTTTAGGCTCAAGTGTGAATTTCATGATCTTTGTATAAAAAAAAGTGTTTGTAGACAAAAAAGGATACTTGCTAAGTTGAAATGATGGGACGAACTCTTTATTTTGTATTTCAACCAATTAATATTAATAAGAAAAGCAAATCAAGATCAGGGACTCCATTGTTTGTTGGAATTGAAATAATTCATGGTATAGATGGTTGATGGATATTGATTTCACAATTAATATAGTCGTTAAGTATGAAACAAACGATAATTTCATGGTCATTGATTGAAAAATAGTCTTTGGAACAGAAAGAGGAGTGTAATTCGCTGGAGGCACATTGAATGTCTCATTATTTTTGAATGAAACTACTTAACAATAGTACGAAATGCAAACCAAGATGAATGAATTCTTCGATTGGTGGAAGTAAACACATTTAGAGTGTTAATAGGGTTTTGAATGGTTTGTTTTAATGAATATACTTAGTAGTTTAGGCATAAGTGTTAATTTCATTATCTTTGTATCAAAAAGTGTGTTTGTAAACAAAAAAGGATACTTGCTAAGATGAAATCATTGGACGGACTTTTTATTTTATATTTCAACCAATTAATATCAATAAGGAAAGCAAATCAAGATCAGTGATTCCATTGTTTGTTGGAATTGAAAGAATTCAGGGTATAGATGGTTCATGGATATTGATTTCACAATTAATATAGTCGTTAAGTATGAAATGAACGATAATTTCATGGTCATTGAATGAAAAATAGTCTATGGAACAGAAAG
>JBAPLH010000208.1:0-90998 GCA_037897445.1 Ceriops zippeliana | reverse complement strand
TCATGACAAGACTCCATTGTGTTAAATTGAATGAATTCATCATATAGATGTTCCATGGGCATTTGTTTCATAAGGAACATAGTTATTAAGAAGAAGCAAAGTTAAATTCATAGTATTGCATGAAAAAATAGTCCTGTCACAACATGGTGCTAATTCACTAGGAGTTAGAATGTCTCATTATTTACGAACTAAACCAGTTCACATTTGCACGTAATGCCATGATAAATGACTCGTTTCGCTGATTGATTTAAATAGATTTGTGTTATAATGGTGCTTTTTTAACTTGTTTGTTGAATTACTATAGTAGTGTCGGTTTAGCATACATGTGTTGAATTTCATGATTCAAATGTGTCAAAAACGTGACGTTGGATCAAAAGATGAGCCTTGCTAACCAGAAATGGATGGTGAGCGAATCTCTATTATTCAATTCAACAATTAATATCAATTAAAGAAGTGAAATTCATGATTACAGGACTCCTTTGTTTGTTAAAATTGAATGGAATTCATCATATAGATGTTACAAAAATGGGCATTTTTTTCATAATGAACATAGTTATTAAGAATGAAACAACAGCTAATTTCATGGTTGTTGAATGAAATAATAGTTGACTGGTGTTGGTGACGACAAATGGGGGCATAATTCATCATTAGGTGATTAGAATGTCTCATTATTTAGGAACCCTAAACCAATTCACATTTGCAGCGTAATGCAGACCATGGATGAATGACTCGATTCGCTCATGAATTTAAATAGATTTAATGTTTATAATGGTACTTGTATATTTGGTTATACTTTGTTTTTTTCATTAATCATACTGGTAGGTTTTTAGCTACATGTGTTAATTTCATGTTCAATGTGTTTAATTTCTTTTGATTTCATGTGTGGTCAACGAAGTGTGTTTGAGGAATCAAAAAGAGGAGCCTTGCTAACGAGAAATGACGGAGAGGTACTCTCTATTAATGAATTCAAACAATTAATATCAATAAGAAATGAAATTCATGATCAAGGACTCCATTGTTTGTTTTAAATTGAATGAATTTCATCATATAGATGTTCCATGGGCATTTGTTTCATAGGGAAACAAAGTTATTAAGAAAGAAGCAAAAGTTAATTTCCATAGTTAATTGCTATGAAAAATAGTCCTGGTCATCAAACAGATGGTGCCTGATTCACCTGATGTTGGTTAGAATGTCACATTATTTACGAACTAAACCAGTTCACATTTGCACGTAATGCAAAAACCACGATGAATGACTCGTTTCGCTGATTGATTTAAAAATAGATTTGGTGTTATTTAATGGTGTTTTTATACATATGTTTGTTGAATTACTATAAGTAAAGTTGTTTAGCTACATGTGGTTAATTTCATGATCAATGTGTCAAAAAGTGTGTTTGGAATCAAAAGAGGAGCCTTGCTAACCAGAAATGATGGGAATGGTATACTCTCTATTATTTGAATTCAACAATTAATATTAATGAAGAAGTGAAATTCATGATCAAGGACTCCATTGTTTTGTTAAATTGAATGAATTCATCATATAGATGTTCCATGGGCATTTTTTTTCATAATGGAACATTAGTTATTAAGAATGAAACAAACAGCTAATTTCATGGTTGTTGAATGAAAAAATTAGTGCTGTCGTGGGGTGACGACAAATGGGGCATAATTCACATTAGGTGATTTGAATGTCTCATTATTTAGGAACTAAAACCAATTCACACCTTCGCACGTAATGCAGACCATGATGAATGACGGTCGATTCAGATCATGGAATTTAAATAGATTTTATGTTTTAAATGGTGTTTATACTTGTTTCAATTAATATACTCAGGTTGTTTAGCTACATGAGTTAATTTCATGATCAATTCGTGTCATAAATACATTGTGTTTAAGATTCAATACAAGAGGAGTACTTAATATACTACAGCAAAAAAAGAACCGGGAGGTACTCTCATAATTAAATGAAATTCAACAATTAATATCAATAAGAAATGAAATTCATGATCAAGGACTCCATTGTGTTTGTTGTAAATTTGAATGAATTCATCATATAGGATGATTCCTGATGGGCATTTGTTTCATAATGGAACATAGTTATTAAGAAATGACAAAAAGATTAATTTCATAGTTATTGCATGAAAAAATAGTCCTGGTCACAACAGAATGGTGCCTAATTCACCTGAGGTGGTTAGAAATGTCCTCATTATTTACGAACTAAACCAATTCACATTTGCACGTAATGTCAAACCATGATGAATGACCCGTTTTTCGCGATGATTGATTTAATTAGATTTTAGTGTTATAATGGTGTTTTATATCTTGTTTGTTCAATTACTATAGTAGGTTGTTTAGCTACATTGTGTTAATTTCATGATCAATGTGTCAAAAAGTGTGTTTTGGAATCAAAAAGAGGAGCCTTGCTAACACAGAAATGATGGTAGACGTACTCTCTAATTATTGAATTCAACAATTAATATCAATAAGAAGTGGAAATTCATGATTAAGGACTCCATTGTTTGTTAAATTGAAAATGAATTCATCATATAGATGTTCCACATGGGCATTTTTTTATCATAATGAACATAGTTATTAAGAATGAAACAACAGCTAATTTCAATGGTTGTTGAATGAAAAATAGTCCTGGAGACGACAAATGGAGCATAAAGTTCACATTAGGTGATTAGAATGTCTCATTATTTAGGAACTAAAACAATTCACATTTGCATTGTAATGCAGACCATGATGATGATGACTCGATTTCGCTCATGAATTTAAATAGATTTTATGTTTTAATGGTGTTTTATACTTGTTTTGTTCAATTAATATACTAGGTTGTTTTAGCTACATGTGTTAATTTCATGATCAATGTGTCAAAAAAGTGTGTTTGGAATCAAAAGAGGAGTCTTAGCTAACTCAGAAATGACGGAGGGAGAGGTACTCTCTATTAATGAAATTCAACAATTAATATCAATAAGAAATGAAATTCATGATCAAGGACTCCATTGTTTGTTAAATTGAATGAATTCATCATATAGATGTTCCATGGGCATTTGTTTCATAAGGAACATAGTTATTAAGGAAGAAGCAAAAGTTAATTTCATAGTTATTGCATGAAAAATAGTCCTGGTCACAACAGATGGTGCCTAAATTCACCTGAGGGTGGTTAGAATGACTTCATTATTTACGAACTAAACCAGCTCACATTTGCACGTAATGCAAACCATGATGAATGACATGTTTCGCTGATTGATTTAAAATAGATTTTAGTGTTTATAATGGTGTTTATATACTTGTTTGTTCAATTACTATAGTAAGTTGTTTAGCTACATGTGTTAATTTCATGATCAATGTGTCAAAAAGTGTGTTTGGAATCAAAAGAGGAGCCTTGCTAACCAGAAAATGATGGGAGGTACTCTCTATTATTGAATTCAACAATTAATATCAATAAGAAGTGAAATTCATGATCAAGGAGGCCTCCATTGTTTGTTAAATTGAATGAATTCATCATATAGATGTTCCATGGGCATTTTTTTCATAATGAACATAGTTTATTAAGAATGAAACAACAGCTAATTTTCATGGTTGTTGAATTGAAAAATAGTCTCTGGTGACGACAAATGGGGCATAATTCACATTAGGTGATTAGAATGTCTCATTATTTAGGAACTAAACCAATTCACATTTGCACGTAATGCAAGACCATGATGAATGACTCGATTCGCTCATGAATTTAAATAGATTTTATGTTTTAATGGTGTTTTATATACTTTTTTTGTTCAATTAAATACTAGGTTGTTTAGCTACATGTGTTAATTTCATGATCAATGTGTCAAAAAGTGTGTTTGGAATCAAAAAGAGGAGCCTTGCTAACCAGAAATGACGGGAGGTACTCTCTATTAATGAATTCAACAATTTAATATCAATGAGAAATGAAATTCATGATCAAGGACTCCATTGTTTGTTAAATTGAATGAATTCATCATATAGATGTTCCATGGGCATTTGTTTCATAAGGAACATAGTTATTAAGAAAGAAGCAAAAGTTAATTTCATAGTTATTGCATGAAAAATAGTCCTGGTCACAACAGATGGTGCCTAATTCACCTGAGGTGGTTAGAATGTCTCATTATTTACGAACTAAACCAGTTCACATTTGCACGTAATGCAAACCACGATGAATGACTCGTTTCGCTGATTGATTTAAATAGATTTGGTGTTATAATGGTGTTTATACTTGTTTGTTGAATTACTATAGTAGGTTGTTTAGCTACATGTGTTAATTTCATGATCAATGTGTCAAAAAGTGTCTTTGGAATCAAAAGAGGAGCCTTGCTAACCAGAAATGATGGGAGCGACTCTCTATTATTCAATTCAACAATTAATATCAATAAAAAGTGAAATTCATGATTAAGGACTCCATTGTTTGTTAAATTGAATGAATTCATCATATAGATGTTCCATGGGCATTTTTTTTTTTCATAATGAATATAGTTATTAAGAATGAAACAACAGCTAATTTCATGGTTGTTGAATGAAAAATAGTCCTGGAGACGACAAATGGAGCATAATTCGCATTAGGTGATTAGAATGTCTCATTATTTAGGAAACTAAACCAATTCACATTTGCACGTAATGCAGACCATGATGAATGACTCGATTCGCTCATGAATTTAAATAGATTTTATGTTTTTAATGGTGTTTTATACTCGTTTGTTCAATTAATATACTAGGTTGTTTAGCTACATGTGTTAATTTCATGATCAATGTGTCAAAAAGTGTGTTTTGGGAATCAAAAGAGGAGTCTTGCTAACCAGAAATGACGGGAGTACTCTCTATTAATGAATTCAACAATTAATATCAATAAGAAATGAAATTCATGATCAAGGACTCCATTGTTTGTTAAATTGAATGAATTCATCATATGGATGTTCCATGGGCATTTGTTTCATAAGGAACATAGTTATTAAGAAAGAAGCAAAAGTTAATTTCATAGTTATTGCATGAAAAATGGTCCTGGTCACAACAGATGGTGCCTAATTCACCTGAGGTAGTTAGAATGTCTCATTATTTACGAACTAAACCAGCTCACATTTGCACGTAATGAACCATGATGAATGACCTGTTTCGCTGATTGATTTACATAGATTTAGTGTTATAATGGTGTTTATACTTGTTTGTTCAATTACTATAGTAGGTTGTTTAGCTACATGTGTTAATTTCATGATCAATGTGTCAAAAAGTGTGTTTGGAATCAAAAGAGGAGCCTTGCTAACCAGAAATGATGGGAGGTACTCTCTATTATTGAATTCAACAATTAATATCAATAAGAAGTGAAATTCATGATTAAGGACTCCATTGTTTGTTAAATTGAATGAATTCATCATATAGATGTTCCATGGGCATTTTTTTCATAATGAACATAGTTATTAAGAATGAAACAACAGCTAATTTCATGGTTGTTGAATGAAAAATAGTGCTGGTGACGACAAATGGGGCATAATTCACATTAGGTGATTAGAATGTCTCATTATTTAGGAACTAAACCAAGTCACATTTGCACGTAATGCAGACCATGATGAATGACTCGATTCGCTCATGAATTTAAATAGATTTAATGTTTTCATGGTGTTTATACTTGTTTGTTCAATTAATATACTAGGTTGTTTAGCTACATGTGTTAATTTCATGATCAATGTGTCAAAAAGTGTGTTTGGAATCAAAAGAGGAGCCTTGCTAACCAGAAATGACGAGAGGTACTCTCTATTAATAAATTCAACAATTAATATCAATAAGAAATGAAATTCATGATCAAGGACTCCATTGTTTGTTAAATTGAATATGAATTCATCATATAGATGTTCCATGGGCATTTGTTTCATAAGGAACATAGTTATTAAGAAAGAAGCAAAAAGTTAATTTCATAGTTATTGCATGAAAAAATTGTCCTGGTCACAACAGATGGTGCCTGAATTCACCTGAGGTGGTTAGAATGTCACATTATTTACGAACTAAACCAGTTCACATTTGCACGTAATGCAAACCACGATGAATGACTCGTTTCGATGATTGATTTAAATAGATTTGGTGTTATAATGGTGTTTATACTCGTTTGTTGAATTACTATAGTAGGTTGTTTAGCTACATGTGTTAATTTCATGATCAATGTGTGTCAAAAAGTGTGTTTGGAATCAAAAGAGGAGCCTTGCTAACCAGAAATGATGGGAGGTACTCTCTATTATTGAATTCAACAATTAATATCAATAAGAAGTGAAATTCATGATTAAGGACTCCATTGTTTGTTAAATTGGATGAATTCATCATATAGATGTTCCATGGGCATTTTTTTCATAATGAACATAGTTATTAAGAATGAAACAACAGCTAATTTCATGGTTGTTGAATGAAAAATAGTCCTGGAGACGACAAATGGAGCATAATTCACATTAGGTGATTAGAATGTCTCATTATTTAGGAACTAAACCAATTCACATTTGCACGTAATGCAGACCATGATGAATGACTCGATTCGCTCATGAATTTAAATAGATTTTATGTTTTAATGGTGTTTATACTTGTTTGTTCAATAAATATACTAGGTTGTTTAGCTACATGTGTTAATTTCATGATCAATGTGTCAAAAAGTGTGTTTGGAATCAAAAAGAGGAGTCTTGCTAACCAGAAATGACGGGAGGTACTCTCTATTAATGAATTCAACAATTAATATCAATGAAGAAATGAAATTCATGATCAAGGACTCCATTGTTTGTTAAATTGAATGAATTCATCATATAGATGTTCCATGGGCATTTGTTTCATAAGGAACATAGTTATTAAGAAAGAAGCAAAGTTAATTTCATAGTTATTGCATGAAAAATAGTCCTGGTCACAACAGATGGTGCCTAATTCACCTGAGGTGGTTAGAATGTCTCATTATTTACGAACTAAACCAGTTCACATTTGCACGTAATGCAAACCACGATGATGATGACTCGTTTCGCTGATTGATTTAAATAGATTTGGTGTTATAATGGTGTTTATACTTGTTTGTTGAATTACTATAGTAGGTTGTTTAGCTACATGTGTTAATTTCATGATCAATGTGTCAAAAAGTGTCTTTGGAATCAAAAGAGGAGCCTTGCTAACCAGAAATGATGGGAGCGACTCTCTATTATTCAATTCAACAATTAATATCAATAAAAAGTGAAATTCATGATTAAGGACTCCATTGTTTGTTAAATTGAATGAATTCATCATATAGATGTTCCATGGGCATTTTTTTTTCATAATGAATATAGTTATTAAGAATGAAACAACAGCTAATTTCATGGTTGTTGAATGAAAAATAGTCCTGGAGACGACAAATGGAGCATAATTCGCATTAGGTGATTAGAATGTCTCATTATTTAGGAACTAAACCAATTCACATTTGCACGTAATGCAGACCATGATGAATGACTCGATTCGCTCATGAATTTAAATAGATTTTATGTTTTAATGGTGTTTATACTCGTTTGTTCAATTAATATACTAGGTTGTTTAGCTACATGTGTTAATTTCATGATCAATGTGTCAAAAAGTGTGTTTGGAATCAAAAGAGGAGTCTTGCTAACCAGAAATGACGGGAGGTACTCTCTATTAATGAATTCAACAATTAATATCAATAAGAAATGAAATTCATGATCAAGGACTCCATTGTTTGTTAAATTGAATGAATTCATCATATGGATGTTCCATGGGCATTTGTTTCATAAGGAACATAGTTATTAAGAAAGAAGCAAAAAAGTTAATTTCATAGTTATTGCATGAAAAATGGTCCTGGTCACAACAGATGGTGCCTAATTCACCTGAGGTAGTTAGAATGTCTCATTATTTACGAACTAAACCAGCTCACATTTGCACGTAATGAACCATGATGAATGACCTGTTTCGCTGATTGATTTACATAGATTTAGTGTTATAATGGTGTTTATACTTGTTTGTTCAATTACTATAGTAGGTTGTTTAGCTACATGTGTTAATTTCATGATCAATGTGTCAAAAAGTGTGTTTGGAATCAAAAGAGGAGCCTTGCTAACCAGAAATGATGGGAGGTACTCTCTATTATTGAATTCAACAATTAATATCAATAAGAAGTGAAATTCATGATTAAGGACTCCATTGTTTGTTAAATTGAATGAATTCATCATATAGATGTTCCATGGGCATTTTTTTCATAATGAACATAGTTATTAAGAATGAAACAACAGCTAATTTCATGGTTGTTGAATGAAAAATAGTGCTGGTGACGACAAATGGGGCATAATTCACATTAGGTGATTAGAATGTCTCATTATTATTTAGGAACTAAACCAAGTCACATTTGCACGTAATGCAGACCATGATGAATGACTCGATTCGCTCATGAATTTAAATAGATTTAATGTTTTCATGGTGTTTATACTTGTTTGTTCAATTAATATACTAGGTTGTTTGGCTACATGTGTTAATTTCATGATCAATGTGTCAAAAAGTGTGTTTGGAATCAAAAGAGGAGCCTTGCTAACCAGAAATGACGAGAGGTACTCTCTATTAATAAATTCAACAATTAATATCAATAAGAAATGAAATTCATGATCAAGGACTCCATTGTTTGTTAAATTGAATGAATTCATCATATAGATGTTCCATGGGCATTTGTTTCATAAGGAACATAGTTATTAAGAAAGAAGCAAAAGTTAATTTCATAGTTATTGCATGAAAAATAGTCCTGGTCACAACAGATGGTGCCTGATTCACCTGAGGTGGTTAGAATGTCACATTATTTACGAACTAAACTAGTTCACATTTGCACGTAATGCAAACCACGATGAATGACTCGTTTCGATGATTGATTTAAATAGATTTGGTGTTATAATGGTGTTTATACTTGTTTGTTGAATTACTATAGTAGGTTGTTTAGCTACATGTGTTAATTTCATGATCAATGTGTCAAAAAGTGTGTTTGGAATCAAAAGAGGAGCCTTGCTAACCAGAAATGATGGGAGGTACTCTCTATTATTGAATTCAACAATTAATATCAATAAGAAGTGAAATTCATGATTAAGGACTCCATTGTTTGTTAAATTGAATGAATTCATCATATAGATGTTCCATGGGCATTTTTTTCATAATGAACATAGTTATTAAGAATGAAACAACAGCTAATTTCATGGTTGTTGAATGAAAAATAGTCCTGGAGACGACAAATGGAGCATAATTCACATTAGGTGATTAGAATGTCTCATTATTTAGGAACTAAACCAATTCACATTTGCACGTAATGCAGACCATGATGAATGACTCGATTCGCTCATGAATTTAAATAGATTTTATGTTTTAATGGTGTTTATACTTGTTTGTTCAATTAATATACTAGGTTGTTTAGCTACATGTGTTAATTTCATGATCAATGTGTCAAAAAGTGTGTTTGGAATCAAAAGAGGAGTCTTGCTAACCAGAAATGACGGGAGGTACTCTCTATTAATGAATTCAACAATTAATATCAATGAGAAATGAAATTCATGATCAAGGACTCCATTGTTTGTTAAATTGAATGAATTCATCATATAGATGTTCCATGGGCATTTGTTTCATAAGGAACATAGTTATTAAGAAAGAAGCAAAAGTTAATTTCATAGTTATTGCATGAAAAATAGTCCTGGTCACAACAGATGGTGCCTAATTCACCTGAGGTGGTTAGAATGTCTCATTATTTACGAACTAAACCAGTTCACATTTGCACGTAATGCAAACCACGATGAATGACTCGTTTCGCTGATTGATTTAAATAGATTTGGTGTTATAATGGTGTTTATACTTGTTTGTTGAATTACTATAGTAGGTTGTTTAGCTACATGTGTTAATTTCATGATCAATGTGTCAAAAAGTGTCTTTGGAATCAAAAGAGGAGCCTTGCTAACCAGAAATGATGGGAGCGACTCTCTATTATTCAATTCAACAATTAATATCAATAAAAAGTGAAATTCATGATTAAGGACTCCATTGTTTGTTAAATTGAATGAATTCATCATATAGATGTTCCATGGGCATTTTTTTCATAATGAATATAGTTATTAAGAATGAAACAACAGCTAATTTCATGGTTGTTGAATGAAAAATAGTCCTGGAGACGACAAATGGAGCATAATTCGCATTAGGTGATTAGAATGTCTCATTATTTAGGAACTAAACCAATTCACATTTGCACGTAATGCAGACCATGATGAATGACTCGATTCGCTCATGAATTTAAATAGATTTTATGTTTTAATGGTGTTTATACTCGTTTGTTCAATTAATATACTAGGTTGTTTAGCTACATGTGTTAATTTCATGATCAATGTGTCAAAAAGTGTGTTTGGAATCAAAAGAGGAGTCTTGCTAACCAGAAATGACGGGAGGTACTCTCTATTAATGAATTCAACAATTAATATCAATAAGAAATGAAATTCATGATCAAGGACTCCATTGTTTGTTAAATTGAATGAATTCATCATATGGATGTTCCATGGGCATTTGTTTCATAAGGAACATAGTTATTAAGAAAGAAGCAAAAGTTAATTTCATAGTTATTGCATGAAAAATGGTCCTGGTCACAACAGATGGTGCCTAATTCACCTGAGGTAGTTAGAATGTCTCATTATTTACGAACTAAACCAGCTCACATTTGCACGTAATGAACCATGATGAATGACCTGTTTCGCTGATTGATTTACATAGATTTAGTGTTATAATGGTGTTTATACTTGTTTGTTCAATTACTATAGTAGGTTGTTTAGCTACATGTGTTAATTTCATGATCAATGTGTCAAAAAGTGTGTTTGGAATCAAAAGAGGAGCCTTGCTAACCAGAAATGATGGGAGGTACTCTCTATTATTGAATTCAACAATTAATATCAATAAGAAGTGAAATTCATGATTAAGGACTCCATTGTTTGTTAAATTGAATGAATTCATCATATAGATGTTCCATGGGCATTTTTTTCATAATGAACATAGTTATTAAGAATGAAACAACAGCTAATTTCATGGTTGTTGAATGAAAAATAGTGCTGGTGACGACAAATGGGGCATAATTCACATTAGGTGATTAGAATGTCTCATTATTTAGGAACTAAACCAAGTCACATTTGCACGTAATGCAGACCATGATGAATGACTCGATTCGCTCATGAATTTAAATAGATTTAATGTTTTCATGGTGTTTATACTTGTTTGTTCAATTAATATACTAGGTTGTTTGGCTACATGTGTTAATTTCATGATCAATGTGTCAAAAAGTGTGTTTGGAATCAAAAGAGGAGCCTTGCTAACCAGAAATGACGAGAGGTACTCTCTATTAATAAATTCAACAATTAATATCAATAAGAAATGAAATTCATGATCAAGGACTCCATTGTTTGTTAAATTGAATGAATTCATCATATAGATGTTCCATGGGCATTTGTTTCATAAGGAACATAGTTATTAAGAAAGAAGCAAAAGTTAATTTCATAGTTATTGCATGAAAAATTGTCCTGGTCACAACAGATGGTGCCTGATTCACCTGAGGTGGTTAGAATGTCACATTATTTACGAACTAAACCAGTTCACATTTGCACGTAATGCAAACCACGATGAATGACTCGTTTCGATGATTGATTTAAATAGATTTGGTGTTATAATGGTGTTTATACTCGTTTGTTGAATTACTATAGTAGGTTGTTTAGCTACATGTGTTAATTTCATGATCAATGTGTCAAAAAGTGTGTTTGGAATCAAAAGAGGAGCCTTGCTAACCAGAAATGATGGGAGGTACTCTCTATTATTGAATTCAACAATTAATATCAATAAGAAGTGAAATTCATGATTAAGGACTCCATTGTTTGTTAAATTGGATGAATTCATCATATAGATGTTCCATGGGCATTTTTTTCATAATGAACATAGTTATTAAGAATGAAACAACAGCTAATTTCATGGTTGTTGAATGAAAAATAGTCCTGGAGACGACAAATGGAGCATAATTCACATTAGGTGATTAGAATGTCTCATTATTTAGGAACTAAACCAATTCACATTTGCACGTAATGCAGACCATGATGAATGACTCGATTCGCTCATGAATTTAAATAGATTTTATGTTTTAATGGTGTTTATACTTGTTTGTTCAATAAATATACTAGGTTGTTTAGCTACATGTGTTAATTTCATGATCAATGTGTCAAAAAGTGTGTTTGGAATCAAAAGAGGAGTCTTGCTAACCAGAAATGACGGGAGGTACTCTCTATTAATGAATTCAACAATTAATATCAATGAGAAATGAAATTCATGATCAAGGACTCCATTGTTTGTTAAATTGAATGAATTCATCATATAGATGTTCCATGGGCATTTGTTTCATAAGGAACATAGTTATTAAGAAAGAAGCAAAAGTTAATTTCATAGTTATTGCATGAAAAATAGTCCTGGTCACAACAGATGGTGCCTAATTCACCTGAGGTGGTTAGAATGTCTCATTATTTACGAACTAAACCCAGTTCACATTTGCACGTAATGCAAACCACGATGAATGACTCGTTTCGCTGATTGATTTAAATAGATTTTGGTGTTATAATGGTGTTTATACTTGTTTGTTGAATTACTATAGTAGGTTGTTTAGCTACATGTGTTAATTTCATGATCAATGTGTCAAAAAGTGTCTTTGGAATCAAAAGAGGAGCCTTGCTAACCAGAAATGATGGGAGCGACTCTCTATTATTCAATTCAACAATTAATATCAATAAAAAGTGAAATTCATGATTAAGGACTCCATTGTTTGTTAAATTGAATGAATTCATCATATATAGATGTTCCATGGGCATTTTTTTTCATAATGAATATAGTAGTTATTAAGAATGAAACAACAGCTAATTTCATGGTTGTTGAATGAAAAATAGTCCTGGAGACGACAAATGGAGCATAATTCGCATTAGGTGATTAGAATGTCTCATTATTTAGGAACTAAACCAATTCACATTTGCACGTAATGCAGACCATGATGAATGACTCGATTCGCTCATGAATTTAAATAGATTTTATGTTTTAATGGTGTTTATACTCGTTTGTTCAATTAATATACTAGGTTGTTTAGCTACATGTGTTAATTTCATGATCAATGTGTCAAAAAGTGTGTTTGGAATCAAAAGAGGAGTCTTGCTAACCAGAAATGACGGGAGGTACTCTCTATTAATGAATTCAACAATTAATATCAATAAGAAATGAAATTCATGATCAAGGACTCCATTGTTTGTTAAATTGAATGAATTCATCATATATGGATGTTCCATGGGCATTTGTTTCATAAGGAACATAGTTATTAAGAAAGAAGCAAAAGTTAATTTCATAGTTATTGCATGAAAAATGGTCCTGGTCACAACAGATGGTGCCTAATTCACCTGAGGTAGTTAGAATGTCTCATTATTTACGAACTAAACCAGCTCACATTTGCACGTAATGAACCATGATGAATGACCTGTTTCGCTGATTGATTTACATAGATTTAGTGTTATAATGGTGTTTATACTTGTTTGTTCAATTACTATAGTAGGTTTGTTTAGCTACATGTGTTAATTTCATGATCAATGTGTCAAAAAGTGTGTTTGGAATCAAAAGAGGAGCCTTGCTAACCAGAAATGATGGGAGGTACTCTCTATTATTGAATTCAACAATTAATATCAATAAGAAGTGAAATTCATGATTAAGGACTCCATTGTTTGTTAAATTGAATGAATTCATCATATAGATGTTCCATGGGCATTTTTTTTCATAATGAACATAGTTTATTAAGAATGAAACAACAGCTAATTTCATGGTTGTTGAATGAAAAATAGTGCTGGTGACGACAAATGGGGCATAATTCACATTAGGTGATTAGAATGTCTCATTATTTAGGAACTAAACCAAGTCACATTTGCACGTAATGCAGACCATGATGAATGACTCGATTCGCTCATGAATTTAAATAGATTTAATGTTTTCATGGTGTTTATACTTGTTTGTTCAATTAATATACTAGGTTGTTTGGCTACATGTGTTAATTTCATGATCAATGTGTCAAAAAGTGTGTTTGGAATCAAAAGAGGAGCCTTGCTAACCAGAAATGACGAGAGGTACTCTCTATTAATAAATTCAACAATTAATATCAATAAGAAATGAAATTCATGATCAAGGACTCCATTGTTTGTTAAATTGAATGAATTCATCATATAGATGTTCCATGGGCATTTGTTTCATAAGGAACATAGTTATTAAGAAAGAAGCAAAAGTTAATTTCATAGTTATTGCATGAAAAATTGTCCTGGTCACAACAGATGGTGCCTGATTCACCTGAGGTGGTTAGAATGTCACATTATTTACGAACTAAACCAGTTCACATTTGCACGTAATGCAAACCACGATGAATGACTCGTTTCGATGATTGATTTAAATAGATTTGGTGTTATAATGGTGTTTATACTACTGTTTGTTGAATTACTATAGTAGGTTGTTTAGCTACATGTGTTAATTTCATGATCAATGTGTCAAAAAGTGTGTTTGGAATCAAAAGAGGAGCCTTGCTAACCAGAAATGATGGGAGGTACTCTCTATTATTGAATTCAACAATTAATATCAATAAGAAGTGAAATTCATGATTAAGGACTCCATTGTTTGTTAAATTGGATGAATTCATCATATAGATGTTCCATGGGCATTTTTTTTCATAATGAACATAGTTATTAAGAATGAAACAACAGCTAATTTCATGGTTGTTGAATGAAAAATAGTCCTGGAGACGACAAATGGAGCATAATTCACATTAGGTGATTAGAATGTCTCATTATTTAGGAACTAAACCAATTCACATTTGCACGTAATGCAGACCATGATGAATGACTCGATTCGCTCATGAATTTAAATAGATTTTATGTTTTAATGGTGTTTATACTTGTTTGTTCAATAAATATACTAGGTTGTTTAGCTACATGTGTTAATTTCATGATCAATGTGTCAAAAAGTGTGTTTGGAATCAAAAGAGGAGTCTTGCTAACCAGAAATGACGGGAGGTACTCTCTATTAATGAATTCAACAATTAATATCAATAAGAAATGAAATTCATGATCAAGGACTCCATTGTTTGTTAAATTGAATGAATTCATCATATAGATGTTCCATGGGCATTTGTTTCATAAGGAACATAGTTATTAAGAAAGAAGCAAAAGTTAATTTCATAGTTATTGCATGAAAAATTGTCCTGGTCACAACAGATGGTGCCTGATTCACCTGAGGTGGTTAGAATGTCACATTATTTACGAACTAAACCAGTTCACATTTGCACGTAATGCAAACCACGATGAATGACTCGTTTCGATGATTGATTTAAATAGATTTGGTGTTATAATGGTGTTTATACTCGTTTGTTGAATTACTATAGTAGGTTGTTTAGCTACATGTGTTAATTTCATGATCAATGTGTCAAAAAGTGTGTTTGGAATCAAAAGAGGAGCCTTGCTAACCAGAAATGATGGGAGGTACTCTCTATTATTGAATTCAACAATTAATATCAATAAGAAGTGAAATTCATGATTAAGGACTCCATTGTTTGTTAAATTGGATGAATTCATCATATAGATGTTCCATGGGCATTTTTTTCATAATGAACATAGTTATTAAGAATGAAACAACAGCTAATTTCATGGTTGTTGAATGAAAAATAGTGCTGGTGACGACAAATGGGGCATAATTCACATTAGGTGATTAGAATGTCTCATTATTTAGGAACTAAACCAAGTCACATTTGCACGTAATGCAGACCATGATGAATGACTCGATTCGCTCATGAATGAATTAAAATAGATTTAATGTTTTCATGGTGTTTATATACTTGTTTGTTCAATTAATATACTAGGTTGTTTGGCTACATGTGTTTAATTTCATGATCAATGTGTCAAAAAGTGTGTTTGGAATCAAAAGAGGAGCCTTGCTAACCAGAAATGACGAGAGGTACTCTCTCTATTAAATAAATTCAACAATTAATATCAATAAGAAATGAAATTCATGATCAAGGACTCCATTGTTTGTTAAATTGAATGAATTCATCATATAGATGTTCCATGGGCATTTGTTTCATAAGGAACATAGTTATTAAGAAAGAAGCAAAAGTTAATTTCATAGTTATTGCATGAAAAATTGTCCTGGTCACAACAGATGGTGCCTGATTCACCTGAGGTGGTTAGAATGTCACATTATTTACGAACTAAACCAGTTCACATTTGCACGTAATGCAAAGCACGATGAATGATTCGTTTCGATGATTGATTTAAATAGATTTGGTGTTATAATGGTGTTTATACTCGTTTGTTGAATTACTATAGTAGGTTGTTTAGCTACATGTGTTAATTTCATGATCAATGTGTCAAAAAGTGTGTTTGGAATCAAAAGAGGAGCCTTGCTAACCAGAAATGATGGGGAGGTACTCTCTATTATTGAATTCAACAATTAATATCAATAAGAAGTGAAATTCATGATTAAGGACTCCATTGTTTGTTAAATTGAATGAATTCATCATATAGATGTTCCATGGGCATTTTTTTCATAATGAACATAGTTATTAAGAATGAAACAACAGCTAATTTCATGGTTTGTTGAATGAAAAATAGTCCTGGAGACGACAAATGGAGCATAATTCACATTAGGTGATTAGAATGTCTCATTATTTAGGAACTAAACCAATTCACATTTGCACGTAATGCAGACCATGATGAATGACTCGATTCGCTCATGAATTTAAATAGATTTTATGTTTTAATGGTGTTTATACTTGTTTGTTCAATAAATATACTAGGTTGTTTAGCTACATGTGTTAATTTCATGATCAATGTGTCAAAAAGTGTGTTTGGAATCAAAAGAGGAGTCTTGCTAACCAGAAATGACGGGAGGTACTCTCTATTAATGAATTCAACAATTAATATCAATAAGAAATGAAATTCATGATCAAGGACTCCATTGTTTGTTAAATTGAATGAATTCATCATATAGATGTTCCATGGGCATTTGTTTCATAAGGAACATAGTTATTAAGAAAGAAGCAAAAGTTAATTTCATAGTTATTGCATGAAAAATAGTCCTGGTCACAACAGATGGTGCCTAATTCACCTGAGGTAGTTAGAATGTCTCATTATTTACGAACTAAACCAGCTCAAATTTGCACGTAATGCAAACTACGATGAATGACCCGTTTCGCTGATTGATTTAAATAGATTTAGTGTTATAATGGTGTTTATACTTGTTTGTTCAATTACTATAGTAGGTTGTTTAGCTACATGTGTTAATTTCATGATCAATGTGTCAAAAAGTGTGTTTGGAATCAAAAGAGGAGCCTTGCTAACCAGAAATGATGGGAGGTACTCTCTATTATTGAATTCAACAATTAATATCAATAAGAAGTGAAATTCATGATCAAGGACTCCATTGTTTGTTAAATTGAATGAATTCATCATATAGATGTTCCATGGGCATTTTTTTCATAATGAACATAGTTATTAAGAATGAAACAACAGCTAATTTCATGGTTGGTGAATGAAAAATAGTGCTGGTGACGACAAATGGGGCATAATTCACATTAGGTGATTAGAATGTCTCATTATTTAGGAACTAAACCAATTCACATTTGCACGTAATGCAGACCATGATGAATGACTCGATTCGCTCATGAATTTAAATAGATTTAATGTTTTAATGGTGTTTATACTTTTTTGTTCAATTAATATACTAGGTTGTTTAGCTACATGTGTTAATTTCATGATCAATGTGTCAAAAAGTGTGTTTGGAATCAAAAGAGGAGCCTTGCTAACCAGAAATGACGAGAGGTACTCTCTATCAATGAATTCAACAATTAATATCAATAAGAAATGAAATTCATGATCAAGGACTCCATTGTTTGTTAAATTGAATGAATTCATCATATAGATGTTCCATGGGCATTTGTTTCATAAGCAACATAGTTATTAAGAAAGAAGCAAAAGTTAATTTCATAGTTATTGCATGAAAAATAGTCCTGGTCACAACAGATAGTGCCTAATTCACCTGAGGTGCTTAGAATGTCTCATTATTTAGGAACCAAACCAGTTCACATTTGCACGTAATGCAAACCATGATGAATGACTCGTTTCGCTGATTGATTTAAATAGATTTAGTGTTATAATGGTGTTTATACTTGTTTGTTCAATTACTATAGTAGGTTGTGTAGCTACATGTGTTAATTTCATGATCAATGTGTCAAAAAGTGTGTTTGGAATCAAAAGAGGAGCCTTGTTAACCAGAAATGACGGGAGGTACTCTCTATTAATGAATTCAACAATTAATATCAATAAGAAATCAAATTCATGATCAAGGACTCCATTATTTGTTAAATTGAATGAATTCATCATATAGATGTTCCATGGGCATTTGTTTCATAAGCAACATAGTTATTAAGAAAGAAGCAAAAGTTAATTTCATAGTTATTGCATGAAAAATAGTCCTGGTCACAACAGATGGTGCCTAATTCACCTGAGGTGGTTAGAATGTCTCATTATTTACGAACTAAACCAGTTCACATTTGCACGTAATGCAAAGCACGATGAATGATTCGTTTCGCTGATTGATTTAAATAGATTTGGTGTTATAATGGTGTTTATACTTTTTTGTTGAATTACTGTAGTAGGTTGTTTAGCTACATGTGTTAATTTCATTATCAATATGTCAAAAAGTGTGTTTGGAATCAAAAGAGGAGCCTTGCTAACCAGAAATGATGGGAGCTACTCTCTATTATTGAATTCAACAATTAATATCAATAAGAAGTGAAATTCATGATTAAGGACTCCATTGTTTATTAAATTGAATGAATTCATCATAGCTTAATTCATAGGAGGTGAATAGAATGTCTTACTATATCAGAGTTAAACCGGTTCACATTTGTACAGAATGGAAACCATGATGAATGACTCCTTAGACTGACGGAATTAAATGGATTTAGAGTTTTAATGGTGTTTATACTTGTTTGATTCAACCAATACGGTAGGTTGTTTAGCCACATGTGTTACTTTCATGATCAATGCGTCAAAAAGTGTATTTAGAGTCAAAAGAGGAGCATTGCTAAAGAGAAATGGTGGGAGGCACTCTTTTATTTTTAATTCAATAATTAATATCAATAAGAAATGAAATTTCAGATCAAGCACTCCATTGTTTGTTAAATTGAATGAATTCATGTGATAGATGGTCCATGGGAATTTTTTTCATAATGAATATAGTCATTAAGGAAGAAGCAAAAAGTAATTTGAAAGTTATTGCGTGAAAAATAGTCTTGGTAACAATAAGAGCAGCTTAATCCATAGGAGGTGAATAGAATGTCTTACTATTTCAGAATTAAACCAGTTCACATTTGTACGGAATGCAAACTATGATGAATGACTCCTTCGACTGACGGATTTAAATGGATTTACAGTTTTAATGGTGTTTATACTTGTTTGATTCAATCAGTATGGTAGGTTGTTTAGCCACATTTGTTAATTTTATGATCAAAGTGTCAAAAAGTGTGTTTGGAGTCAAAAGAGTATCATTGCTAAAGAGAAATGGTGGGAGGCACTCTCTTATTTTGAATTCAACAATTAATATCAATAAGAAATGAAATTCAAGATCAAGCCCTCCATTGTTTGTTAAATTGAATGAATTCATGTGATAGATGGTCCATGGGCATTTTTTTCATAATGAATATAGTCATTAATTAAGAGACAAAATGTAATTTGAAAGTTATTGCATGAAAAATAGTCTTGGTAACAATAAGTGGAGCTTAATTCACAGGAGGTGAATAGAATGTCTTATTATTTCAGAATTAAACCAGTTCACATTTGTACGGAATGCAAACCTTGATGAATGACTCCTTTGACTGACAGATTTAAATGGATTTAGAGTTTTAATGGTGTTTATACTTGTTCGATTCAATCAATATGGTAGGTTGTTTAGCCACACGTGTTAATTTCATGATTAATGTGTCAAAAAGTGTGTTTGGAGTCAAAAGAGGAGCATTGCTAAAAAGAAATGGTGGGAGGAACTCTCTTATTTTGAATTCAACAATTAATATCAATAAGAAATGAAATTCAAGATCAAGCACTCCATTGTTTGTTAAATTGAATGAATTCATGTGATAGATCATCAATGGGCTTTTTTTTCATAATGAATATAGTCATTAAGGAAGAAGCAAAATGTAATTTGAAAGTTATTGCATGAAAAATAGTCTTGGTAACAATAAGAGGAGCCTAATTCACAGTAGGTGAATAGAATGACTTGTTCTTTCAGAATTAAACGAGTTCACATTTGTACGGAATGCAAATCATGATGGATGATTCCTTTGACTGACGGATTTAAATGGATTGAGAGTTTTAATGGTGTTTATACTTGTTTGCCTCAATCAATATGGTAGGTTGTTTAGCCACACGTGTTAATTTCATGATCAATATATCAAGAAGTGTTTTTGGAGTCAAAAGAGGAGCATTGCTAATGAGAATTGGTGGGAGGCACTCTCTAATTTTTAATTCAACAATTAATATCAATATAAAAGAAAATTCAAGATCAAGCACTCCATTGTTTGTTAAATTGAATGAATTCATGTGATAGATGGTCCATGGGCATTTTTTTCATAATGAATATAGTCATTAAGGAAGAAGCAAAATGTAATTTGAAAGTTATTGCGTGAAAAATAGTCTTGGTAACAATAAGAGGAGCTTAATTCATAGGAGGTGAATAGAATTTCTTATTACTTCAGAATTAAACCAGTTTACATTTGTACGGAATGCAAACTATGATGAATGACTACTTCGACTGACGGATTTAAATGGATTTAGAGTTTTAATGGTGTTTATACTTGTTTGATTCAAGCAATATGGTAGGTTGTTTAGCCACATTTGTTAATTTTATGATCAAAGTGTCAAAAAGTGTGTTTGGAGTCAAAAGAGGAGCATTGCTAAAGAGAAATGGTGGGAGACACTCTCTTATTTTGAATTCAACAATTAATATCAATAAGAAATGAAATTCAAGACCAAGCACTCCATTGTTTGTTAAATTGAATGAATTCATGTGATAGATGGTCCATGGGCATTTTTTTCATAATGAATATAGTCATTAAGGAAGAAGCAAAATGTAATTTGAAAGTTATTGCATGAAAAATAGTCTTGGTAACAATAAGTGGAGCTTAATTCACAGGAGGTGAATAGAATGTCTTATTATTTCAGAATTAAACCAGTTCACATTTGTACGGAATGCAAACCTTGATGAATGACTCCTTTGACTGACAGATTTAAATGGATTTAGAGTTTTAATGGTGTTTATACTTGTTCAATTCAATCAATATGGTAGGTTGTTTAGCGACACGTGTTAATTTCATGATTAATGTGTCAAAAAGTGTGTTTGGAGTCAAAAGAGGAGCATTGCTAAAAAGAAATGGTGGGAGGCACTCTCTAATTTTGAATTCAACAATTGATATCAATAAGAAATCAAATTCAAGATCAAGCACTCCATTGTTTGTTAAATTGAATGAATTCATGTGATAGATGGTCCATGGGAATTTTTTTCATAATGAATATAGTCATTAAGGAAGAAGCAAAATGTAATTTGAAAGTTATTGCGTGAAAAATAGTCTTGGTAACAATAAGAGGAGCTTAATTCATAGGAGGTGAATAGAATTTCTTATTACTTCAGAATTAAACCAGTTTACATTTGTACGGAATGCAAACTCTGATGAATGACTCCTTCGACTGACGGATTTAAATGGATTTAGAGTTTTAATGGTGTTTATACTTGTTTGATTCAAGCAATATGGTAGGTTGTTTAGCCACATTTGTTAATTTTATGATCAAAGTGTCAAAAAGTGTGTTTGGAGTCAAAAGAGGAGCATTGCTAAAGAGAAATGGTGGGAGGCACTCTCTTATTTTGAATTCAACAATTAATATCAATAAGAAATGAAATTCAAGACCAAGCACTCCAATGTTTGTTAAATTGAATGAATTCATGTGATAGATGGTCCATGGGCATTTTTTTCATAATGAATATAGTCATTAAGGAAGAAGCAAAATGTAATTTGAAAGTTATTGCATGAAAAATAGTCTTGGTAACAATAAGTGGAGCTTAATTCACAGGAGGTGAATAGAATGTCTTCTTATTTCAGAATTAAACCAGTTCACATTTGTACGGAATGCAAACCTTGATGAATGACTCCTTTGACTGACAGATTTAAATGGATTTAGAGTTTTAATTGTGTTTATACTTATTCGATTCAATCAATATGGTAGGTTGTTTAGCCACACGTGTTAATTTCATGATTAATGTGTCAAAAAGTGTGTTTGGAGTCAAAAGAGGAGCATTGCTAAAAAGAAATGGTGGGAGGCACTCTCTAATTTTGAATTCAACAATTGATATCAATAAGAAATCAAATTCAGGATCATGCACTCCATTGTTTGTTAAATTGAATGAATTCATGTGATAGATGGTCCATGGGAATTTTTTTCATAATGAATATAGTCATTAAGGAAGAAGCAAAATGTAATTTGAAAGTTATTGCGTGAAAAATAGTCTTGGTAACAATAAGAGGAGCTTAATTCACAGGAGGTGAATAGAATGTCTTATTATTTCAGAATTAAACCAGTTCACATTTGTACGGAATGCAAACCTTGATGAATGACTCCTTTGACTGACAGATTTAAATGGATTTAGAGTTTTAATGGTTTTTATACTTGTTCGATTCAATCAATATGGTAGGTTGTTTAGCCACACGTGTTAATTTCATGATTAATGTGTCAAAAAGTGTGTTTGGAGTCAAAAGAGGAGCATTGCTAAAAAGAAATGGTGGGAGGCACTCTCTAATTTTGAATTCAATAATTAATATCAATAGGAAATCAAATTCAAGATCAAGCACTCCATTGTTTGTTAAATTGAATGAATTCATGTGATAGATGGTCCATGGGCATTTTTTTCATAATGAATATAGTCATTAAGGAAGAAGCAAAATGTAATTTGAAAGTTATTGCGTGAAAAATAGTCTTGGTAACAATAAGAGGAGCTTAATTCATAGGAGGTGAATAGAATTTCTTATTACTTCAGAATTAAACCAGTTTACATTTGTACGGAATGCAAACTATGATGAATGACTCCTTTGACTGACTGATTTAAATGGATTTAGAGTTTTAATGGTGTTTATACTTGTTTGATTCAATCAATATGGTAGGTTGTTTAGCCATATTTGTTAATTTTATGATCAAAGTGTCAAAAGGTGTGTTTGGAGTCAAAAGAGGAGCATTGCTAAAGAGAAATGGTGGGAGGCACTCTGTTATTTTGAATTCAACAATTAATATCAATAAGAAATGAAATTTAAGATCAAGCACTCCATTGTTTGTTAAATTGAATGAATTCATGTGATAGATGGTCCATAGGCATTTTTTTCATAAAGAATATAGTCATTAAGGAAGAAGCAAAATGTAATTTGAAAGTTATTGCATGAAAAATTGTCTTGGTAACAATAAGAGGAGCCTAATTCACAGGAGGTTAATAGAATGTCTTGTTATTTTAGAATTAAACGAGTTCACATTTGTACGGAATGCAAACCATGATGGATGATTCCTTTGACTGATGGAATTAAATGGATTGAATGTTTTAATGGTGTTTATGCTTGTTTGCTTCAATCAATATGGTAGGTTGTTTAGCCACACGTGTTAATTTCATGATCAATGTATCAAAAAGTGTGTTTGGAGTCAAAAGAGGAGCATTGCTAATGAGAATTGGTGGGAGACACTCTCTTATTTTGAATTTAACAATTAATATCAATAAGAAATGAAATTGACGATCAAGCACTCCATTGTGTGTTAAATTGAATGAACTCATGTCATTGATGGTCTATGGGCATCTTTTTCATAATAAATATAGTCATTAAAGAAGAAGCGAAATGTAATTTGAAAGTTATTGCATGAAAAATTGTCTTGGTAACAATAAGAGGAGCCTAATTCACAGGAGCTGAAGAGAATGTCTTGTTATTTCAGAATTAAACGAGTTCACATTGGTACGAAATGCAAACCATGATGAATGATAACTTTGACTGACGGATTTAAATGGATTGAGAGTTTTAATGATGTTTATACTTGTTTGATTCAATCAATATGGTAGGTTGTTTAGCCACACGTGTTAATTTCATGATCAATGTATCAAAAAGTTTGTTTGGAGTCAAAAGAGGAGCATTGCTAATGAGAATTTCTGGGAGGCACTCTCTAATTTTGAATTCAACAATTAATATCAATAAGAAATGAAATTCTAGATCAAGCACTGCATTGTGTGTTAAATTGAATGAATTCATGTGATATATGGCCATAGGCATTTTTTCTCATAATGAATATAGTCATTAAGGAAGAAGCAAAATGTAATTTGAAAGTTATTGCATGAAAAATGGTCTTGGTAACAATAAGAGGAGCTTAATTCACAGGAGGTGAATAGAATGTCTTATTATTTCAGAATTAAACGAGTTCACATATGTACGGAATGCAAACCATGATGAATAATTCCTTTGACTGACGGATTTAAAAGGATTGAGAGTTTTAATGGTGTTTATACTTGTTTGATTCAATCAATATGGCAGGTTGTTTAGACACACGTGTTAATTTCATGATCAATGTGTTAAAAGTGTGTTTGCAGTCAAAAGAGGAGCATTGCTAAAGAGAAATGGTGGGAGGCACTCTCTTATTTTGAATTGAACAATTAATATCAATAAGAAATGAAATTCAAGATCAAGCACACCATTGCTTGTTAAATTGAATGAATTCATGTGATAGATGCTCCACGGGTATTTTTTTCATAATGAATATAGTCATTAAGGAAGAAGCAAAATGTAATTTGAAAGTTATTGCATGAAAATAGTCTTGGTAACAATAAGTGGAGCTTAATTCACAGGAGCTGAATAGAATGTCTTGTTATTTCAGAATTAAACCAGTTCACATTTGTACGGAATGTAAACCATGATGAATGACTCCATTGACTGACGGATTTAAAAGGATTGAGAGTTTTAATGGTGTTTATACTTGTTTGATTCAATCAATATGGCAGGTTGTTTAGACACACATGTTAATTTCATGATCAATGTGTTAAAAGTGTGTTTGCAGTCAAAAGAGGAGCATTGCTAAGGAGAAATGGTGGGTGGCACTCTCTTATTTTGAATTCAACAATTAATATCAATAAGAAATGAAATTCAAGATCAAGCACTCCATTGTTTGTTAAATTGAATGAACTCATGTCATTAATGGTCTATGGGCATCTTTTTCATAATAAATATAGTCTTTAAAGAAGAAGCAAAATGTAATTTGAAAGTTATTTTATGAAAAATGGTCTTGGTAACAATAAGAGGAGCTTAATTCACAGGAGGTGAATAGAATGTCTTATTATTTCAGAATTAAACGAGTTCACATTTGTACGAAATGCAAACCATGATGAATAATTCCTTTGACTGACGGATTTAAAAGGATTGAGAGTTTTAATGGTGTTTATACTTGTTTGATTCAATCAATATGGCAGGTTGTTTAGACACACATGTTAATTTCATGATCAATGTGTTAAAAGTGTGTTTGCAGTCAAAAGAGAAGCATTGCCAAAGAGAAATGGTGGGAGGCACTCTTTTATTTTGAATTGAACAATTAATATCAATAAGAAATGAAATTCAAGATCAAGCACACCATTGTTTGTTAAATTGAATGAATTCATGTGATAGATGCTCAATGGGCATTTTTTTCATAATGAATATAGTCATTAAGGAAGAAGCAAAATGTAATTTGAAAGTTATTGCATGAAAAATGGTCTTGGTAACAATAAGAGGAGCTTAATTCACAGGAGGTGAATAGAATGTCTTATTATTTCAGAATTAAACGAGTTCACATTTGTACGGAATGCAAACCATGATGAATAATTCCTTTGACTGACGGATTTAAAAGGATTGAGAGTTTTAATGGTGTTTATACTTGTTTGATTCAACCTATACGGTAGGTTGTTTAGCCACACGTGGGTTGTTTTAATGTGTCAAAAAGGGTGAGCATTGAGAGGAGCATTGCTAAAGAGAAATGGTGGGAGGCACTCTCTTATTTTGAATTCAACAATTAATATCAATAAGAAATGAAATTCAAGATCAAGCACTCCATTGTGTGTTAAATTGAATGAACTCATGTCATTGATGGTCTATGGGCATCTTTTTTCATAATTGAATATAGTCATTAAAGAAGAAGGAAAATGTAATTTGAAAAGTTATTGCATGAAAAATAGTCTTGGTAACAATAAGAGGAGCTTAATTCACAGGAGGTGAATAGAATGACTTATTATTTCAGAATTAAACGAGTTCACATTTGTACGGAATGCAAACCATGATGAATAATTCCTTTGACTGACGGATTTAAAAGGATTGAGAGTTTTAATGGTGTTTATACTTGTTTGATTCAATCAATATGGTAGGTTGTTTAGCCACACGTGTTAATTTCATGATCAATGTATCAAAAAGTGTGTTTGGAGTCAAAAGAGGAGCATTGCTAATGAGAATTGCTGGGAGGCACTCTCTAATTTTCAATTCAACAATTAATATCAATAAGAAATGAAATTCTAGATCAAGCACTCCATTGTGTGTGAAATTGAATGAATTCATGTGATAGATGGCCATAGGCATTTTTTTCATATTGAATATAGTCATTAAGGAAGAAGCAAAATGTAATTTGAAAGTTATTTCATGAAAAATGGTCTTGGTAACAATAACAGGAGCTTAATTCACAGAAGGTGAATAGAATGTCTTATTATTTCAGAATTAAACGAGTTCACATTTGTACGGAATGCAAACCATGATGAATAATTCCTTTGACTGACGGATTTAAAAGGATTGAGAGTTTTAATGGTGTTTATACTTGTTTGATTCAATCAATATGGTAGGTTGTTTAGACACACGTGTTAATTTCATGATCAATGTGTCAAAAGGTGTGTTTGCAGTCAAAAGAGGAGGATTGCTAAAGAGAAATGGTGGGAGGCACTCTCTTATTTTGAATTGAACAATTAATATAAATAAGAAATGAAATTCAAGAAGCACTCCATTGTTTGTTAAATTGAATGAATTCATGTGATAGATGGTCCATGGGCATTTTTTTCATAATGAATATAGTCATTAAGGAAGAAGCAAAAAATGTAATTTGAAAGTTATTGCATGAAAAATAGTCTTGGTAACAATAAGTGGAGCTTAATTCACAGGAGGTGAATAGAATGTCTTGTTATTTCAGAATTAAACGAGTTCACATTTGTACGGAATGTAAACCATGATGAATGACTCCTTTGACTGACGAATTTAAATGGATTTAGAGTTTTAATGGTGTTTATACTTGTTGGATTCAATCAATTTGGTAGGTTGTTTAGCCACACGTGTTAATTTCATAATTTATGTGTCAAAAAGTGTGTTTGGAGTCAAAAGAGGAGCATTGCTAAAGAGAAATAGTGGGAGGCACTCTCTTATTTTGAATTCAACAATTAATATCAATAAGAAATGAAATTCAAGATGAAGTACTCCATTGTTTGTTAAATTGAATGAATTCATGCGATAGATGGTCCATGGGCATTTTTTTCATAATGAATATAGTCATTAAGGAAGAAGCAAAATGTAATTTGAACGTTATTGCATGAAAAATAGTCTTGGTAACAATAAGAGGAGCTTAATTCACAGGAGGTGAATAGAATGTCTTATTATTTCAGAATTAAACCAGTTCACATTTGTACGGAATGCAAACCATGATGGATGATTCCTTTGACTGACGGATTTAAAAGGATTGAGAGTTTTAATGGTGTTTATACTTGTTTGATTCAACCTATACGGTAGGTTGTTTAGCCACATGGGTTGTTTAGTGTCAAAAGAGGAGCATTGCTAAAGAGAAATGGTGGGAGGCACTCTCTTATTTTGAATTCAACAATTAATATCAATAAGAAATGAAATTCAAGATCAAGCACTCCATTGTGTGTTAAATTGAATGAACTCATGTCATTGATGGTCTATGGGCATCTTTTTCATAATAAATATAGTCATTAAAGAAGAAGGAAAATGTAATTTGAAAGTTATTGCATGAAAAATAGTCTTGGTAACAATAAGAGGAGCTTAATTCACAGGAGGTGAATAGAATGATTTATTATTTCAGAATTAAACGAGTTCACATTTGTACGGAATGCAAACCATGATGAATAATTCCTTTGACTGACGGATTTAAAAGGATTGAGAGTTTTAATGGTGTTTATACTTGTTTGATTCAATCAATATTGTAGGTTGTTTAGACACACGTGTTAATTTCATGATCAATGTGTCAAAAGGTGTGTTTGCAGTCAAAAGAGGAGCATTGCTAAAGAGAAATGGTGGGAGGCACTCTCTTATTTTGAATTCAACAATTAATATCAATAAGAAATGAAATTCAAGATCAAGCACTCCATTGTTTGTTAAATTGAATGAATTCATGTGATAGATGGTCCATGGGCATTTTTTTCATAATGAATATAGTCATTAAGGAAGAAGCAAAATGTAATTTGAAAGTTATTGCATGAAAAATAGTCTTGGTAATAATAAGAGGAGCTTAATTCACAGGAGGTGAATAGAATGTCTTATTATTTCAGAATTAAACCAGTTCACATTTGTACGGAATGCAAACCATGATGGATGATTCCTTTGACTGACGGATTTAAATGGATTGAGAGTTTTAATGGTGTTTATACTTGTTTGATTCAATCAATATGGTAGGTTGTTTAGCCACACGTGTTAATTTCATGATCAATGTATCAAAAAGTGTGTTTGGAGTCAAAAGAGGAGCATTGCTAATGAGAATTGCTGGGAGGCACTCTCTAATTTTGAATTCAACAATTAATATCAATAAGAAATGAAATTCTAGACCAAGCACTCCATTGTTTGTTAAATTGAATGAACTCATGTCATTGATGGTCTATGGGCATCTTTTTCATAATAAATATAGTCATTAAAGAAGAAGCAAAATGTAATTTGAAAGTTATTACATGAAAAATAGGCTTGGTAACAATAAGAGGAGCCTAATTCACAGGAGGTTAATAGAATGTCTTTTTATTTCAGAATTAAACGAGTTCATATTTGTACGGAATGCAAACCATGATGGATGATTCCTTTGACTGACGGATTTAAATGGATTAAGAGATTTAATGGTGTTTATACTTGCTTGATTCAATCAATATGGTAGGTTATTTAGCCACACGTGTTAATTTCATGATCAATGTATCAAAAAGTGTGTTTGGAGTCAAAAGAGGAGCATTGCTAATGAGAATTGGTGGGAGGCACTCTCTAATTTTGAATTCAACAATTAATATCAATAAGAAATGAAATTCAAGATCAAGCACTCCATTGTTTGTTAAATTGAATGAATTCATGTGATAGATGGCCATAGGCATTTTTTTCATAATGAATATAGTCATTGAGGAAGAAGCAAAATGTAATTTGAAAGTTATTGCATGAAAAATAGTCTTGGTAACAATAAGTGGAGCTTAATTCACAGGAGGTGAATAGAATGTCTTATTATTTCAGAATTAAACCAGTTCACAATTGTACGGAATGCAAACCATGATGAATGACTCCTTTGACTGACAGATTTAAATGGATTTAGAGTTTTAATGGTGTTTATACTTGTTCGATTAAATCAATATGGTAGGTTGTTTAGCCACACGTGTTAATTTCATGATTAATGTGTCAAAAAGTGTGTTTGGAGTCAAAAGAGGAGCATTGCTAAAGAGAAATGGTGGGAGGCACTCTCTTATTTTGAATTCAACAATTAATATCAATAAGAATTGAAATTCAAGATCAAGCACTCCATTGTTTGTTAAATTGAATGAATTCATGTGATAGATGGTCCATGGGCATTTTTTTCATAATGAATATAGTCATTAAGGAAGAAGCAAAATGTAATTTGAAAGTTATTGCATGAAAAATTGTCTTGGTAACAATAAGAAGAGCCGAATTCACAGGAGGTTAATAGAATGTCTTGTTATTTCAGAATTAAACGAGTTCACAATTGTACGGAATGCAAACCATGATGGATGATTCCTTTGACTGACGGATTTAAATGGATTGAGTGTTTTAATGGTGTTTATACTTGTTTGCTTCAATCAATATGGTAGGTTGTTTAGCCACAAGTGTTAATTTCATGATCAATGTATCACAAAGTGTGTTTGGAGTCAAAAGACGAGCATTGCTAATGAGAATTGGTGGGAGACGCTGTCTTATTTTGAATTTAACAATTAATATCAATAAGAAATGAAATTCAAGATCAAGCACTCCATTGTTTGTTAAATTGAATGAACTCATGTCATTGATGGTCTATGGGCATCTTTTTCATAATAAATTTAGTCATTAAAGTAGAAGCAAAATGTAATTTGAAAGTTATTACATGAAAAATAGTCTTGGTAACAATAAGAGGAGCCTAATTCACATGAGCTGAAGAGAATTTCTTGATATTTCAGAATTAAACGAGTTCACATTGGTACGAAATGCAAACCATGATGAATGATACCTTTGACTGACGGATTTAAATGGATTGAGAGTTTTAATGATTTTTATACTTGTTTGATTCAATCAATATGGTAGGTTGTTTAGCCACACGTGTTAATTTCATGATCAATGTATCAAAAAGTGTGTTTGGAGTCAAAAGAGGAGCATTGCTAATGAGAATTGCTGGGAGGCACTCTCTAATTTTGAATTCAACAATTAATATCAATAAGAAATGAAATTCTAGATCAAGCACTCCATTGTGTGTGAAATTGAATGAATTCATGTGATAGATGGCCATAGGCATTTTTTTCATATTGAATATAGTCATTAAGGAAGAAGCAAAATGTAATTTGAATGTTATTTTATGAAAAATGGTCTTGGTAACAATAAGAGGAGCTTAATTCACAGAAGGTGAATAGAATGTCTTATTATTTCAGAATTAAACGAGTTCACATTTGTACGGAATGCAAACCATGATGAATAATTCCTTTGACTGACGGATTTAAAAGGATTGAGAGTTTTAATGGTGTTTATACTTGTTGGATTCAATCAATATGGTAGGTTGTTTAGACACACGTGTTAATTTCATGATCAATGTGTCAAAAGGTGTGTTTGCAGTCAAAAGAGGAGGATTGCTAAAGAGAAATATTTTGAATTGAACAATTAATATAAATAAGAAATGAAATTCAAGAAGCACTCCATTGTTTGTTAAATTGAATGAATTCATGTGATAGATGGTCCATGGGCATTTTATTCATAATGAATATAGTCATTAAGGAAGAAGCAAAATGTAATTTGAAAGTTATTGCATGAAAAATAGTCTTGGTAACAATAAGTGGAGCTTAATTCACAGGAGGTGAATAGAATGTCTTGTTATTTCAGAATTAAACGAGTTCACATTTGTACGGAATGTAAACCATGATGAATGACTCCTTTGACTGACGGATTTAAATGGATTTAGAGTTTTAATGGTGTTTATACTTGTTGGATTCAATCAATTTGGTAGGTTGTTTAGCCACACGTGTTAATTTCATAATTAATGTGTCAAAAAGGGTGTTTGGAGTCAAAAGAGGAGCATTGCTAAAGAGAAATAGTGGGAGGCACTCTCTTATTTTGAATTCAACAATTAATATCAATAAGAAATGAAATTCTAGATCAAGCACTCCATTGTGTGTGAAATTGAATGAATTCATGTGATAGATGGCCATAGGCATTTTTTTCATATTGAATATAGTCATTAAGGAAGAAGCAAAATGTAATTTGAAAGTTATTTCATGAAAAATGGTCTTGGTAACAATAAGAGGAGCTTAATTCACAGGAGGTGAATAGAATGTCTTATTATTTCAGAATTAAACCAGTTCACATTTGTACAGAATGCAAACCATGATGAATGATACCTTTGACTGACGGATTTAAATGGATTGAGAGTTTTAATGATTTTTATACTTGTTTGATTCAATCAATATGGTAGGTTGTTTAGCCACACGTGTTAATTTCATGATCAATGTATCAAAAAGTGTGGTTGGAGTCAAAAGAGGAGCATTGCTAATGAGAATTGCTGGGAGGCACTCTCTAATTTTGAATTCAACAATTAATATCAATAAGAAATGAAATTCTAGATCAAGCACTCCATTGTGTGTGAAATTGAATGAATTCATGTGATAGATGGCCATAGGCATTTTTTTCATATTGAATATAGTCATTAAGGAAGAAGCAAAATGTAATTTGAAAGTTATTTCATGAAAAATGGTCTTGGTAACAATAACAGGAGCTTAATTCACAGAAGGTGAATAGAATGTCTTATTATTTCAGAATTAAACGAGTTCACATTTGTACGGAATGCAAACCATGATGAATAATTCCTTTGACTGACGGATTTAAAAGGATTGAGAGTTTTAATGGTGTTTATACTTGTTTGATTCAATCAATATGGTAGGTTGTTTAGACACACGTGTTAATTTCATGATCAATGTGTCAAAAGGTGTGTTTGCAGTCAAAAGAGGAGGATTGCTAAAGAGAAATGGTGGGAGGCACTCTCTTATTTTGAATTGAACAATTAATATAAATAAGAAATGAAATTCAAGAAGCACTCCATTGTTTGTTAAATTGAATGAATTCATGTGATAGATGGTCCATGGGCATTTTTTTCATAATGAATATAGTCATTAAGGAAGAAGCAAAATGTAATTTGAAAGTTATTGCATGAAAAATAGTCTTGGTAACAATAAGTGGAGCTTAATTCACAGGAGGTGAATAGAATGTCTTGTTATTTCAGAATTAAACGAGTTCACATTTGTACGGAATGTAAACCATGATGAATGACTCCTTTGACTGACGAATTTAAATGGATTTAGAGTTTTAATGGTGTTTATACTTGTTGGATTCAATCAATTTGGTAGGTTGTTTAGCCACACGTGTTAATTTCATAATTTATGTGTCAAAAAGTGTGTTTGGAGTCAAAAGAGGAGCATTGCTAAAGAGAAATAGTGGGAGGCACTCTCTTATTTTGAATTCAACAATTAATATCAATAAGAAATGAAATTCAAGATCAAGTACTCCATTGTTTGTTAAATTGAATGAATTCATGCGATAGATGGTCCATGGGCATTTTTTTCATAATGAATATAGTCATTAAGGAAGAAGCAAAATGTAATTTGAACGTTATTGCATGAAAAATAGTCTTGGTAACAATAAGAGGAGCTTAATTCACAGGAGGTGAATAGAATGTCTTATTATTTCAGAATTAAACCAGTTCACATTTGTACGGAATGCAAACCATGATGGATGATTCCTTTGACTGACGGATTTAAATGGATTGAGAGTTTTAATGGTGTTTATACTTGTTTGATTCAATCAATATGGTAGGTTGTTTAGCCACACGTGTTAATTTCATGATCAATGTATCAAAAAGTGTGTTTGGAGTCAAAAGAGGAGCATTGCTAATGAGAATTGCTGGGAGGCACTCTCTAATTTTGAATTCAACAATTAATATAAATAAGAAATGAAATTCAAGATCAAGCACTCCATTGTTTGTTAAATTGAATGAACTCATGTCATTGATGGTCTATGGGCATCTTTTTCATAATAAATATAGTCATTAAAGAAGAAGCAAAATGTAATTTGAAAGTTATTGCCTGAAAAATAGTCTTGGTAACAATAAGAGGAGCTTAATTCACAGGATGTGAATAGAATGTCTTATTATTTCAGAATTAAACCAGTTCACATTTGTACGCAATGCAAACCATGATGAATGATTCCTTTGACTGACCGATTTAAATGGATTGAGAGATTTAATGGTGTTTATACTTGTCTGATTCAATCAATATGGTAGGTTGTTTAGCCACACGTGTTAATTTCATGATGAATGTATCAAAAAGTGTGTTTGGAGTCAAAAGAGGAGCATTGCTAATGAGAATTGCTGGGAGGCACTATCTAATTTTGAATTCAACAATTAATATCAATAAGAAATGAAATTCTAGATCAAGCACTCCATTGTTTGTTAAATTGAATGAACTCATGTCATTGATGGTCTATGGGCATCTTTTTCATAATAAATATAGTCATTAAAGAAGAAGCAAAATGTAATTTGAAAGTTATTACATGAAAAAATAGGCTTGGTAACAATAAGAGGAGCCTAATTCACAGGAGGTTAATAGAATGTCTTGTTATTTCAGAATTAAACGAGTTCATATTTGTACGGAATGCAAACCATGATGGATGATTCCTTTGACTGACGGATTTAAATGGATTGAGAGATTTAATGGTGTTTATACTTGCTTGATTCAATCAATATGGTAGGTTGTTTAGCCACACGTGTTAAATTTCATGATCAATGTATCAAAAAGTGTGTTTGGAGTCAAAGAGAGGAGCATTGCTAATGAGAATTGCTGGGAGGCACTCTCTAATTTTGAATTCAACAATTAATATCAATAAGAAATGAAATTCTAGATCAAGCACTCCATTGTTTGTTAAATTGAATGAACTCATGTCATTGATGGTCTATGGGCATCTTTTTCATAATAAATATAGTCATTAAAGAAGAAGCAAAATGTAATTTGAAAGTTATTACATGAAAAATAGGCTTGGTAACAATAAGAGGAGCCTAATTCACAGGAGGTTAATAGAATGTCTTGTTATTTCAGAATTAAACGAGTTCATATTTGTACGGAATGCAAACCATGATGGATGATTCCTTTGACTGACGGATTTAAATGGATTGAGAGATTTAATGGTGTTTATACTTGTTTGATTCATTCAATATGGTAGGTTGTTTAGCCACACCTGTTAATTTCATGATCAATGTATCAAAAAGTGTGTTTGGAGTCAACAGAGGAGCATTGCTAATGGGAATTGGTGGATGACACTCTCTTATTTTGAATTGAACAATTAATATCAATAAGAAATGAAATTCAAGATCAAGCACTCCATTTTTTGTTAAATTGAATGAACTCATGTCATTGATGGTCTATGGGCATCTTTTTCATAATAAATATAGTCATTAAAGCAGAAGCAAAATGTAATTTGAAAGTTATTGCCTGAAAAATAGTCTTGGTAACAATAAGAGGAGCTTAATTCACAGGATGTGAATAGAATGTCTTATTATTTCAGAATTAAACCAGTTCACATTTGTACGCAATGCAAACCATGATGAATGATTCCTTTGACTGACCGATTTAAATGGATTGAGAGATTTAATGGTGTTTATACTTGTCTGATTCAATCAATATGGTAGGTTGTTTAGCCACACGTGTTAATTTCATGATCAATGTATCAAAAAGTGTGTTTGGAGTCAAAAGAGGAGCATTGCTAATGAGAATTGCTGGGAGGCACTCTCTAATTTTGAATTCAACAATTAATATCAATAAGAAATGAAATTCAAGATCAAGCACTCCATTGTTTGTTAAATTGAATGAATTCATGTGATAGATGGTCCATGGGCATTTTTTTCATAATGAATATAGTCATTAAGGAAGAAGCAAAATGTAATTTGAAAGTTATTGCATGAAAAATAGTCTTGGTAACAATAAGAGGAGCATAATTCACAGGAGGTGAATAGAATGTCTTATTATTTCAGAATTAAACCAGTTCACATTTGTACGAAATGCAAACCATGATGGATGATTCCTTTGACTGACGGATTTAAATGTATTGAGAGTTTTAATGGTGTTTATACTTGTTTGATTCAATCAATATGGTAGGTTGTTTAGCCACACGTGTTAATTTCATGATGAATGTATCAAAAAGTGTGTTTGGAGTCAAAAGAGGGGCATTGCTAATGAGAATTGCTGGGAGGCACTCTCTAATTTTGAATTCAACAATTAATATCAATAAGAAATGAAATTCTAGATCAAGCACTCCATTGTTTGTTAAATTGAATGAACTCATGTCATTGATGGTCTATGGGCATCTTTTTCATAATAAATATAGTCATTAAAGAAGAAGCAAAATGTAATTTGAAAGTTATTACACGAAAAATAGGCTTGGTAACAATAAGAGGAGCCTAATTCACAGGAGGTTAATAGAATGTCTTGTTATTTCAGAATTAAACGAGTTCATATTTGTACGGAATGCAAACCATGATGGATGATTCCTTTGACTGACGGACTTAAATGGATTGAGAGATTTAATGGTGTTTATACTTGTCTGATTCAATCAATATGGTAGGTTGTTTAGCCACACGTGTTAATTTCATGATGAATGTATCAAAAAGTGTGTTTGGAGTCAAAAGAGGAGCATTGCTAATGAGAATTGCTGGGAGGCACTATCTAATTTTGAATTCAACAATTAATATCAATAAGAAATGAAATTCTAGATCAAGCACTCCATTGTTTGTTAAATTGAATGAACTCATGTCATTGATGGTCTATGGGCATCTTTTTCATAATAAATATAGTCATTAAAGAAGAAGCAAAATGTAATTTGAAAGTTATTACATGAAAAATAGGCTTGGTAACAATAAGAGGAGCCTAATTCACAGGAGGTTAATAGAATGTCTTGTTATTTCAGAATTAAACGAGTTCATATTTGTACGGAATGCAAACCATGATGGATGATTCCTTTGACTGACGGATTTAAATGGATTGAGAGATTTAATGGTGTTTATACTTGCTTGATTCAATCAATATGGTAGGTTGTTTAGCCACACGTGTTAATTTCATGATCAATGTATCAAAAAGTGTGTTTGGAGTCAACAGAGGAGCATTGCTAATGAGAATTGCTGGGAGGCACTCTCTAATTTTGAATTCAACAATTAATATCAATAAGAAATGAAATTCTAGATCAAGCACTCCATTGTTTGTTAAATTGAATGAACTCATGTCATTGATGGTCTATGGGCATCTTTTTCATAATAAATATAGTCATTAAAGAAGAAGCAAAATGTAATTTGAAAGTTATTACATGAAAAATAGGCTTGGTAACAATAAGAGGAGCCTAATTCACAGGAGGTTAATAGAATGTCTTGTTATTTCAGAATTAAACGAGTTCATATTTGTACGGAATGCAAACCATGATGGATGATTCCTTTGACTGACGGATTTAAATGGATTGAGAGATTTAATGGTGTTTATACTTGTTTGATTCATTCAATATGGTAGGTTGTTTAGCCACACCTGTTAATTTCAAGATCAATGTATCAAAAAGTGTGTTTGGAGTCAACAGAGGAGCATTGCTAATGGGAATTGGTGGATGACACTCTCTTATTTTGAATTGAACAATTAATATCAATAAGAAATGAAATTCAAGATCAAGCACTCCATTGTTTGTTAAATTGAATGAACTCATGTCATTGATGGTCTATGGGCATCTTTTTCATAATAAATATAGTCATTAAAGCAGAAGCAAAATGTAATTTGAAAGTTATTGCCTGAAAAATAGTCTTGGTAACAATAAGAGGAGCTTAATTCACAGGATGTGAATAGAATGTCTTATTATTTCAGAATTAAACCAGTTCACATTTGTACGCAATGCAAACCATGATGAATGATTCCTTTGACTGACCGATTTAAATGGATTGAGAGATTTAATGGTGTTTATACTTGTCTGATTCAATCAATATGGTAGGTTGTTTAGCCACACGTGTTAATTTCATGATCAATGTATCAAAAAGTGTGTTTGGAGTCAAAAGAGGAGCATTGCTAATGAGAATTGCTGGGAGGCACTCTCTAATTTTGAATTCAACAATTAATATCAATAAGAAATGAAATTCAAGATCAAGCACTCCATTGTTTGTTAAATTGAATGAATTCATGTGATAGATGGTCCATGGGCATTTTTTTCATAATGAATATAGTCATTAAGGAAGAAGCAAAATGTAATTTGAAAGTTATTGCATGAAAAATAGTCTTGGTAACAATAAGAGGAGCATAATTCACAGGAGGTGAATAGAATGTCTTATTATTTCAGAATTAAACCAGTTCACATTTGTACGAAATGCAAACCATGATGGATGATTCCTTTGACTGACGGATTTAAATGTATTGAGAGTTTTAATGGTGTTTATACTTGTTTGATTCAATCAATATGGTAGGTTGTTTAGCCACACGTGTTAATTTCATGATGAATGTATCAAAAAGTGTGTTTGGAGTCAAAAGAGGGGCATTGCTAATGAGAATTGCTGGGAGGCACTCTCTAATTTTGAATTCAACAATTAATATCAATAAGAAATGAAATTCTAGATCAAGCACTCCATTGTTTGTTAAATTGAATGAACTCATGTCATTGATGGTCTATGGGCATCTTTTTCATAATAAATATAGTCATTAAAGAAGAAGCAAAATGTAATTTGAAAGTTATTACACGAAAAATAGGCTTGGTAACAATAAGAGGAGCCTAATTCACAGGAGGTTAATAGAATGTCTTGTTATTTCAGAATTAAACGAGTTCATATTTGTACGGAATGCAAACCATGATGGATGATTCCTTTGACTGACGAATTTAAATGGATTGAGAGATTTAATGGTGTTTATACTTGCTTGATTCAATCAATATGGTAGGTTGTTTAGCCACACGTGTTAATTTCATGATCAATGTATCAAAAAGTGTGTTTGGAGTCAAAAGAGGAGCATTGCTAATGAGAATTGCTGGGAGGCACTCTCTAATTTTGAATTCAACAATTAATATCAATAAGAAATGAAATTCAAGATCAAGCACTCCATTGTTTGTTAAATTGAATGAATTCATGTGATAGATGGCCATAGGCATTTTTTTCATAATGACTATAGTCATTAAGGAAGAAGCAAAATGTAATTTGAAAGTTATTGCATGAAAAATAGTCTTAGTAACAATAAGAGGAGCTTAATTCACAGGAGCTGAAGAGAATGTCTTGTTATTTCAGAATTAAACGAGTTCACATTGGTACGGAATGCAAACCATGATGAATGATACCTTTGACTGAAGGATGTAAATGGATTGAGAGTTTTAATGATGTTTATACTTGTTTGATTCATTCAATATGGTAGGTTGTTTAGCCACACCTGTTAATTTCATGATCAATGTATCAAAAAGTGTGTTTGGAGTCAACAGAGGAGCATTGCTAATGGGAATTGGTGGATGACACTCTCTTATTTTGAATTGAACAATTAATATCAATAAGAAATGAAATTCAAGATCAAGCACTCCATTGTTTGTTAAATTGAATGAACTCATGTCATTGATGGTCTATGGGCATCTTTTTCATAATAAATATAGTCATTAAAGCGGAAGCAAAATGTAATTTGAAAGTTATTGCCTGAAAAATAGTCTTGGTAACAATAAGAGGAGCTTAATTCACAGGATGTGAATAGAATGTCTTATTATTTCAGAATTAAACAAGTTCACATTTGTACGCAATGTAAACCATGATGAATGATTCCTTTGACTGACCGATTTAAATGGATTGAGAAATTTAATGGTGTTTATACTTGTCTGATTCAATCAATATGGTAGGTTGTTTAGCCACACGTGTTAATTTCATGATCAATGTATCAAAAAGTGTGTTTGGAGTCAAAAGAGGAGCATTGCTAATGAGAATTGCTGGGAGGCACTCTCTAATTTTGAATTCAACAATTAATATCAATAAGAAATGAAATTCTAGATCAAGCACTCCATTGTTTGTTAAATTGAATGAATTCATGTGATAGATGGTCCATGGGCATTTTTTTCATAATGAATACAGTCATTAAGGAAGAAGCAAAATGTAATTTGAAAGTTATTGCATGAAAAATAGTCTTGGTAACAATAAGAGGAGCTTAATTCACAGGAGGTGAATAGAATGTCTTATTATTTCAGAATTAAACCAGTTCACATTTGTATGGAATGCAAACCATGATGGATGATTCCTTTGACTGACGGATTTAAATGGATTGAGAGTTTTAATGGTGTTTATACTTGTTTGATTCAATCAATATGGTAGGTTGTTTAGCCACACGTGTTAATTTCATGATCAATGTATCAAAAAGTGTGTTTGGAGTCAAAAGAGGAGCATTGCTAATGAGAATTGCTGGGAGGCACTCTCTAATTTTGAATTCAACAATTAATATCAATAAGAAATGAAATTCTAGATCAAGCACTCCATTGTTTGTTAAATTGAATGAACTCATGTCATTGATGGTCTATGGGCATCTTTTTCATAATAAATATAGTCATTAAAGAAGAAGCAAAATGTAATTTGAAAGTTATTACATGAAAAATAGGCTTGGTAACAATAAGAGGAGCCTAATTCACAGGAGGTTAATAGAATGTCTTGTTATTTCAGAATTAAACGAGTTCATATTTGTACGGAATGCAAACCATGATGGATGATTCCTTTGACTGACGGATTTAAATGGATTGAGAGATTTAATGGTGTTTATACTTGCTTGATTCAATCAATATGGTAGGTTGTTTAGCCACACGTGTTAATTTCATGATCAATGTATCAAAAATTGTGTTTGGAGTCAAAAGAGCAGCATTGCTAATGAGAATTGGTGGGAGGCACTCTCTAATTTTGAATTCAACAATTAATATCAATAAGAAATGAAATTCTAGATCAAGCACTCCATTGTTTGTTAAATTGAATGAATTCATGTGATAGATGGCCATAGGCATTTTTTTCATAATGAATATAGTCATTAAGGAAGAAGCAAAATGTAATTTGAAAGTTATTGCATGAAAAATAGTCTTAGTAACAATAAGAGGAGCTTAATTCACAGGAGCTGAAGAGAATGTCTTGTTATTTCAGAATTAAACGAGTTCACATTGGTACGGAATGCAAACCATGATGAATGATACCTTTGACTGAAGGATGTAAATGGATTGAGAGTTTTAATGATGTTTATACTTGTTTGATTCATTCAATATGGTAGGTTGTTTAGCCACACCTGTTAATTTCATGATCAATGTATCAAAAAGTGTGTTTGGAGTCAACAGAGGAGCATTGCTAATGGGAATTGGTGGATGACACTCTCTTATTTTGAATTGAACAATTAATATCAATAAGAAATGAAATTCAAGATCAAGCACTCCATTGTTTGTTAAATTGAATGAACTCATGTCATTGATGGTCTATGGGCATCTTTTTCATAATAAATATAGTCATTAAAGAAGATGGAAAATGAAATTTGAAAGTTATTGCATGAAAAATGGTCTTGGTAACAATAAGAGGAGCTTAATTCACAGGAGGTGAATAGAATGTCTTATTATTTCAGAATTAAACGAGTTCACATTTGTACGGAATGCAAACCATGATGAATAATTCCTTTGATTGACGGATTTAAAAAGATTGAGTGTTTTAATGGTGTTTGTACTTGTTTGATTCAATCAATATGGTAGGTTGTTTAGCCACACGTGTTAATTTCATGATCAATGTGTCAAAAGGTGTGTTTGCAGTCAAAAGAAGAGCATTGCTAGAGTGAAATGGTGGGAGGCACTCTCTTATTTTGAATTCAACAATTAATATCAATAAAAAATGAAATTCAAGATCAAGCACTTCATTGTGTGTTAAATTGAATGAACTCATGTCATTGATGGTCTATGGGCATCTTTTTCATAATAAATATAGTCATTAAAGAAGAAGGAAAATGTAATTTCAAAGTTATTGCATGAAAAATAGTCTTGGTAACAATAAGAGGAGCTTAATTCACAGGAGGTGAAGAGAATGATTTATTATTTCAGAATTAAACGAGTTCACATTTGTACGGAATGCAAACCATGATGAATGATTCCTTTGACTGACGGATTTAAAATGATTGAGTGTTTTAATGGTGTTTATACTTGTTTCAATCAATCAATATGGTAGGTTGTTTAGCCACACGTGTTAATTTCATGATTAATGTTTCAAAAAGTGTGTTTGGAGTCAAAAGAGGAGCATTGCTAAAGAGAAATGGTGGGAGGCACTCTCTTATTTTGAATTCAACAATTAATATCAATAAGAAATGAAATTCAAGATCAAGCACTCCATTGTTTGTTAAATTGAATGAATTCATGTGATAGATGGTCCATGGGCATTTTTTTCATAATGAATATAGTCATTCAGGAAGAAGCAAAATGTAATTTGAAAGTTATTGCATGAAAAATAGTCTTGGTAACAATAAGAGGAGGCTAATTCACAGTAGGTGAATAGAATGACTTGTTATTTCAGAATTAAACGAGTTCACATTTGTACGGAATGTAAACCATGATGGATGATTCCTTTGACTAACGGATTTAAATGGATTGAGAGTTTTAATGGTGTTTATACTTGTTTGCTTCAATTAATATGGTAGGTTGTTTAGCCACACGTGTTAATTTCATGATCAATGTATCAAGAAGTGTGTTTGGAGTCAAAAGAAGAGCATTGCTAATGAGAATTGGTGGGAGGCACTCTCTAATTTTGAATTCAACAATTAATATCAATAAGAAATGAAATTCAAGATCAAGCACTCCATTGTTTGTTAAATTGAATGAATTCATGTGATAGATGGTCCATGTGCATTTTTTTCATAATGAATATAGTCATTAAGTAAGAAGCAAAATGTAATTTGAAAGTTATTGCATGAAAAATAGTCTTAGTAACAATAAGAGGAGCTTAATTCACAGGAGGTGAATAGAATGTCTTATTATTTCAGAATTAAACGAGTTCACATTTGTATGGAATGCAAACCATGATGAATAATTCCTTTGACTTACGGATTTAAAAAGATTGAGAGTTTTAATGGTGTTTGTACTTGTTTGATTCAATCAATATGGTAGGTTGTTTAGCCATACGTGTTAATTTCATGATCAATGTGTCAAAAGGTGTGTTTGCAGTCAAAAGAAGAACATTGCTAGAGAGAAATGGTGGGAGGCACTCTCTTATTTTGAATTCAACAATTAATATCAATAAGAAATGAAATTCAAGATCAAGCATTCTATTGTGTGTTAAATTGAATGAACTCATGTCATTGATGGTCTATGGGCATCTTTTTCATAATAAATATAGTCATTAAAGAAGAAGGAAAATGTAATTTGAAAGTTATTGCATGAAAAATAGTCTTGGTAACAATAAGAGGAGCTTAATTCACAGGAGGTGAATAGAATGATTTATTATTTCAGAATTAAACGAGTTCACATTTGTACGGAATGCAAATCATGATGAATGATTCCTTTGACTGACGGATTTAAAATGGTTGAGTGTTTTAATGGTGTTTATACTTGTTTGAATAAATTCAATATGGTAGGTTGTTTAGCCACACGTGTTAATTCCACGATTAATGTTTTAAAAAGTGTGTTTGGAGTCAAAAGAGGAGCATTGCTAAAGAGAAATGGTGGGAGGCACTCTCTTATTTTGAATTCAACAATTAATATCAATAAGAAATGAAATTCAAGATCAAGCACTCCATTGTTTGTTAAATTGAATGAATTCATGTGATAGATGGTCCATGGGCATTTTTTTCATAATGAATATAGTCATTCAGGAAGAAGCAAAATGTAATTTGAAAGTTATTGCATGAAAAATAGTCTTGGTAACAATAAGAGGAGCTTAATTCACAGGAGGTGAATAGAATGTCTTATTATTTCAGAATTAAACCAGTTCACATTTGTACGGAATGCAAACCATGATGGATGATTCCTTTGACTGACGGATTTAAATGGATTGAGAGTTTTAATGGTGTTTATACTTGTTTGATTCAATCAATATGGTAGGTTGTTTAGCCACACGTGTTAATTTCATGATCAAAAAGTGTGTTTGGAGTCAAAAGAGGAGCATTGCTAATGAGAATTGCTGGGAGGTACTCTCTAATTTTGAATTCAACAATTAATATCAATAAGAAATGAAATTTTAGATCAACCATTCCATTGTTTGTTAAATTGAATGAACTCATGTCATTGATGGTCTATGGGCATCTTTTTCATAATAAATATAGTCATTAAAGAAGAAGCAAAATGTAATTTGAAAGTTATTACATGAAAAATAGGCTTGGTAACAATAAGAGGAGCCTAATTCACAGGAGGTTAATAGAATGTCTTGTTATTTTAGAATTAAACGAGTTCATATTTGTACGGAATGCAAACCATGATGGATGATTCCTTTGACTAACGGATTTAAATGGATTGAGAGTTTTAATGGTGTTTATACTTGTTTGCTTCAATTAATATGGTAGGTTGTTTAGTCACACGTGTTAATTTCATGATCAATGTATCAAGAAGTGTGTTTGGAGTCAAAAGAAGAGCATTGCTAATGAGAATTGGTGGGAGGCACTCTCTAATTTTGAATTCAACAATTAATATCAATAAGAAATGAAATTCAAGATCAAGCACTCCATTGTTTGTTAAATTGAATGAATTCATGCAATAGATGGTCCATGTGCATTTTTTTCATAATGAATATAGTCATTAAGGAAGAAGCAAAATGTAATTTGAAAGTTATTGCATGAAAAATTGTCTTGGTAACAATAAGAGGAGCCTAATTCACAGGAGGTTAATAGAATGTCTTGTTATTTCAGAATTAAACGAGTTCACATTTGTACGGAATGCAAACCATGATGGATGATTCCTTTGACTGACGGATTTAAATGAATTGAGTGTTTTAATGGTGTTTATTATTGTTTGCTTCAATCAATATGGTAGGTTGTTTAGCCACACGTGTTAATTTCATGATCAATGTATCAAAAAGTGTGTTTGGAGTCAAAAGAGGAGCATTGCTAATGAGAATTGGTGGGAGACACTCTCTTATTTTGAATTTAACAATTAATATCAATAAGAAATGAAATTCAAGATCAAGCGCTCCATTGTTTTTTAAATTGAATGAACTCATGCCATTGATGGTCTATGGGCATCTTTTTCATAATAAATATAGTCATTAAAATAGAAGCAAAATGTAATTTCAAAGTTATTGCATGAAAAATAGTCTTGGTAACAATAAGAGGAGCTTAATTCACAGGAGGTGAATAGAATGTCTTATTATTTTTTAATTAAACCAGTTCACATTTGTACGCAATGCAAACCTAGATGGATGATTCCTTTGACTGATGGATTTAAATGGATTGAGAGTTTTAATGGTGTTTATACTTGTTTGATTCAATCAATATGGTAGGTTGTTTAGCCACACGTGTTAATTTCATGATCAATGTATCAAAAAGTGTGTTTGGAGTGAAAAGAGGAGCATTGCTAATGAGAATTGCTGGGAGGCACTCTCTAATTTTGAATTCAACAATTAATATCAATAAGAAATGAAATTCTAGATCAAGCACTCCATTGTTTGTTAAATTGAATGAACTCATGTCATTAATGGTCTATGGGCATCTTTTTCATAATAAATATAGTCATTAAAGAAGAAGCAAAATGTAATTTGAAAGTTATTACATGAAAAATAGGCTTGGTAACAATAAGAGGAGTCTAATTCACAGGAGGTTAATAGAATGTCTTGTGATTTCAGAATTAAACGAGTTCATATTTGTACGGAATGCAAACCATGATGGATGATTCCTTTGACTGACGGACTTAAATGGATTGAGAGTTTTAATGGTGTTTATACTTGTTTGCTTCAATCAATATGGTAGGTTGTTTAGCCACAGGTGTTAATTTCATGATCAATGTATCAAGAAGTGTGTTTGGAGTCAAAAGAGGAGCATTGCTAATGAGAATTGGTGGGAGGCACTCTCTAATTTTGAATTCAACAATTAATATCAATAAGAAATCAAATTCAAGATCAAGCACTCCATTGTTTGTTAAATTGAATCAATTCATGTGATAGATGGTCCATGGGCATTTTTTTCATAATGAATATAGTCATTAAGGAAGAAGCAAAATGTAATTTGAAAGTTATTGCATGAAAAATTGTCTTGGTAACAATAAGAGGAGCCTAATTCACAGGAGGTTAATAAAATGTCTTGTTATTTCAGAATTAAACGAGTTCACATTTGTACGGAATGCAAACCATGATGGATGATTCCTTTGACTGACCTATTTTAATGGATTGAGTGTTTTAATGGTGTTTATACTTGTTTGCTTCAATCAATATGGTAGGTTGTTTAGCCACACGTGTTAATTTCATGATCAATGTATCAAAAAGTGTGTTTGGAGTCAAAAGAGGAGCATTGCTAATGAGAATTGGTGGGAGACACTCTCTTATTTTGAATTTAACAATTAATATCAATAAGAAATGAAATTCAAGATCAAGCACTCCATTGTTTTTTAAATTGAATGAACTCATGCCATTGATGGTCTATGGGCATCTTTTTCATAATAAATATAGTCATTAAAGAAGAAGCAAAATGTAATTTCAAAGTTATTGCATGAAAAATAGTCTTGGTGACAATAAGAGGAGCTTAATTCACAGGAGGTGAATAGAATGTCTTATTATTTTAGAATTAAACCAGTTCACATTTGTACGCAATGCAAACCTAGATGGATGATTCCTTTGACTGATGGATTTAAAATGGATTGAGTGTTTTTTAAATGGTGTTTATACTTGTTTGATTCAATCAATATGGTAGGTTGTTTAGCCACACATGTTAATTTCATGATCAATGTATCAAAAAGTGTGTTTGGAGTCAAAAGAGGAGCATTGTTAATGAGAATTGCTGGGAGGCACTCTCTAATTTTGAATTCAACAATTAATATCAATAAGAAATGAAATTCTAGATCAAGCACTCCATTGTTTGTTAAATTAAATTGAATCATTGATGGTCTATGGGCATCTTTTTCATAATAAAATGTAGTAATTAAAGAAGAAGCAAAATGTAATTTCAAAGTTATTGCATGAAAAATAGTCTTGGTAACAATAAGAGGAGCTTAATTCACAGGAGGTGAATAGAATGTCTTATTATTTTAGAATTGAACCAGTTCACATTTGTACGCAATGCAAACCTAGATGGATGATTCCTTTGACTGATGGATTTAAATGGATTGAGTGTTTTAATGGTGTTTATACTTGTTTGATTCAATCAATATGGTAGGTTGTTTAGCCACACGTGTTAATTTCATGATCAATGTATCAAAAAGTGTGTTTGGAGTCAAAAGAGGAGCATTGCTAATGAGAATTGCTGGGAGGCACTCTCTAATTTTGAATTCAACAATTAATATCAATAAGAAATGAAATTTTTAGATCAAGCACTCCATTGTTTGTTAAATTGAATGAACTCATGTCATTGATGGTCTATGGGCATCTTTTTCATAATAAATATAGTCATTAAAGAAGAAGCAAAATGTAATTTAAAAGTTATTACATGAAAAATAGGCTTGGTAACAATAAGAGGAGCCTAATTCACAGGAGGTTAATAGAATGTCTTGTTATTTCAGAATTAAACGAGTTCATATTTGTACGGAATGCAAACCATGATGGATGATTCCTTTGACTGACGGATTTAAATGGATTGAGAGTTTTAATGGTGTTTATACTTGTTTGCTTCAATCAATATGGTAGGTTGTTTAGCCACAGGTGTTAATTTCATGATCAATGTATCAAGAAGTGTGTTTGGAGTCAAAAGAGGAGCATTGCTAATGAGAATTGGTGGGAGGCACTCTCTAATTTTGAATTCAACAATTAATATCAATAAGAAATGAAATTCAAGATCAAGCACTCCATTGTTTGTTAAATTGAATCAATTCATGTGATAGATGGTCCATGGGCATTTTTTTCATAATGAATATAGTCATTAAGGAAGAAGCAAAATGTAATTTGAAAGTTATTGCATGAAAAATTGTCTTAGTAACAATAAGAGGAGCCTAATTCACAGGAGGTTAATAGAATGTCTTGTTATTTCAGAATTAAACGAGTTCACATTTGTACGTAATGCAAACCATGATGGATGATTCCTTTGACTGACGGATTTAAATGGATTGAGTGTTTTAATGGTTTTTATACTTGTTTGCTTCAATCAATATGGTAGGTTGTTTAGCCACACGTGTTAATTTCATGATCAATGTATCAAAAAGTGTGTTTGGAGTCAAAAGAGGAGCATTGCTAATGAGAATTGGTGGGAGACACTCTCTTATTTTGAATTTAACAATTAATATCAATAAGAAATGAAATTCAAGATCAAGCACTCCATTGTTTTTTAAATTGAATGAACTCATGCCATTGATGGTCTATGGGCATCTTTTTCATAATAAATATAGTCATTAAAAGAAGAAGCAAAATGTAATTTCAAAGTTATTGCATGAAAAATAGTCTTGGTAACAATAAGAGGAGCTTAATTCACAGGAGGTGAATAAAATGTGTCTTATTATTTCAGAATTAAACCAGTTCACATTTGTACGCAATGCAAACCATGATGAATGATTCCTTTGACTGACCGATTTAAATGGATTGAGAGATTTAATGGTGTTTATACTTGTTTGATTCAATCAATATCTTAGTTTGTTTAGCCACACGTGTTAATTTCATGATCAATGTATCAAAAAGTGTGTTTGGAGTCAATAGAGGACCATTGCTAATGAGAATTGCTGGGAGGCACTCTTTAATTTTGAATTCAACAATTAATATCAATAAGAAATGAAATTCTAGATCAAGCACTCCATTGTTTGTTAAATTGAATGAATTCATGTGATAGATGGCCATAGGCATTTTTTTCATAATGAATATAGTCATTAAGGAAGAAGCAAAATGTAATTTGAAAGTTATTGCATGAAAAATAGTCTTAGTAACAATAAGAGGAGCTTAATTCACAGGGAGCTGAAGAGAATGTCTTGTTATTTCAGAATTAAACGAGTTCACATTGGTACGGAATGCAAACCATGATGAATGATACCTTTGACTGAAGGATGTAAATGGATTGAGAGTTTTAATGATGTTTATACTTGTTTGATTCATTCAATATGGTAGGTTGTTTAGCCACACCTGTTAATTTCATGATCAATGTATCAAAAAGTGTGTTTGGAGTCAACAGAGGAGCATTGCTAATGGGAATTGGTGGATGACACTCTCTTATTTTGAATTGAATAATTAATATCAATAAGAAATGAAATTCAAGATCAAGCACTCCATTGTTTGTTAAATTGAATGAACTCATGTCATTGATGGTCTATGGGCATCTTTTTCATAATAAATATAGTCATTAAAGAAGATGGAAAATGTAATTTGAAAGTTATTGCATGAAAAATGGTCTTGGTAACAATAAGAGGAGCTTAATTCACAGGAGGTGAATAGAATGTCTTATTATTTCAGAATTAAACGAGTTCACATTTGTACGGAATGCAAACCATGATGAATAATTCCTTTGATTGACGGATTTAAAAAGATTGAGTGTTTTAATGGTGTTTGTACTTGTTTGATTCAGTCAATATGGTAGGTTGTTTTGCCACACGTGTTAATTTCATAATCAATGTATCAAGAAGTGTGTTTGGAGTCAAAAGAAGAGCATTGCTAATGAGAATTGGTGGGAGGCACTCTCTAATTTTGAATTCAACAATTAATATCAATAAGAAATGAAATTCAAGATCCAGCACTCCATTGTTTGTTAAATTGAATGAATTCATGTGATAGATTGTCCATGTGCATTTTTTTCATAATGAATATAGTCATTAAGGAAGAAGCAAAATGTAATTTGAAAGTTATTGCATGAAAAATAGTCTTAGTAACAATAAGAGGAGCGTAATTCACAGGAGGTGAATAGAATGTCTTATTGTTTCAGAATTAAACGAGTTCACATTTGTACGGAATGCCAACCATGATGAATAATTCCTTTGATTGACGGATTTAAAAAGATTGAGAGTTTTAATGGTGTTTGTACTTGTTTGATTCAATCAATATGGTAGGTTGTTTAGCCACACGTGTTAATTTCATGATCAATGTGTCAAAAGGTGTGTTTGCAGTCAAAAGAAGAGCATTGCTAGAGAGAAATGGTGGGAGGCACTCTCTTATTTTGAATTCAACAATTAATATCAATAAGAAATGAAATTCAAGATCAAGCACTCCATTGTGTGTTAAATTGAATGAACTCATGTCATTGATGGTCTATGGGCATCTTTTTCATAATAAATATAGTCATTAAAGAAGATGGAAAATGTAATTTGAAAGTTATTGCATGAAAAATAGTCTTGGTAACAATAAGAGGAGCTTAATTCACAGGAGGTGAATAGAATGATTTATTATTTCAGAATTAAACGAGTTCACCTTTTGTACGGAATGCAAACCATGATGAATGATTCCTTTGACTGCCGGATTTAAAATGATTGAGTGTTTTTTAATGGTGTTTATACTTGTTTGAATCAATCAATATGGTAGGTTGTTTTGCCACACGTGTTAATTTCATGATTAATGTTTCAAAAAGTGTGTTTGGAGTCAAAAGAGGAGCATTGCTAAAGAGAAATGGTGGGAGGCACTCTCTTATTTTGAATTCAACAATTAATATCAATAAGAAATGAAATTGAAGATCAAGCACTCCATTGTTTGTTAAATTGAATGAATTCATGTGATAGATGGTCCATGGGCATTTTCTTCATAATGAATATAGTCATTCAGGCAGAAGCAAAATGTAATTTAAAAGTTATTGCATGAAAAATAGTCTTGGTAACAATAAGAGGAGGCTAATTCACAGTAGGTGAATAGAATGACTTGTTATTTCAGAATTAAACGAGTTCACATTTGTACGGAATGTAAACCATGATGGATGATTCCTTTGACTAACGGATTTAAATGGATTGAGAGTTTTAATGGTGTTTATACTTGTTTGCTTCATTTAATATGGTAGGTTGTTTAGCCACACGTGTTAATTTCATGATCAATGTATCAAGAAGTGTGTTTGGAGTCAAAAGAAAAGCATTGCTAATGAGAATTGGTGGGAGGCACACTCTAATTTTGAATTCAACAATTAATATCAATAAGAAATGAAATTCAAGATCAAGCACTCCATTGTTTTTTAAATTGAATGAATTCATGTGATAGATGGTCCATGTGCATTTTTTTCATAATGAATATAGTCATTAAGGAAGAAGCAAAATGTAATTTGAAAGTTATTGCATGAAAAATTGTCTTGGTAACAATAAGAGGAGCCTAATTCACAGGAGGTTAATAGAATGTCTTGTTATTTCAGAATTAAACGAATTCACATTTGTACGGAATGCAAACCATGATGGATGATTCCTTTGACTGACGGATTTAAATGGATTGAGTGTTTTAATGGTGTTTATACTTGTTTGCTTCAATCAATATGGTAGGTTGTTTAGCCACACGTGTTAATTTCATGATCAATGTATCAAAAAGTGTGTTTGGAGTCAAAAGAGGAGCATTGCTAATGAGAATTGGTGGGAGACACTCTCTTGTTTTGAATATAACAATTAATATCAATAAGAAATGAAATTGAAGATCAAGCACTCCATTGTTTTTTAAATTGAATGAACTCATGCCATTGATGGTCTGTGGGCATCTTTTTCATAATAAATATAGTCATTAAAGAAGAAGGAAAATGTAATTTGAAAGTTATTGCATGAAAAATAGTCTTTGTAAGAATAAGAGGAGCTTAATTTACAGGAGGTGAATAGAACGATTTATTATTTCAGAATTAAACGAGTTCACATTTGTACGGAATGCAAACCATGATGAATGATTCCTTTGACTGCCGGATTTAAAATGATTGAGTGTTTTAATGGTGATTATACTTGTTTGAATCAATCAATATGGTAGGTTGTTTAGCCACACGTGTTAATTTCATGATTAATGTTTCAAAAAGTGTGTTTGGAGTCAAAAGAGGAGCATTGCTAAAGAGAAATGGTGGGAGGCACTCTCTTATTTTGAATTCAACAATTAATATCAATAAGAAATGAAATTCAAGATCAAGCACTCCATTGTTTGTTAAATTGAATGAATTCATGTGATAGATGGTCCATGGGCATTTTTTTCATAATGAATATAGTCATTCAGGAAGAAGCAAAATGTAATTTGAATGTTATTGCATGAAAAATAGTCTTGGTAACAATAAGAGGAGGCTAATTCACAGTAGGTGAATAGAAGGACTTGTTATTTCAGAATTAAACGAGTTCACATTTGTACGGAATGCAAACCATGATGGATGATTCCTTTGACTAACGGATTTAAATGGATTGAGAGTTTTAATGGTGTTTATACTTGTTTGCTTCAATTAATATGGTAGGTTGTTTAGCCACACGTGTTAATTTCATGATCAATGTATCAAGAAGTGTGTTTGGAGTCAAAAGAGGAGCATTGCTAATGAGAATTGGTGGGAGCCACGCTCTAATTTTGAATTCAACAATTAATATCAATAAGAAATCAAATTCAAGATCAAGCACTCCATTGTTTGTTAAATTGAATGAATTCATGTGATAGATGGTCCATGGGCATTTTTTTCATAATGAATATAGTCATTAAGGAAGAAGCAAAATGTAATTTGAAAGTTATTGCATGAAAAATTGTCTTGGTAACAATAAGAGGAGCCTAATTCACAGGAGGTTAATAGATTGTCTTGTTATTTCAGAATTAAACGAATTCACATTTGTACGGAATGCAAACCATGATGGATGATTCCTTTGACTGACGGATTTAAATGGATTGAGTGTTTTAATTGTGTTTATACTTGTTTGCTTCAATCAATATGGTAGGTTGTTTAGCCACACGTGTTAATTTCATGATCAATGTATCAAAAAGTGTGTTTGGAGTCAAAAGAGGAGCATTGCTAATGAGAATTGGTGGGAGACACTCTCTTATTTTGAATTTAACAATTAATATCAATAAGAAATGAAATTCAAGATCAAGCACTCCATTGTTTTTTAAATTGAATGAACTCATGCCATTGATGGTCTATGGGCATCTTTTTCATAATAAATATAGTCATTAACGAAGAAGCAAAATGTAATTTCAAAGTTATTGCATGAAAAATAGTCTTTGTAACAATAAGAGGAGCTTAATTCACAGGAGGTGAATAGAATGTCTTATTATTTTAGAATTAAACCAGTACACATTTGTACGCAATGCAAACCTAGATGGATGATTCCTTTGACTGATGGATTTAAATGGATTGAGTGTTTTAATGGTGTTTATACTTGTTTGATTCAATCAATATGGTAGGTTGTTTAGCCACACGTGTTAATTTCATGATCAATGTATCAAAAAGTGTGTTTGGAGTCAAAAGAGGAGCATTGCTAATGAGAATTGCTGGGAGGCACTCTCTAATTTTGAATTCAACAATTAATATCAATAAGAAATGAAATTCAAGATCCAGCACTCCATTGTTTGTTAAATTGAATGAATTCATGTGATAGATGGTCCATGTGCATTTTTTTCATAATGAATATAGTCATTAAGGAAGAAGCAAAATGTAATTTGAAAGTTATTGCATGAAAAATAGTCTTAGTAACAATAAGAGGAGCGTAATTCACAGGAGGTGAATAGAATGTCTTATTGTTTCAGAATTAAACGAGTTCACATTTGTACGGAATGCAAACCATGATGAATAATTCCTTTGATTGACGGATTTAAAAAAGATTGAGAGTTTTAATGGTGTTTGTACTTGTTTGATTCAATCAATATGGTAGGTTGTTTAGCCACACGTGTTAATTTCATGATCAATGTGTCAAAAGGTGTGTTTGCAGTCAAAAGAAGAGCATTGCTAGAGAGAAATGGTGGGAGGCACTCTCTTATTTTGAATTCAACAATTAATATCAATAAGAAATGAAATTCAAGATCAAGCACTCCATTGTGTGTTAAGTTGAATGAACTCATGTCATTGATGGTCTATGGGCATCTTTTTCATAATAAATATAGTCATTAAAGAAGAAGGAAAATGTAATTTGAAAGTTATTGCATGAAAAATAGTCTTGGTAACAATAAGAGGAGCTTAATAGAATGATTTGTTATTTCAGAATTAAACGAGTTCACCTTTGTACGGAATGCAAACCATGATGAATGATTCCTTTGACTGCCGGATTTAAAATGATTGAGTGTTTTAATGGTGTTTATACTTGTTTGAATCAATCAATATGGTAGGTTGTTTTGCCACACGTGTTAATTTCATGATTAATGTTTCAAAAAGTGTGTTTGGAGTCAAAAGAGGAGCATTGCTAAAGAGAAATGGTGGGAGGCACTCTCTTATTTTGAATTCAACAATTAATATCAATAAGAAATGAAATTAAAGATCAAGCACTCCATTGTTTGTTAAATTGAATGAATTCATGTGATAGATGGTCCATGGGCATTTTCTTCATAATGAATATAGTCATTCAGGAAGAAGCAAAATGTAATTTGAAAGTTATTGCATGAAAAATTGTCTTGGTAACAATAAGAGGAGGCTAATTCACAGTAGGTGAATAGAATGACTTGTTATTTCAGAATTAAACGAGTTCACATTTGTACGGAATGTAAACCATGATGGATGATTCCTTTGACTAACGGATTTAAATGGATTGAGAGTTTTAATGGTGTTTATACTTGTTTGCTTCATTTAATATGGTAGGTTGTTTAGCCACACGTGTTAATTTCATGATCAATGTATCAAGAAGTGTGTTTGGAGTCAAAAGAAAAGCATTGCTAATGAGAATTGGTGGGAGGCACACTCTAATTTTGAATTCAACAATTAATATCAATAAGAAATGAAATTCAAGATCAAGCACTCCATTGTTTGTTAAATTGAATGAATTCATGTGATAGATGGTCCATGTGCATTTTTTTCATAATGAATATAGTCATTAAGGAAGAAGCAAAATGTAATTTGAAAGTTATTGCATGAAAAATTGTCTTGGTAACAATAAGAGGAGCCTAATTCACAGGAGGTTAATAGAATGTCTTGTTATTTCAGAATTAAACGAGTTCACATTTGTACGTAATGCAAACCATGATGGATGATTCCTTTGACTGACGGATTTAAATGGATTGAGTGTTTTAATGGTTTTTATACTTGTTTGCTTCAATCAATATGGTAGGTTGTTTAGCCACACGTGTTAATTTCATGATCAATGTATCAAAAAGTGTGTTTGGAGTCAAAAGAGGAGCATTGCTAATGAGAATTGGTGGGAGACACTCTCTTATTTTGAATTTAACAATTAATATCAATAAGAAATGAAATTCAAGATCAAGCACTCCATTGTTTTTTAAATTGAATGAACTCATGCCATTGATGGTCTATGGGCATCTTTTTCATAATAAATATAGTCATTAAAGAAGAAGCAAAATGTAATTTCAAAGTTATTGCATGAAAAATAGTCTTGGTAACAATAAGAGGAGCTTAATTCACAGGAGGTGAATAGAATGTCTTATTATTTTAGAATTAAACCAGTTCACATTTGTACGCAATGCAAACCTAGATGGATGATTCCTTTGACTGATGGATTTAAATGGATTGAGTGTTTTAATGGTGTTTATACTTGTTTGATTCAATCAATATGGTAGGTTGTTTAGCCACACATGTTAATTTCATGATCAATGTATCAAAAAGTGTGTTTAGAGTCAAAAGAGGAGCATTGTTAATGAGAATTGCTGGGAGGCACTCTCTAATTTTGAATTCAACAATTAATATCAATAAGAAATGAAATTCTAGATCAAGCACTCCATTGTTTGTTAAATTGAATCATTGATGGTCTATGGGCATCTTTTTCATAATAAATGTAGTAATTAAAGAAGAAGCAAAATGTAATTTCAAAGTTATTGCATGAAAAATAGTCTTGGTAACAATAAGAGGAGCTTAATTCACAGGAGGTGAATAGAATGTCTTATTATTTTAGAATTGAACCAGTTCACATTTGTACGCAATGCAAACCTAGATGGATGATTCCTTTGACTGATGGATTTAAATGGATTGAGTGTTTTAATGGTGTTTATACTTGTTTGATTCAATCAATATGGTAGGTTGTTTAGCCACACGTGTTAATTTCATGATCAATGTATCAAAAAGTGTGTTTGGAGTCAAAAGAGGAGCATTGCTAATGAGAATTGCTGGGAGGCACTCTCTAATTTTGAATTCAACAATTAATATCAATAAGAAATGAAATTTTAGATCAAGCACTCCATTGTTTGTTAAATTGAATGAACTCATGTCATTGATGGTCTATGGGCATCTTTTTCATAATAAATATAGTCATTAAAGAAGAAGCAAAATGTAATTTAAAAGTTATTACATGAAAAATAGGCTTGGTAACAATAAGAGGAGCCTAATTCACAGGAGGTTAATAGAATGTCTTGTTATTTCAGAATTAAACGAGTTCATATATTTTGTACGGAATGCAAACCATGATGGATGATTCCTTTGACTGACGGATTTAAATGGATTGAGAGTTTTAATGGTGTTTATACTTGTTTGCTTCAATCAATATGGTAGGTTGTTTAGCCACAGGTGTTAATTTCATGATCAATGTATCAAGAAGTGTGTTTGGAGTCAAAAGAGGAGCATTGCTAATGAGAATTGGTGGGAGGCACTCTCTAATTTTGAATTCAACAATTAATATCAATAAGAAATGAAATTCAAGATCAAGCACTCCATTGTTTGTTAAATTGAATCAATTCATGTGATAGATGGTCCATGGGCATTTTTTTCATAATGAATATAGTCATTAAGGAAGAAGCAAAATGTAATTTGAAAGTTATTGCATGAAAAATTGTCTTAGTAACAATAAGAGGAGCCTAATTCACAGGAGGTTAATAGAATGTCTTGTTATTTCAGAATTAAACGAGTTCACATTTGTACGGAATGCAAACCATGATGGATGATTCCTTTGACTGACGGATTTAAATGGATTGAGTGTTTTAATGGTTTTTATACTTGTTTGCTTCAAGCAATATGGTAGGTTGTTTAGCCACACGTGTTAATTTCATGATCAATGTATCAAAAAGTGTGTTTGGAGTCAAAAGAGGAGCATTGCTAATGAGAATTGGTGGGAGACACTCTCTTATTTTGAATTTAACAATTAATATCAATAAGAAATGAAATTCAAGATCAAGCACTCCATTGTTTTTTAAATTGAATGAACTCATGCCATTGATGGTCTATGGGCATCTTTTTCATAATAAATATAGTCATTAAAGAAGAAGCAAAATGTAATTTCAAAGTTATTGCATGAAAAATAGTCTTGGTAACAATAAGAGGAGCTTAATTCACAGGAGGTGAATAAAATGTCTTATTATTTCAGAATTAAACCAGTTCACATTTGTACGCAATGCAAACCATGATGAATGATTCCTTTGACTGACCGATTTAAATGGATTGAGAGATTTAATGGTGTTTATACTTGTTTGATTCAATCAATATCTTAGTTTGTTTAGCCACACGTGTTAATTTCATGATCAATGTATCAAAAAGTGTGTTTGGAGTCAATAGAGGACCATTGCTAATGAGAATTGCTGGGAGGCACTCTCTAATTTTGAATTCAACAATTAATATCAATAAGAAATGAAATTCTAGATCAAGCACTCCATTGTTTGTTAAATTGAATGAATTCATGTGATAGATGGCCATAGGCATTTTTTTCATAATGAATATAGTCATTAAGGAAGAAGCAAAATGTAATTTGAAAGTTATTGCATGAAAAATAGTCTTAGTAACAATAAGAGGAGCTTAATTCACAGGAGCTGAAGAGAATGTCTTGTTATTTCAGAATTAAACGAGTTCACATTGGTACGGAATGCAAACCATGATGAATGATACCTTTGACTGAAGGATGTAAATGGATTGAGAGTTTTAATGATGTTTATACTTGTTTGATTCATTCAATATGGTAGGTTGTTTAGCCACACCTGTTAATTTCATGATCAATGTATCAAAAAGTGTGTTTGGAGTCAACAGAGGAGCATTGCTAATGGGAATTGGTGGATGACACTCTCTTATTTTGAATTGAACAATTAATATCAATAAGAAATGAAATTCAAGTTCAAGCACTCCATTGTTTGTTAAATTGAATGAACTCATGTCATTGATGGTCTATGGGCATCTTTTTCATAATAAATATAGTCATTAAAGAAGATGGAAAATGTAATTTGAAAGTTATTGCATGAAAAATGGTCTTGGTAATAATAAGAGGAGCTTAATTCACAGGAGGTGAATAGAATGTCTTATTATTTCAGAATTAAACGAGTTCACATTTGTACGGAATGCAAACCATGATGAATAATTCCTTTGATTGACGGATTTAAAAAGATTGAGTGTTTTAATGGTGTTTGTACTTGTTTGATTCAATCAATATGGTAGGTTGTTTTGCCACACGTGTTAATTTCATAATCAATGTATCAAGAAGTGTGTTTGGAGTCAAAAGAAGAGCATTGCTAATGAGAATTGGTGGGAGGCACTCTCTAATTTTGAATTCAACAATTAATATCAATAAGAAATGAAATTCAAGATCCAGCACTCCATTGTTTGTTAAATTGAATGAATTCATGTGATAGATGGTCCATGTGCATTTTTTTCATAATGAATATAGTCATTAAGGAAGAAGCAAAATGTAATTTGAAAGTTATTGCATGAAAAATAGTCTTAGTAACAATAAGAGGAGCGTAATTCACAGGAGGTGAATAGAATGTCTTATTGTTTCAGAATTAAACAAGTTCACATTTGTACGGAATGCAAACCATGATGAATAATTCCTTTGATTGACGGATTTAAAAAGATTGAGAGTTTTAATGGTGTTTGTACTTGTTTGATTCAATCAATATGGTAGGTTGTTTAGCCACACGTGTTAATTTCATGATCAATGTGTCAAAAGGTGTGTTTGCAGTCAAAAGAAGAGCATTGCTAGAGAGAAATGGTGGGAGGCACTCTCTTATTTTGAATTCAACAATTAATATCAATAAGAAATGAAATTCAAGATCAAGCACTCCATTGTGTGTTAAATTGAATGAACTCATGTCATTGATGGTCTATGGGCATCTTTTTCATAATAAATATAGTCATTAAAGAAGATGGAAAATGTAATTTGAAAGTTATTGCATGAAAAATAGTCTTGGTAACAATAAGAGGAGCTTAATTCACAGGAGGTGAATAGAATGATTTATTATTTCAGAATTAAACGAGTTCACATTTGTACGGAATGCAAACCATGATGAATGATTCCTTTGACTGCCGGATTTAAAATGATTGAGTGTTTTAATGGTGTTTATACTTGTTTGAATCAATCAATATGGTAGGTTGTTTTGCCACACGTGTTAATTTCATGATTAATGTTTCAAAAAGTGTGTTTTTGGAGTCAAAAGAGGAGCATTGCTAAAGAGAAATGGTGGGAGGCACTCTCTTATTTTGAATTCAACAATTAATATCAATAAGAAATGAAATTGAAGATCAAGCACTCCATTGTTTGTTAAATTGAATGAATTCTTGTGATAGATGGTCCATGGGCATTTTCTTCATAATGAATATAGTCATTCAGGAAGAAGCAAAATGTAATTTGAAAGTTATTGCATGAAAAATAGTCTTGGTAACAATAAGAGGAGGCTAATTCACAGTAGGTGAATAGAATGACTTGTTATTTCAGAATTAAACGAGTTCACATTTGTACGGAATGTAAACCATGATGGATGATTCCTTTGACTAACGGATTTAAATGGATTGAGAGTTTTAATGGTGTTTATACTTGTTTGCTTCATTTAATATGGTAGGTTGTTTAGCCACACGTGTTAATTTCATGATCAATGTATCAAGAAGTGTGTTTGGAGTCAAAAGAAAAGCATTGCTAATGAGAATTGGTGGGAGGCACACTCTAATTTTGAATTCAACAATTAATATCAATAAGAAATCAAATTCAAGATCAAGCACTCCATTGTTTGTTAAATTGAATCAATTCATGTGATAGATGGTCCATGGGCATTTTTTTCATAATGAATATAGTCATTAAGGAAGAAGCGAAATGTAATTTGAAAGTTATTGCATGAAAAATTGTCTTGGTAACAATAAGAGGAGCCTAATTCACAGGAGGTTAATAGATTGTCTTGTTATTTCAGAATTAAACGAATTCACATTTGTACGGAATGCAAACCATGATGGATGATTCCTTTGACTGACGGATTTAAATGGATTGAGTGTTTTAATTGTGTTTATACTTGTTTGCTTCAGTCAATATGGTAGGTTGTTTAGCCACACGTGTTAATTTCATGATCAATGTATCAAAAAGTGTGTTTGGAGTCAAAAGAGGAGCATTGCTAATGAGAATTGGTGGGAGACACTCTCTTATTTTGAATTTAACAATTAATATCAATAAGAAATGAAATTCAAGATCAAGCACTCCATTGTTTTTTAAATTGAATGAACTCATGCCATTGATGGTCTATGGGCATCTTTTTCATAATAAATATAGTCATTAACGAAGAAGCAAAATGTAATTTCAAAGTTATTGCATGAAAAATAATCTTTGTAACAATAAGAGGAGCTTAATTCACAGGAGGTGAATAGAATGTCTTATTATTTTAGAATTAAACCAGTACACATTTGTACGCAATGCAAACCTAGATGGATGATTCCTTTGACTGATGGATTTAAATGGATTGAGTGTTTTAATGGTGTTTATACTTGTTTGATTCAATCAATATGGTAGGTTGTTTAGCCACACGTGTTAATTTCATGATCAATGTATCAAAAAGTGTGTTTGGAGTCAAAAGAGGGGCATTGCTAATGAGAATTGGTCGGAGGCACTCTCTAATTTTGAATTCAACAATTAATATCAATAAGAAATGAAATTCAAGATCCAGCACTCCATTGTTTGTTAAATTGAATGAATTCATGTTATAGATGGTCCATGTGCATTTTTTTCATAATGAATATAGTCATTAAGGAAGAAGCAAAATGTAATTTGAAAGTTATTGCATGAAAAATAGTCTTGGTAACAATAAGAGGAGCGTAATTCACAGGAGGTGAATAGAATGTCTTATTGTTTCAGAATTAAACGAGTTCACATTTGTACGGAATGCAAACCATGATGAATAATTCCTTTGATTGACGGATTTAAAAAGATTGAGAGTTTTAATGGTGTTTGTACTTGTTTGATTCAATCAATATGGTAGGTTGTTTAGCCACACGTGTTAATTTCATGATCAATGTGTCAAAAGGTGTGTTTGCAGTCAAAAGAAGAGCATTGCTAGAGAGAAATGGTGGGAGGCACTCTCTTATTTTGAATTCAACAATTAATATCAATAAGAAATGAAATTCAAGATCAAGCACTCCATTGTGTGTTAAGTTGAATGAACTCATGTCATTGATGGTCTATGGGCATCTTTTTCATAATAAATATAGTCATTAAAGAAGAAGGAAAATGTAATTTGAAAGTTATTGCATGAAAAATAGTCTTGGTAACAATAAGAGGAGCTTAATTCACAGGAGGTGAATAGAATGATTTATTATTTCAGAATTAAACGAGTTCACATTTGTACGGAATGCAAACCATGATGAATGATTCCTTTGACTGCCGGATTTAAAATGATTGAGTGTTTTAATGGTGTTTATACTTGTTTGAATCAATCAATATGGTAGGTTGTTTTGCCACACGTGTTAATTTCATGATTAATGTTTCAAAAAGTGTGTTTGGAGTCAAAAGAGGAGCATTGCTAAAGAGAAATGGTGGGAGGCACTCTCTTATTTTGAATTCAACAATTAATATCAATAAGAAATGAAATTGAAGATCAAGCACTCCATTGTTTGTTAAATTGAATGAATTCATGTGATAGATGGTCCATGGGCATTTTCTTCATAATGAATATAGTCATTCAGGAAGAAGCAAAATGTAATTTGAAAGTTATTGCATGAAAAATAGTCTTGGTAACAATAAGAGGAGGCTAATTCACAGTAGGTGAATAGAATGACTTGTTATTTCAGAATTAAACGAGTTCACATTTGTACGGAATGTAAACCATGATGGATGATTCCTTTGACTAACGGATTTAAATGGATTGAGAGTTTTAATGGTGTTTATACTTGTTTGCTTCATTTAATATGGTAGGTTGTTTAGCCACACGTGTTAATTTCATGATCAATGTATCAAGAAGTGTGTTTGGAGTCAAAAGAAAAGCATTGCTAATGAGAATTGGTGGGAGGCACACTCTAATTTTGAATTCAACAATTAATATCAATAAGAAATGAAATTCAAGATCAAGCACTCCATTGTTTGTTAAATTGAATGAATTCATGTGATAGATGGTCCATGTGCATTTTTTTCATAATGAATATAGTCATTAAGGAAGAAGCAAAATGTAATTTGAAAGTTATTGCATGAAAAATTGTCTTGGTAACAATAAGAGGAACCTAATTCACAGGAGGTTAATAGAATGTCTTGTTATTTCAGAATTAAACGAATTCACATTTGTACGGAATGCAAACCATGATGGATGATTCCTTTGACTGACGGATTTAAATGGATTGAGTGTTTTAATGGTGTTTATACTTGTTTGCTTCAATCAATATGGTAGGTTGTTTAGCCACACGTGTTAATTTCATGATCAATGTATCAAAAAGTGTGTTTGGAGTCAAAAGAGGAGCATTGCTAATGAGAATTGGTGGGAGACACACTCTTGTTTTGAATTTAACAATTAATATCAATAAGAAATGAAATTGAAGATCAAGCACTCCATTGTTTTTTAAATTGAATGAACTCATGCCATTGATGGTCTGTGGGCATGTTTTTCATAATAAATATAGTCATTAAAGAAGAAGGAAAATGTAATTTGAAAGTTATTGCATGAAAAATAGTCTTTGTAAGAATAAGAGGAACTTAATTCACAGGAGGTGAATAGAATGATTTATTATTTCAGAATTAAACGAGTTCACATTTGTACGGAATGCAAACCATGATGAATGATTCCTTTGACTGTCGGATTTAAAATGATTGAGTGTTTTAATGGTGTTTATACTTGTTTGAATCAATCAATATGGTAGGTTGTTTAGCCACACGTGTTAATTTCATGATTAATGTTTCAAAAAGTGTGTTTGGAGTCAAAAGAGGAGCATTGCTAAAGAGAAATGGTGGGAGGCACTCTCTTATTTTGAATTCAACAATTAATATCAATGAGAAATGAAATTCAAGATCAAGCACTCCATTGTTTGTTAAATTGAATGAATTCATGTGATAGATGGTCCATGGGCATTTTTTTCATAATGAATATAGTCATTCAGGAAGAAGCAAAATGTAATTTGAAAGTTATTGCATGAAAAATAGTCTTGGTAACAATAAGAGGAGGCTAATTCACAGTAGGTGAATAGAAGGACTTGTTATTTCAGAATTAAACGAGTTCACATTTGTACGGAATGCAAACCATGATGGATGATTCCTTTGACTAACGGATTTAAATGGATTGAGAGTTTTAATGGTGTTTATACTTGTTTGCTTCAATTAATATGGTAGGTTGTTTAGCCACACGTGTTAATTTCATGATCAATGTATCAAGAAGTGTGTTTGGAGTCAAAAGAGGAGCATTGCTAATGAGAATTGGTGGGAGCCACTCTCTAATTTTGAATTCAACAATTAATATCAATAAGAAATCAAATTCAAGATCAAGCACTCCATTGTTTGTTAAATTGAATCAATTCATGTGATAGATGGTCCATGGGCATTTTTTTCATAATGAATATAGTCATTAAGGAAGAAGCAAAATGTAATTTGAAAGTTATTGCATGAAAAATTGTCTTGGTAACAGTAAGAGGAGCCTAATTCACAGGAGGTTAATAGATTGTCTTGTTATTTCAGAATTAAACGAATTCACATTTGTACGGAATGCAAACCATGATGGATGATTCCTTTGACTGACGGATTTAAATGGATTGAGTGTTTTAATTGTGTTTATACTTGTTTGCTTCAATCAATATGGTAGGTTGTTTAGCCACACGTGTTAATTTCATGATCAATGTATCAAAAAGTGTGTTTGGAGTCAAAAGAGGAGCATTGCTAATGAGAATTGGTGGGAGACACGCTCTTATTTTGAATTTAACAATTAATATCAATAAGAAATGAAATTCAAGATCAAGCACTCCATTGTTTTTTAAATTGAATGAACTCATGCCATTGATGGTCTATGGGCATCTTTTTCATAATAAATATAGTCATTAACGAAGAAGCAAAATGTAATTTCAAAGTTATTGCATGAAAAATAGTCTTTGTAACAATAAGAGGAGCTTAATTCACAGGAGGTGAATAGAATGTCTTATTATTTTAGAATTAAACAAGTACACATTTGTACGCAATGCAAACCTAGATGGATGATTCCTTTGACTGATGGATTTAAATGGATTGAGTGTTTTAATGGTGTTTATACTTGTTTGATTCAATCAATATGGTAGGTTGTTTAGCCACACGTGTTAATTTCATGATCAATGTATCAAAAAGTGTGTTTGGAGTCAAAAGAGGAGCATTGCTAATGAGAATTGCTGGGAGGCACTCTCTAATTTTGAATTCAACAATTAATATCAATAAGAAATGAAATTCAAGATCCAGCACTCCATTGTTTGTTAAATTGAATGAATTCATGTGATAGATGGTCCATGTGCATTTTTTTCATAATGAATATAGTCATTAAGGAAGAAGCAAAATGTAATTTGAAAGTTATTACATGAAAAATAGTCTTAGTAACAATAAGAGGAGCGTAATTCACAGGAGGTGAATAGAATGTCTTATTGTTTCAGAATTAAACGAGTTCACATTTGTACGGAATGCAAACCATGATGAATAATTCCTTTGATTGACGGATTTAAAAAGATTGAGAGTTTTAATGGTGTTTGTACTTGTTTGATTCAATCAATATGGTAGGTTGTTTAGCCACACGTGTTAATTTCATGATCAATGTGTCAAAAGGTGTGTTTGCAGTCAAAAGAAGAGCATTGCTAGAGAGAAATGGTGGGAGGCACTCTCTTATTTTGAATTCAACAATTAATATCAATAAGAAATGAAATTCAAGATCAAGCACTCCATTGTGTGTTAAGTTGAATGAACTCATGTCATTGATGGTCCATGGGCATCTTTTTCATAATAAATATAGTCATTAAAGAAGAAGGAAAATGTAATTTGAAAGTTATTGCATGAAAAATAGTCTTGGTAACAATAAGAGGAGCTTAATTCACAGGAGGTGAATAGAATGATTTATTATTTCAGAATTAAACGAGTTTACATTTGTACGGAATGCAAACCATGATGAATGATTCCTTTGACTGCCGGATTTAAAATGATTGAGTGTTTTAATGGTGTTTATACTTGTTTGAATCAATCAATATGGTAGGTTGTTTAGCCACACGTGTTAATTTCATGATCAATGTATCAAAAAGTGTGTTTGGAGTCAAAAGAGGAGCATTGCTAATGAGAATTGGTGGGAGACACTCTCTTATTTTGAATTTAACAATTAATATCAATAAGAAATGAAATTCAAGATCAAGCACTCCATTGCTTTTAAATTGAATGAACTCATGCCATTGATGGTCTATGGGCATCTTTTTCATAATAAATATAGTCATTAAAGATGATGCAAAATGTAATTTCAAAGTTATTGCATGAAAAATAGTCTTGGTAACAATAAGAGGAGCTTAATTCACAGGAAGTGAATAGAATGTCTTATTATTTTAGAATTAAACCAGTGCACATTTGTACGCAATGCAAACCTAGATGGATGATTCCGTTGACTGATGGATTTAAATGGATTGAGTGTTTTAATGGTGTTTATACTTGTTTGATTCAATCAATGTGGTAGGTTGTTTAGCCACACGTGTTAATTTCATGATCAATGTATCAAAAAGTGTGTTTGGAGTCAAAAGAGGAGCATTGCTAATGAGAATTGGTGGGAGCCACGCTCTAATTTTGAATTCAACAATTAATATCAATAAGAAATCAAATTCAAGATCAAGCACTCCATTGTTTGTTAAATTGAATCAATTCATGTGATAGATGGTTCATGGGCATTTTTTTCATAATGAATATAGTCATTAAGGAAGAAGCAAAATGTAATTTGAAAGTTATTGCATGAAAAATTGTCTTGGTAACAATAAGAGGAGCCTAATTCACAGGAGGTTAATAGGATGTCTTGTTATTTCCAAATTAAACGAGTTCACATTTGTACGGAATGCAAACCATGATGGTTGATTCCTTTAACTGACGGATTTAAATGGATTGAGTGTTTTAATGGTGTTTATACTTGTTTGTTTCAATCAATATGGTAGGTTGTTTAGCCACACGTGTTAATTTCATGATCAATGTATCAAGAAGTGTGTTTGGAGTCAAAAGAAGAGCATTGCTAATGAGAATTGGTGGGAGGCACTCTCTAATTTTGAATTCAACAATTAATATCAATAAGAAATGAAATTCAAGATCAAGCACTCCATTTTTTGTTAAATTGAATGAATTCATGTGATAGATGGTCCATGTGCATTTTTTTCATAATGAATATAGTCATTAAGGAAGAAGCAAAATGTAATTTGAAAGTTATTGCATGAAAAATGGTCTTGGTAACAATAAGAGGAACTTAATTCAGAGCAGGTGAATAGAATGTCTTATTATTTCAGAATTAAACGAGTTCACGTTTGTACGGAATGCAAACCATGATAGATTATTCCTTTGACTGACGGATTTAAATGGATTGAGTGTTTTAATGGTGTTTATACTTGTTTGCTTCAATCAATATGGTAGGTTGTTTAGCCACACGTGTTAATTTCATGATCAATGTATCAAGAAGTGTGTTTGGAGTCAAAAGAAGAGCATTGCTAATGAGAATTGGTGGGAGGCACTCTCTAATTTTGAATTCAGCAATTAATATCAATAAGAAATGAAATTCAAGATCAAGCACTCCATTGTTTGTTAAATTGAATGAATTCATGTGATAGATGGTCCATGTGCATTTTTTTCATAATGAATATAGTCATTAAGGAAGAAGCAAAATGTAATTTGAAAGTTATTGCATGAAAAATGGTCTTGGTAACAATAAGAGGAACTTAATTCATAGCAGGTGAATAGAATGTCTTATTATTTCAGAATTAAACGAGTTCACATTTGTACGGAATGCAAACCATGATGGATTCTTTCTTTGACTGACGGATTTAAATGGATTGAGTGTTTTAATGGTGTTTATACTTGTTTGCTTCAATCAATATGGTAGGTTGTTTAGCCACACGTGTTAATTTCATGATCAATGTATCAAAAAGTGTGTTTGGAGTCAAAAGAGGAGCATTGCTAATGAGAATTGGTGGGAGACACTATCTTAGTTTGAATTTAACAATTAATATCAAGAAGAAATGAGATTCAAGATCAAGCACTCCATTGTTTGTTAAATTGAATGAACTCATGTCATTGATGGTCTATGGGCATCTTTTTCATAATAAATATTGTCATTAAAGAAGAAGCAAAATGTAATTTGATAGTTATTGCATGAAAAATAGTCTTGGTAACAATAAGAGGAGCTTAATTCACAGGAGGTGAATAGAATGTCTTATTATTTTAGAATTAAACTAGTTCACATTTGTACGCAATGCAAACCTAGATGGATGATTCCTTTGACTGACGGATTTAAATGGATTGAGAGTTTTAATGGTGTTTTTACTTGTTTGCTTCAATGAATATAGTAGGTTATTTAGCCACAGGTGTTAATTTCATGATCAATGTATCAAGAAGTGTGTTTGGAGTCAAAAGAGGAGCATTGCTAATGAGAATTGGTGGGAGGCACTCTCTAATTTTGAATTCATAAATTAATATCAATAAGAAATCAAATTCAAGATCAAGCACTCCATTGTTTGTTAAATTGAATCAATTCATGTGATAGATGGTCCATGGGCATTTTTTTCATAATGAATATAGTCATTAAGCAAGAAGCAAAATGTAATTTGAAAGTTATTGCATGAAAAATTGTCTTGGTAACAATAAGAGGAGCCTAATTCACAGGAGGTTAATAGAATGTCTTGTTATTTCAGAATTAAACGAATTCACATTTGTACGGAATGCAAACCATGATGGATGATTCCTTTGACTGACGGATTTAATTGGATTGAGTGTTTTAATGGTGTTTATACTTGTTTGCTTCAATCAATATGGTAGGTTGTTTAGCCACACGTGTTAATTTCTTGATCAATGTATCAAAAAGTGTGTTTGGAGTCAAAAGAGGAGCATTGCTAATGAGAATTGGTGGGAGACACTCTCTTATTTTGAATTTAACAATTAATATCAACAAGAAATGAAATTCAAGATCAAGCACTCCATTGCTTTTAAATTGAATGAACTCATGCCATTGATGGTCTATGGGCATCTTTTTCATAATAAATATAGTCATTAAAGATGAAGCAAAATGTAATTTCAAAGTTATTGCATGAAAAATAGTCTTGGTAACAATAAGAGGAGCTTAATTCACAGGAGGTGAATAGAATGTCTTATTATTTTAGAATTAAACCATTTCACATTTGTACGCAATGCAAACCTAGATGGATGATTCCTTTGACTGATGGATTTAAATGGATTGAGTGTTTTAATGGTGTTTATACTTGTTTGATTCAATCAATATGGTAGGTTGTTTAGCCACACGTGTTAATTTCATGATCACTGTATCAAAAAGTGTGTTTGGAGTCAAAAGAGGAGCATTGCTAATGAGAATTGCTGGGAGGCACTCTCTAATTTTGAATTCAACAATTAATATCAATAAGAAATGAAATTCTAGATCAAGCACTCCATTGTTTGTTAAATTGAATGAACTCATGTCATTGATGGTCTATGGGCATCTTTTTCATAATAAATATAGTCATTAAAGAAGAAGCAAAATGTAATTTAAAAGTTATTACATGAAAAATAGGCTTGGTAACAATAAGAGGAGCCTAATTCACAGGAGGTTAATAGAATGTCTTGTTATTTCAGAATTAAACGAGTTCATATTTGTACGGAATGCAAACCATGATGGATGATTCCTTTGACTGACGGATTTAAATGGATTGAGAGTTTTAATGGTGTTTATACTTGTTTGCTTCAATCAATATGGTAGGTTGTTTAGCCACAGGTGTTAATTTCATGATCAATGTATCAAGAAGTGTGTTTGGAGTCAAAAGAGGAGCATTGCTAATGAGAATTGGTGGGAGGCACTCTCTAATTTTGAATTCAACAATTAATATCAATAAGAAATGAAATTCAAGATCAAGCACTCCAATTTTTGTTAAATTGAATCAATTCATGTGATAGATGGTCCATGGGCATTTTTTTCATAATGAATATAGTCATTAAGGAAGAAGCAAAATGTAATTTGAATGTTATTGCATGAAAAATTGTCTTGGTAACAATAAGAGGAGCCTAATTCACAGGAGGTTAATAGAATGTCTTGTTATTTCAGAATTAAACGAGTTCACATTTGTACGGAATGCAAACCATGATGGATTATTCTTTTGACTGACGGATTTAAATGGATTCAATGTTTTAATGGTGTTTATGCTTGTTTGCTTCAATCAATATGGTAGGTTGTTTAGCCACATGTGTTAATTTCATGATCAATGTATCAAGAAGTGTGTTTGGAGTCAAAAGAAGAGCATTGCTAATGAGAATTGGTGGGAGGCACTCTCTAATTTTGAATTCAACAATTAATATCAATAAGAAATGAAATTCAAGATCAAGCACTCCATTGTTTGTTAAATTGAATGAATTCATGTGATAGATGGTCCATGTGCATTTTTTTCATAATGAATATAGTCATTAAGGAAGAAGCAAAATGTAATTTAAAAGTTATTGCATGAAAAATTGTCTTGGTAACAATAAGAGGAGCCTAATTCATAGGAGGTTAATAGAATGTCTTGTTATTTCTGAATTAAACGAGTTCACATTTGTACGGAATGCAAACCATGATGGATTATTCCTTTGACTGACGGGTTTAAATGGATTGAGTGTTTTAATGGTGTTTATACTTGTTTGCTTCAATCAATATTGTAGGTTGTTTAGCTACACGTGTTAATTTCATGATCAATGTATCAAAAAGTGTGTTTGGAGTCAAAAGAGGAGTATTGCTATTGAGAATTGGTGGGAGACACTCTCTTATTTTGAATTTAACAATTAATATCAATAAGAAATGAAATTCAAGATCAAGCACTCCATTGTTTTTTAAATTGAATGAACTCATGCCATTGATGGTCTATGGGCATCTTTTTCATAATAAATATAGTCATTAAAGAAGAAGCAAAATGTAATTTGAAAGTTATTGCATGAAAAATAGTCTTGGTAACAATAAGAGGAGCTTAATTCACAGGAGGTGAATAGAATGTCTTATTATTTTAGAATTAAACTAGTTCACATTTGTACGCAATGCAAACGTAGAAGGATGATTCCTTTGACTGATGGATTTAAGTGGATTGAGTGTTTTAATGGTGTTTATACTTGTTTGATTCAATCAATATGGTTGGTTGTTTAGCCACACGTGTTAATTTCATGATCAATGTATCAAAAAGTGTGTTTGGAATCAAAAGAGGAGCATTGCTAATGGGAATTGCTGGGAGGCACTCTCTAATTTTGAATTCAACAATTAATATCAATAAGAAATGAAATTCTAGATCAAGCACTCCATTGTTTGTTAAATTGAATGAGTTCACGTGATAGATGGCCATAGGCATTTTTTTCATAATGAATATAGTCATTAAGGAAGAAGCAAAATGTAATTTGAAAGTTATTGCATGAAAAATAGTCTTGGTAACAATAAGAGGAGCATAATTCACAGGAGGTGAATAAAATGTCTTATTATTTTAGAATTAAACTAGTTCACATTTGTACGCAATGCAAACCTAGATGGATGATTCCTTTGACTGATGGATTTAAATGGATTGAGTGTTTTAATGGTGTTTATACTTGTTTGATTCAATCAATATGGTAGGTTGTTTAGCCACACGTGTTAATTTCATGATCAATGTATCAAAAAGTGTGTTTGGAGTCAAAAGAGGAGCATTGCTAATGAGAATTGCTGGGAGGTACTCTCTAATTTTGAATTCAACAATTAATATCAATAAGAAATGAAATTCTAGATCAAGCATTCCATTGTTTGTTAAATTGAATGAACTCATGTCATTGATGGTCTATGGGCATCTTTTTCATAATAAATATAGTCATTAAAGAAGAAGCAAAATGTAATTTGAAAGTTATTACATGAAAAATTGGCTTGGTAACAATAAGAGGAGCCTAATTCACAGGAGGTTAATAGAATGTCTTGTTATTTTAGAATTAAACGAGTTCATATTTGTATGGAATGCAAACCATGATGGATGATTCCTTTGACTGACGGATTTAAATGAATTGAGTGTTTTAATGGTGTTTATACTTGTTTGCTTCAATTAATATGGTAGGTTATTTAGCCACACGTGTTAATTTCATGATCAATGTATCAAGAAGTGTGTTTGCAGTCAAAAGAAGAGCATTGCTAATGAGAATTGGTGGGAGGCACTCTCTAATTTTGAATTCAACAATTAATATCAATAAGAAATGAAATTCAAGATCAAGCACTCCATTGTTTGTTAAATTGAATGAATTCATGCGATAGATGGTCCATGTGCATTTTTTTCATAATGAATATAGTCATTAAGGAAGAAGCAAAATGTAATTTGAAAGTTATTGCATGAAAGATAGTCTTGGTAACAATAAGAGGAGTTTAATTCACAGGAGGTGAATAGAATGTCTTCTTATTTCAGAATTAAACGAGTTCACATTTGTAAGGAATGCAAACCATGATGAATAATTCCTTTGACTGACGGATTTAAATGGATTGAGAGTTTGAATGGTGTTTATACTTGTTTGATTCAATCAATATGGTAGGTTGTTTAGACACACGTGTTAATTTCATGATCAATGTGTCAAAAGTTGTGTTTGCAGTCAAAAGAGGAGCGTTGCTAAAGAGAAATGGTGTGAGGCACTCTTTTATTTTGAATTGAACAATTAATATCAATAAGAAATGAAATTCAAGATCAAGCACCCCATTGTTTGTTAAATTGAATGAATTCATGTGATAGATGGTCCATGGGCATTTTTTTCATAATGAATATTGTCATTAATGAAGAAGCAAAATGTAATTTGAAAGTTATTGCATGAAAAATTGTCTTGGTAACAATAAGAGGAGCCTAATTCACAGGAGGTTAATAGAATGTCTTGTTATTTAAGAATTAAACGAGTTCACATTTGTACGGAATGCAAACCATGATGGATGATTCCTTTGACTGACGGATTGAAATGGATTGCATGTTTTAATGGTGTTTATGCTTGTTTGCTTCAATCAATATGGTAGGTTGTTTAGCCACATATGTTAATTTCATGATCAATGTGTCAAAAAGTGTGTTTGCAATCAAAAGAGAAGCATTGCTAAAGAGAAATGGTGGGAGGCACTCTCTTATTTTGAATTCAACAATTAATATCAATAAGAAATGAAATTCATGATCAAGCACTCCATTGTTTGTTAAATTGAATGAATTCATGTGATAGATGGTCCATGGGCATTTTTTTCATAATGAATATAGTCATTCCGGAAGAAGCAAAATGTAATTTGAAAGTTATTGCATGAAAAATAGTCTTGGTAACAATAAGAGGAGCCTAATTCACAGTAGGTGAATAGAATGACTTGTTATTTCAGAATTAAACGAGTTCACATTTGTACGGAATGTAAACCATGATGGGTAATTCCTTTGACTGACGGATTGAAATGGATTGAATGTTTTATTGGTGTTTATACTTGTTTGATTCAATCAATATGGTAGGTTGTTTAGCCACACGTGTTAATTTCATGATCAATGTATCAAAAAGTGAGTTTGGAGTCAAAAGAGGAGCATTGCTAATGAGAATTGCTGGGAGGAACTATCTAATTTTGAATTCAACAATTAATATCAATAAGAAATGAAATTCTAGATCAAGCACTCCATTGTTTGTTAAATTGAATGAACTCATGTCATTGATGGTCTATGGGCATCTTTTTCATAATAAATATAGTCATTAAAGAAGAAGCAAAATGTAATTTGAAAATTATTACATGAAAAATAGGCTTGGTAACAATAAGAGGAGCCTAATTCACAGGAGGTTAATAGAATGTCTTGTTATTTTAGAATTAAACGAGTTCATATTTGTACGGAATGCAAACCATGATGGATGATTCCTTTGACTGACGGATTGAAATGGATTGAGAGTTTTAATGGTGTTTATACTTGTTTGCTTCAATTAATATGGTAGGTTGTTTAGCCACACGTGTTAATTTCATGATCAATGTATCGAGAAGTGTGTTTGGAGTCAAAAGAAGAGCATTGCTAATGAGAATTTGTGGGAGGCACTCTCTAATTTTGAATTCAACAATTAATATCAATAAGAAATGAAATTCAAGATCAAGCACTCCATTGTTTGTTAAATTGAATGAATTCATGCGATAGATGGTCCATGTGCATTTTTTTCATAATGAATATAGTCATTAAGGAAGAAGCAAAATGTAATTTGAAAGTTATTACATGAAAAATAGTCTTAGTAACAATAAGAGGAACTTAATTCACAGGAGGTGAATAGAATGTCTTGTTATTTCAGAATTAAACGAGTTCACATTTGTACGGAATGCAAACCATGATGAATAATTCCTTTGACTGACGCATTTAAAAAGATTGAGAGTTTTAATGGTGTTTGTACTTGTTTGATTCAATCAATATGGTAGGTTGTTTAGCCACATGTGTTAATTTCATGATCAATATATCAAAAAGTGTGTTTGGAGTCAAAAGAAGAGCATTGCTAATGAGAATTGGTGGGAGGCACTATCTAATTTTGAATTCAACAATTAATATCAATTAGAAATGAAATTCAAGATCAAGCACTCCATTGTTTGTTAAATTGAATGAATTCATGTGATAGATGGTCCATGTGCATTTTTTTCATATTGAATATAGTCATTAAGGAAGAAGCAAAATGTAATTTGAAAGTTATTGCATGAAAAATTGTCCTGGTAACAATAAGAGGAGCCTAATTCACAGGAGGTTAATAGAATGTCTTGTTATTTCAGAATTAAACGAGTTCACATTTGTACGGAATGCAAACCATGATGGATTATTCCTTTGACTGACGGATTTAAATGGATTGAGTGTTTTAATGGTGTTTATACTTGTTTGCTTCAATCAATATGGTAGGTTGTTTAGCCACATGTGTTAATTTCATGATCAATGTATCAAAAAGTGTGTTTGGAGTTAAAAGAAGAGCATTGCTAATGAGAATTGGTGGGAGACACTCTCTTATTTTGAATTTAACAATTAATATCAATAAGAAATGAAATTCAAGATCAAGCACTCCATTGTTTGTTAAATTGAATGAACTCATGTCATTGATGGCCTATGGGCATCTTTTTCATAATAAATGTAGTCATTAAAGAAGAAGCAAAATGTAATTTGAAAGTTATTACATGAAAAATAGTCTTGGTAACAATAAGAGGAGCCTAATTCACAGGAGTTGAAGAGAATGTCTTGTTATTTCAGAATTAAACGAGTTCATATTGGTACGCAATGCAAACCATGATGAATGATACCTTTGACTGACGGATTTAAATGGATTGAGAGTTTTAATGATGTTTATACTTGTTTGATTCAATCAATATGGTAGGTTGTTTAGCCACACGTGTTAATTTCATGATCAATGTATCAAAAAGTGTGTTTGGAGTCAAAAGAGGAGCATTGCTAATGAGAATTGCTGGGAGGCACTCTCTAATTTTGAATTCAACAATTAATATCAATAAGAAATGAAATTCTAGATCAAGCACTCCATTGTTTGTTAAATTGAATGAATTCATGTGATAGATGGCCATAGGCATTTTTTTCATAATGAATATAGTCATTAAGGAAGAAGCAAAATGTAATTTGAAAGTTATTGCATGAAAGATAGTCTTGGTAACAATAAGAGGAGCTTAATTCACAGGAGGTGAATAGAATGTCTTCTTATTTCAGAATTAAACGAGTTCACATTTGTACGGAATGCAAACCATGATGAATAATTCCTTTGACTGACGGATTTAAATGGATTGAGAGTTTGAATGGTGTTTATACTTGTTTGATTCAATCAATATGGTAGGTTGTTTAGACACACGTGTTAATTTCATGATCAATGTGTCAAATGTTGTGTTTGCAGTCAAAAGAGGAGCGTTGCTAAAGAGAAATGGTGTGAGGCACTCTTTTATTTTGAATTGAACAATTAATATCAATAAGAAATGAAATTCAAGATCAAGCACCCCATTGTTTGTTAAATTGAATGAATTCATGTGATAGATGGTCCATGGGCATTTTTTTCATAATGAATATTGTCATTAATGAAGAAGCAAAATGTAATTTGAAAGTTATTGCATGAAAAATTGTCTTGGTAACAATAAGAGGAGCCTAATTCACAGGAGGTTAATAGAATGTCTTGTTATTTAAGAATTAAACGAGTTCACATTTGTACGGAATGCAAACCATGATGGATGATTCCTTTGACTGACGGATTGAAATGGATTGCATGTTTTAATGGTGTTTATGCTTGTTTGCTTCAATCAATATGGTAGGTTGTTTAGCCACACATGTTAATTTCATGATCAATGTGTCAAAAAGTGTGTTTGCAATCAAAAGAGAAGCATTGCTAAAGAGAAATGGTGGGAGGCACTCTCTTATTTTGAATTCAACAATTAATATCAATAAGAAATGAAATTCATGATCAAGCACTCCATTGTTTGTTAAATTGAATGAATTCATGTGATAGATGGTCCATGGGCATTTTTTTTTCATAATGAATATAGTCATTCCGGAAGAAGCAAAAATGTAATTTGAAAGTTATTGCATGAAAAATAGTCTTGGTAACAATAAGAGGAGCCTAATTCACAGTAGGTGAATAGAATGACTTGTTATTTCAGAATTAAACGAGTTCACATTTGTACGGAATGTAAACCATGATGGGTAATTCCTTTGACTGACGGATTGAAATGGATTGAATGTTTTATTGGTGTTTATACTTGTTTGATTCAATCAATATGGTAGGTTGTTTAGCCACACGTGTTAATTTCATGATCAATGTATCAAAAAGTGAGTTTGGAGTCAAAAGAGGAGCATTGCTAATGAGAATTGCTGGGAGGAACTATCTAATTTTGAATTCAACAATTAATATCAATAAGAAATGAAATTCTAGATCAAGCACTCCATTGTTTGTTAAATTGAATGAACTCATGTCATTGATGGTCTATGGGCATCTTTTTCATAATAAATATAGTCATTAAAGAAGAAGCAAAATGTAATTTGAAAATTATTACATGAAAAATAGGCTTGGTAACAATAAGAGGAGCCTAATTCACAGGAGGTTAATAGAATGTCTTGTTATTTTAGAATTAAACGAGTTCATATTTGTACGGAATGAAAACCATGATGGATGATTCCTTTGACTGACGGATTTAAATGGATTGAGAGTTTTAATGGTGTTTATACTTGTTTGCTTCAATTAATATGGTAGGTTGTTTAGCCACACGTGTTAATTTCATGATCAATGTATCAAGAAGTGTGTTTGCAGTCAAAAGAAGAGCATTGCTAATGAGAATTGGTGGGAGGCACTCTCTAATTTTGAATTCAACAATTAATATCAATAAGAAATGAAATTCAAGATCAAGCACTCCATTGTTTGTTAAATTGAATGAATTCATGCGATAGATGGTCCATGTGCATTTTTTTCATAATGAATATAGTCATTAAGGAAGAAGCAAAATGTAATTTGAAAGTTATTACATGAAAAATAGTCTTAGTAACAATAAGAGGAACTTAATTCACAGGAGGGGAATAGAATGTCTTCTTATTTCAGAATTAAACGAGTTCACATTTGTACGGAATGCAAACCATGATGAATAATTCCTTTGACTGACGGATTTAAAAAGATTGAGAGTTTTAATGGTGTTTGTACTTGTTTGATTCAATCAATATGGTAGGTTTGTTTAGCCACATGTGTTAATTTCATGATCAATATATCAAAAAAGTGTGTTTTTGGAGTCAAAAGAAGAGCATTGCTAATGAGAATTGGTGGGAGGCACTCTCTAATTTTGAATTCAACAATTAATATCAATTAGAAATGAAATTCAAGATCAAGCACTCCATTGTTTGTTAAATTGAATGAATTCATGTGATAGATGGTCCATGGGCATTTTTTTTTCAATGAATATTGTCATTAATGAAGAAGCAAAATGTAATTTGAAAGTTATTGCATGAAAAATTGTCTTCGTAACAATAAGAGGAGCCTAATTCACAGGAGGTTTAATAGAATGTCTTGTTATTTAAGAATTAAAACGAGTTCACATTTGTACGGAATGCAAACCATGATGGATGATTCCTTTGACTGATGGATTGAAATGGATTGAATGTTTTAATGGTGTTTATGCTTGTTTGCTTCAATCAATATGGTAGGTTGTTTAGCCACACATGTTAATTTCATGATCAATGTGTCAAAAAGTGTGTTTGCAATCAAAAGAGGAGCATTGCTAAAGAGAAATGGTGGGAGGCACTCTCTTATTTTGAATTCAACAATTAATATCAACAAGAAATGAAATTCAAGATCAAGCACTCCATTGTTTGTTAAATTGAATGAATTCATGTGATAGATGGTCCATGGGCATTTTTTTCATAATGAATATAGTCATTCCGGAAGAAACAAAATGTAATTTGAAAGTTATTGCATGAAAAATAGTCTTGGTAACAATAAGAGGAGCCTAATTCACAGTAGGTGAATAGAATGACTTGTTATTTTAGAATTAAACGAGTTCACATTTGTACGGAAGGTAAACCATGATGGGTAATTCCTTTGACTGACGGATTGAAATGGATTGAATGTTTTAATGGTGTTTATACTTGTTTGATTCACTCAATATGGTAGGTTGTTTAGCCACACGTGTTAATTTCATGATCAATGTATCAAAAAGTGTGTTTGGAGTCAAAAGAGGAGCATTGCTAATGAGAATTGCTGGGAGGCACTATCTAATTTTGAATTCAACAATTAATATCAATAAGAAATGAAATTCTAGATCAAGCACTCCATTGTTTGTTAAATTGAATGAACTCATGTCATTGATGGTCTATGGGCATCTTTTTCATAATAAATATAGTCATTAAAGAAGAAGCAAAATGTAATTTGAAAATTATTACATGAAAAATAGGCTTGGTAACAATAAGAGGAGCCTAATTCACAGGAGGTTAATAGAATGTCTTGTTATTTTAGAATTAAACGAGTTCATATTTGTACGGAATGCAAACCATGATGGATGATTCCTTTGACTGACGGATTTAAATGGATTGAGAGTTTTAATGGTGTTTATACTTGTTTGCTTCAATTAATATGGTAGGTTGTTTAGCCACACGTGTTAATTTCATGATCAATGTATCAAGAAGTGTGTTTGGAGTCAAAAGAAGAGCATTGCTAATGAGAATTGGTGGGAGGCACTCTCTAATTTTGAATTCAACAATTAATATCAATAAGAAATGAAATTCAAGATCAAGCACTCCATTGTTTGTTAAATTGAATGAATTCATGCGATAGATGGTCCATGTGCATTTTTTTCATAATGAATATAGTCATTAAGGAAGAAGCAAAATGTAATTTGAAAGTTATTACATGAAAAATAGTCTTAGTAACAATAAGAGGAACTTAATTCACAGGAGGTGAATAGAATGTCTTCTTATTTCAGAATTAAACGAGTTCACATTTGTACGGAATGCAAACCATGATGAATAATTCCTTTGACTGACGGATTTAAAAAGATTGAGAGTTTTAATGGTGTTTGTACTTGTTTGATTCAATCAATATGGTAGGTTGTTTAGCCACATGTGTTAATTTCATGATCAATATATCAAAAAGTGTGTTTGGAGTCAAAAGAAGAGCATTGCTAATGAGAATTGGTGGGAGGCACTCTCTAATTTTGAATTCAACAATTAATATCAATTAGAAATGAAATTCAAGATCAAGCACTCCATTGTTTGTTAAATTGAATGAATTCATGTGATAGATGGTCCATGGGCATTTTTTTCATAATGAATATTGTCATTAATGAAGAAGCAAAATGTAATTTGAAAGTTATTGCATGAAAAATTGTCTTCGTAACAATAAGAGGAGCCTAATTCACAGGAGGTTAATAGAATGTCTTGTTATTTAAGAATTAAACGAGTTCACATTTGTACGGAATGCAAACCATGATGGATGATTCCTTTGACTGATGGATTGAAATGGATTGAATGTTTTAATGGTGTTTATGCTTGTTTGCTTCAATCAATATGGTAGGTTGTTTAGCCACACATGTTAATTTCATGATCAATGTGTCAAAAAGTGTGTTTGCAATCAAAAGAGGAGCATTGCTAAAGAGAAATGGTGGGAGGCACTCTCTTATTTTGAATTCAACAATTAATATCAACAAGAAATGAAATTCAAGATCAAGCACTCCATTGTTTGTTAAATTGAATGAATTCATGTGATAGATGGTCCATGGGCATTTTTTTCATAATGAATATAGTCATTCCGGAAGAAACAAAATGTAATTTGAAAGTTATTGCATGAAAAATAGTCTTGGTAACAATAAGAGGAGCCTAATTCACAGTAGGTGAATAGAATGACTTGTTATTTTAGAATTAAACGAGTTCACATTTGTACGGAAGGTAAACCATGATGGGTAATTCCTTTGACTGACGGATTGAAATGGATTGAATGTTTTAATGGTGTTTATACTTGTTTGATTCACTCAATATGGTAGGTTGTTTAGCCACACGTGTTAATTTCATGATCAATGTATCAAAAAAAGTGTGTTTGGAGTCAAAAGAGGAGCATTGCTAATGAGAATTGCTGGGAGGCACTATCTAATTTTGAATTCAACAATTAATATCAATAAGAAATGAAATTCTAGATCAAGCACTCCATTGTTTGTTAAATTGAATGAACTCATGTCATTGATGGTCTATGGGCATCTTTTTCATAATAAATATATAGTCATTAAAGAAGAAGCAAAATGTAATTTGAAAATTATTACATGAAAAAAATAGGCTTGGTAACAATAAGAGGAGCCTAATTCACAGGAGGTTAATAGAATGTCTTGTTATTTTAGAATTAAAAACGAGTTCATATTTGTACGGAATGCAAACCATGATGGATGATTCCTTTGACTGACGGATTTTAAATGGATTGAGAGTTTTAATGGTGTTTATACTTGTTTGCTTCAATTAATATGGTAGGTTGTTTAGCCACACGTGTTAATTTCATGATCAATGTATCAAGAAGTGTGTTTGGAGTCAAAAGAAGAGCATTGCTAATGAGAATTGGTGGGAGGCACTCTCTAATTTTTTGAATTCAACAATTAATATCAATAAGAAATGAAATTCAAGATCAAGCACTCCATTGTTTGTTAAAATTGAATGAATTCATGCGATAGATGGTCCATGTGCATTTTTTTCATAATGAATATAGTCATTAAGGAAGAAGCAAAATGTAATTTGAAAGTTATTACATGAAAAATAGTCTTAGTAACAATAAGAGGAACTTAATTCACAGGAGGGGAATAGAATGTCTTCTTATTTCAGAATTAAACGAGTTCACATTTGTACGGAATGCAAACCATGATGAATAATTCCTTTGACTGACGGATTTAAAAAGATTGAGAGTTTTAATGGTGTTTGTACTTGTTTGATTCAATCAATATGGTAGGTTGTTTAGCCACATGTGTTAATTTCATGATCAATATATCAAAAAGTGTGTTTGGAGTCAAAAGAAGAGCATTGCTAATGAGAATTGGTGGGAGGCACTCTCTAATTTTGAATTCAACAATTAATATCAATTAGAAATGAAATTCAAGATCAAGCACTCCATTGTTTGTTAAATTGAATGAATTCATGCGATAGATGGTCCATGTGCATTTTTTTCATATTGAATATAGTCATTCAGGAAGAAGCAAAATGTAATTTGAAAGTTATTGCATGAAAAATAGTCTTGGTAACAATAAGAGGAGGCTAATTCACAGTAGGTGAATAGAATGACTTGTTATTTCAGAATTAAACGAGTTCACATTTGTACGGAATGTAAACCATGATGGATGATTCCTTTGACTAACGGATTTAAATGGATTGAGAGTTTTAATGGTGTTTATACTTGTTTGCTTCAATTAATATGGTAGGTTGTTTAGCCACATGTGTTAATTTCATGATCAATATATCAAAAAGTGTGTTTGGAGTCAAAAGAAGAGCATTGCTAATGAGAATTGGTGGGAGGCACTCTCTAATTTTGAATTCAACAATTAATATCAATTAGAAATGAAATTCAAGATCAAGCACTCCATTGTTTGTTAAATTGAATGAATTCATGTGATAGATGGTCCATGTGCATTTTTTTCATATTGAATATAGTCATTAAGGAAGAAGCAAAATGTAATTTGAAAGTTATTGCATGAAAAATTGTCCTGGTAACAATAAGAGGAGCCTAATTCACAGGAGGTTAATAGAATGTCTTGTTATTTCAGAATTAAATGAGTTCACATTTGTACGGAATGCAAACCATGATGGATAATTCCTTTGACTGACGGATTTAAATGGATTGAGTGTTTTAATGGTGTTTATACTTGTTTGCTTCAATCAATATGGTAGGTTATTTAGACACACGTGTTAATTTCATGATCAATGTGTCAAAAGTTGTGTTTGCAGTTAAAAGAGGAGCGTTGCTAAAGAGAAATGGTGCGAGGCACTCTTTTATTTTAAATTGAACAATTAATATCAATAAGAAATGAAATTCAAGATCAAGCACTCCATTGTTTAGCCACACGTGTTAATTTCATGATCAATGTATCAAAAAGTGTGTTTGGAGTCAAAAGAGGAGCATTGCTAATGAGAATTGCTGGGAGGCACTCTCTAATTTTGAATTTAACAATTAATATCAATAAGAAATGAAATTCTAGATCAAGCACTCCATTGTTTGTTAAATTGAATGAATTCATGTGATAGATGGCCATAGGCATTTTTTTCATAATGAATATAGTCATTAAGGAAGAAGCAAAATGTAATTTGAAAGTAATTGCATGAAAGATAGTCTTGGTAACAATAAGAGGAGCTTAATTCACAGGAGGTGAATAGAATGTCTTCTTATTTTAGAATTAAACGAGTTCACATTTGTACGGAATGCAAACCATGATGAATAATTCCTTTGACTGACGGATTTAAATGGATTGAGAGTTTGAGTGGTGTTTATACTTGTTTGATTCAATCAATATGGTAGGTTATTTAGACACACGTGTTAATTTCATGATCAATGTGTCAAAAGTTGTGTTTGCAGTTAAAAGAGGAGCGTTGCTAAAGAGAAATGGTGCGAGGCACTCTTTTATTTTAAATTGAACAATTAATATCAATAAGAAATGAAATTCAAGATCAAGCACTCCATTGTTTGTTAAATTGAATGAATTCATGTGATAGATGGTCCATGGGCATTTTTTTCATAATGAATATTGTCATTAATGAAGAAGCAAAATGTAATTTGAATGTTATTACATGAAAAATTGTCTTGGTAACAATAAGAGGAGCCTAATTCACAGGAGGTTAATAGGATGTCTTGTTATTTCCAAATTAAACGAGTTCACATTTGTACGGAATGCAAACCATGATGGATGATTCCTTTGACTGACAGATTTAAATGGATTGAGTGTTTTAATGGTGTTTATACTTGTTTGCTTCAATCAATATGGTAGGTTGTTTAGCCACACGTGTTAATTTCATGATCAATGTATCAAAAAGTGTGTTTGGAGTCAAAAGAGGAGCATTGCTAATGAGAATTACTGGGAGGCACTCTCTAATTTTGAATTTAACAATTAATATCAATAAGAAATGAAATTCTAGATCAAGCACTCCATTGTTTGTTAAATTGAATGAATTCATGTGATAGATGGCCATAGGCATTTTTTTCATAATGAATATAGTCATTAAGGAAGAAGCAAAATGTAATTTGAAAGTTATTGCATGAAAGATAGTCTTGGTAACAATAAGAGGAGCTTAATTCACAGGAGGTGAATAGAATGTCTTCTTATTTCAGAATTAAACGAGTTCACATTTGTACGGAATGCAAACCATGATGAATAATTCCTTTGACTGACGGATTTAAATGGATTGAGAGTTTGAATGGTGTTTATACTTGTTTGATTCAATCAATATGTTAGGTTATTTAGACACACGTGTTAATTTCATGATCAATGTGTCAAAAGTTGTGTTTGCAGTTAAAAGAGGAGCGTTGCTAAAGAGAAATAGTGCGAGGCACTCTTTTATTTTAAATTGAACAATTAATATCAATAAGAAATGAAATTCAAGATCAAGCACTCCATTGTTTGTTAAATTGAATGAATTCATGTGATAGATGGTCTATGGGCATTTTTTTCATAATGAATATTGTCATTAATGAAGAAGCAAAATGTAATTTGAATGTTATTACATGAAAAATTGTCTTGGTAACAATAAGAGGAGCCTAATTCACAGGAGGTTAATAGAATGTCTTGTTATTTAAGAATTAAACGAGTTCACATTTGTACGGAATGCAAACCATGATGGATGATTCCTTTGACTGATGGATTGAAATGGATTGAATGTTTTAATGGTGTTTATGCTTGTTTGCTTCAATCAATATGGTAGGTTGTTTAGCCACACATGTTAATTTCATGATCAATGTGTCAAAAAGTGTGTTTGCAATCAAAAGAGGAGCATTGCTAAAGAGAAATGGTGGGAGGCACTCTCTTATTTTGAATTCAACAATTAATATCAATAAGAAATGAAATTCAAGATCAAGCACTCCATTGTTTGTTAAATTGAATGAATTCATGTGATAGATGGTCCATGGGCATTTTTTTGATAATGAATATAGTCATTCCGGAAGAAGCAAAATGTAATTTGAAAGTTATTGCATGAAAAATAGTCTTGGTAACAATAAGAGGAGCCTAATTCACAGTAGGTGAATAGAATGACTTGTTATTTCAGAATTAAACGAGTTCACATTTGTACGGAATGTAAACCATGATGGGTAATTCCGTTGACTGACGAATTTAAATGGATTGAGAGTTTAAATGGTGTTTATACTTGTTTGCTTCAATTAATATTGTAGGTTGTTTAGCCGGACCTGTTTATTTCATGATCAATGTATTAAGAAGTGTGTTTGGAGTGAAAAGAATAGCATTGCTAATGAGAATTGGTGGGAGGCACTCTCTAATTTTGAATTCAACAATTAATATCAATAAGAAATCAAATTCAAGATCAAGCACTCCATTGTTTGTTAAATTGAATGAATTCATGTGATAGATGGCCCATGTGCATTTTTTTCATAATGAATATAGTCATTAAGGAAGAAGCAAAATGTAATTTGAAAGTTATTGCATGAAAAATTGCCTTGGTAACAATAAGAGGAGCCACAGGAGGTTAATAGAATGTCTTGTTATTTCAGAATTAAACGAGTTCACATTTGTACGGAATGCAAACCATGATGGATGATTCCTTTGACTGACGGATTTAAATGGATTGAGTGTTTTAATGGTGTTTATACTTGTTTGCTTCAATCAATATGGTAGGTTGTTTAGCCACACGTGTTAATTTCATGATCAATGTATCAAAAAGTGTGTTTGGAGTCAAAAGAGGAGCATTGCTAATGAGAATTGCTGGGAGGCACTCTCTAATTTTGAATTCAACAATTAATATCAATAAGAAATGAAATTCTAGATCAAGCACTCCATTGTTTGATAAATTGAATAAACTCATGTCATTGATGGTCTATGGGCATCTTTTTCATAATAAATATAGTCATTAAAGAAGAAGCAAAATGTAATTTGAAAGTTATTACATGAAAAATAGTCTTGGTAACAATAAGAGGAGCCTAATTCACAGGAGCTGAAGAGAATGTCTTGTTATTTCAGAATTAAACGAGTTCACATTGGTACGGAATGCAAACCATAATGAATGATACCTTTGACTGACGGATTTAAATGGATTGAGAGTTTTAATGATGTTTATACTTGTTTGATTCAATCAATATGGTAGGTTGTTTAGTCACACGTGTTAATTTCATGATCAATGTATCAAAAAGTGTGTTTGGAGTCAAAAGAGGAGCATTGCTAATGAGAATTGCTGGGAGGCACTCTCTAATTTTGAATTCAACAATTAATATCAATAAGAAATGAAATTCTAGATCAAGCACTCCATGTTTTGTTAAATTGAATGAATTCATGTGATAGATGGCCATAGGCATTTTTTTCATAATGAATATTGTCATTAAGGAAAAAGCAAAATGTAATTTGAAAGTTATTGCATGAAAAATAGTCTTGGTAACAATAAGAGGAGCTTAATTCATAGGAGGTGAATAGAATGTCTTATTATTTCAGAATTAAACGAGTTCACATTTGTACGGAATGCAAACCATGATGAATGACTCCTTTGACTGACGGAATTAAATGGATTTAGAGTATTAATGGTGTTTATACTTGTTTGATTCTATCAATATGGTAGGTTGTTTAGCCACACGTGTTAATTTCATGATCAATGTGTCAAAAAGTGTGTTTGGAGTCAAAAGAGGAGCATTGCTAAAGAGAATTGGTGGGAGACACTCTCTTATTTTGAATTCAACAATTAATATCAATAAGAAATGAAATTCAAGATCAAGCACTCCATTGTTTGTTAAATTGAATGAATTCATGAGATAGATGGCCATAGGCATTTTTTTCATAATGAATATAGTCATTAAGGAAGAAGCAAAATGTAATTTGAAAGTTATTGCATGAAAAATAGTCTTGGTAAGAATAAGAGGAGCTTAATTCACAGGAGGTGAATAGAATGTCTTATTATTTCAGAATTAAATGAGTTCACATTTGTACGGAATGCAAACCATGATGAAAGATTCCTTTGACTGACGGATTTAAAAGGATTGGGAGTTTTAATGGTGTTTATTCTTGTTTGATTTAATTGAAAAAACAAGTATAAACACCCTAAAAACACTAAATCTATTTAAATGAATCAGCGAAACGAGTCATTCATCATGGTTTGCATTATGTGCAAATGTGAACTAGTTTAGTTCCAAAATAATGAGACATTCTAATAACCTTATGTGAATTAGGCTCCATTTGTTGTGACTAGGACTATTTTTCAATGAATAACCATGAAATTAGCTGTTGTTTCATTCTTAATAACTATGTTCATTATGAAACAAATGCCCATGGAACATCTATATGATGAATTCATTCAATTTAACAAACAATGGAGTCCTTGATCTTGAATTTCATTTCTTATTGATATTAATTGTTAAATTAAAAAATAGAGAGTACCTCCCATCATTTCTGGTTAGGAAGGCTCCACTTTTGATTCCAAACACACTTTTTGACACATTGATCGTGAAATTAATACATGTAGCTAAACAACCTAGTATATTAATTCAAAAAACAAGTATAAACACCATAAAAACACTAAATCTATTTAAATCAATCAGTGAAACCAGTCATTCATCATGGTTTGCATTACATGCAAATGTGAATTGGTTTAGTTCCTAAATAATGAGACATTCTAATCACCTCATGTGAATTAGGCACCATCTGTTGTTACCAGGACTATTTTTCATACAATAACTATGAAATTAACTTTTGCTTCTTTGTTAATAACTATGTTCCCTATGAAAAAAAATGCCCATGGAACATCTATATGATGAATTCATTCAATTTAACAAACAATGGAGGCTTTGATCTTGAATGTCATTTCTTTTTGATATTAATTGTTAAATTAAAATATAGAGAGTACCTGCCATCATTTCTGGTTAGGAAAGCTCCACTTTTGATTCCAAACACACTTGTTGAAACATTGATCATGAAATTAACACATGTAGCTAAACAACCTAGTATATTAATTGAACAAACAAGTTTAAACACCATTAAAACACTAAATCTATTTAAATCCATGAGCGAATCGATTCATTCATCACGGTTTGCATTATGTGCAAATGTGAATTGGTTTAGTTCCTAAATAATGAGACATTCTAACCACCTCAGTTGAATTAGGCACCATCTGTTGTGACCAGGACTATTTTTCAATGAATAACCATGAAATTAGCTGTTGTTTCATTCTTAATAACTATGTTCATTATGAAACAAATGCCCATGGAACATCTATATGATGAATTCATTCAATTTAACAAACAATGGAGTCCTTGATCATGAATTTCATTTCTTATTGATATTAATTGTTGAATTCAATAATAGAGAGTACCTCCCGTCATTTCTCGTTAGCAAGGCTACTCTTTTGATTCCAAACAAACTTTTTGACACATTGATCATGAAATTAACACATGTAGCTAAACAACCTACTATAGTAATTGAACAAACAAGTATAAACACCATTATAACACTAAATCTATTAAAATCAATCAGCGAAACGAGTCATTCATCATGGTTTGCATTTCGTGCAAATGTGAACTGGTTTAGTTCCTAAATAATGAGACATTCTAACCACCTCAGGTGAATTATGCTCCATTTGTCGTCACCAGGTCTATTTTTCATGCAACAACCATGAAATTAGCTGTTGTTTCATTCTTAATAACTATGTTCATTATGAAACAAATGCCCATGGAACATCTAAATGATGAATTCATTCAATTTAACAAACAATGGAGTCCTTGATCTTGAATTTCATTTGTTATTGATAATAATTGTTCAATTAAAAAATAGAGAGTACCTCCCATCATTTCTGGTTAGGAAGGCTCCATTTTTCATTCCAAACACACTTGTTGACACATTGATCATGAAATTAACACATGTAGCTAAACAACCTACTATAGTAATTGAACAAACAAGTATAAACACCAATATAACACTAAATCTATTTAAATCAATCAGCAAAACGAGTCATTCATCATGGTTTGTATTACGTGCAAATGTGAACTGGTTTAGTTCCTAAATAATGAGACATTCCAATAACCTCATGTGAATTAGGTTCCATTTGTTGTTACCAGGACTATTTTTCCTGCAATAACCATGAAATTAACTTTCGTTTCTTTCTTAATAACTATGTTCATTTTGAAAAAAATGCCATGGAACATCTGTATGATGAATTCATTCAATTTAACAAACAATGGAGTACTTGATCTTGAATTTCTTTTCTTATTGATATTAACTGTTGAATTCACAAATAGAGGGTACCTCCCGTCATTTGTAGCTATTAAGGATCCTTTTTTGATTCCAAAAACACTTTTTGACACATTGATCATGAAATTAATACATGTAGCTAAACAACCTAGTATATTAATTGAACAAATAAGTATAAACACTATTAAAACACTAAATTTATTTAAATCCATCAGAGAAATGAGTCATTCATCATGGTTTGCATTACATGCAAATGTGAACTGTTTAGTTCCTAAATAATGAGACATGCTAATCACCTCATGTGAATTAGGCTCAATTTGTTATGACCAGGACTATTTTTCATGCAATGACCATGAAATTAGCTTTTGTTTCATTCTTAATAACTATGTTCTTTATGAAAAAAATGCCCATGGAACATCTATATGATGAATTCATTCAATTTAACCAACAATGGAGTCCTTGATCATGAATTTCATTTCTTATTGATATTAATTGTTGAATTCAATAATAGAGAGTACCTCCCATCATTTCTAGTTAGCAAGGCTACTCTTTTGATTCCAAACACACTTTTTGACACATTGATCATGAAAGTAACACCATAAAAACACTAAATCTATCTAAATGAATTCAGCGAAACGAGTCATTCATCATGGTCTGCATTACGTGCACATGTGAACTAGTTTAGTTCCTCAATAATGAGACATTCTAACCACCTCAGGTGAATTAGGCACCATCTGTTGTGACCAGGACTATTTTTCATGCAATAACTATGAAATTAACTTTTGCTTCTTTCTTAATAACTATGTTCCTTATGAAACATATGCCCATGGAACATCTATATGATGAATTCATTCAATTTACCAAACAATGGAGTACTTGATCTTGAATTTTTTTCTTATTGGTATTAACTGATGAATTCAAAAAGAGAGTGTACCTCCCATCATTTCTGGTTAGGAAGGCTCCACTTTTCATTGTAAACACACTTGTTGACACATTGATCATAAAATTAACACATGTAGATAAACAACCTTGTATATCAATTGAACAAACAAGTATAAACACCATTAAAACACTAAATCTATTTAAAGCAATCAGCGAAACAAGTCATTCATCATGGTGTGCATTACGTGCAAATGTGAATTGGTTCACTTCCTAAATAATGAGACATTCTAAGCACCTAATATGAATTAGGCACCATCTGTTGTGACCAGGACTATTTTTCATGCAATAACTATGAAATTAACTTTTGCTTCTTTCTTAATAACTATGTTCCTTATGAAACAAATGCCCATGGAACATCTATATGAGGAATTCATTCAATTTAACAAACAATGGAGTCCTTGATCATGAATTTCATTTCTTATTGATATTAATTGTTGAATTCAATAATAGAGAGTACCTCCCAACATTTCTGGTTAGCAAGACTCCTCTTTTGATTCCAAACTCACTTTTTGACACATTGATCTTGAAATTAATACATGTAGCTAAACAACCTAGTATATTAATTGAACAAACAAGTATAAACACTATGAAAACACTAAATTTATTTAAATCCATCAGAGAAACGAGTCATTCATCATCGTTTACATTACGTGCAAATGTGAACTGTTTAGTTCCTAAATAATGAGACATTCTAATCACCTCATGTGAATTAGGCTCCATTTTGTTGTGACCAGGACTATTTTTCATGCAATGACCATGAAATTAACTTCTGTTTCATTTTTAATAACTATGTTCATTATGAAAAAAAATGAGGATGGAACATTTATATGATGAATACATTCAATTTAACAAATAATGGTGTACTTGATCTTGAATTTCTTTTCTTATTGATATTAACTGTTGAATTCAAAAATAGAGGGTACCTGCCATCATTTCTAGTTACTAAGGCTCCACTTTTGATTCCAAAAACACTTTTTGACACATGGATCATGAAAGTAATACATGTAGCTAAACAACCTAGTATATTAATTGAACAAACAAGTATAAACACCATAAAAACACTAAATCTATTTAAATCAATCAGCAAAACGAGTCATTCATCATGGTTTGCGTTATGTGCAAATGTGAACTAGTTTAGTTCCAAAATAATGAGACATTCTAATCACTTCATATGAATTAGGCTCCATCTGTTGTGACCAGGACTATTTTTCAATGAATAACCATGAAATTAACTTTCGTTTCATTCTTAATAACTATGTTACCGATGAAAAAAATGCCATGGAACATCTATATGGTGAATTCATTCAATTTAACAAACAATGGAGTCCTTGATATTGAATTTCTTTTGTTATTGATATTAATTGTTAAATTAAAAAATAAAGAGTACCTCCCATCATTTCTGGTTAGGAAGGCTCCACTTTTCATTCCAAACACACTTTTTGACACATTGATTGTGAAATTAATTCATGAAGCTAAACAACCTACTATATAAATTGAACAAACAAGTATAAACAGCATAAAAACACTAAATCTATTTAAATCAATCAGCGAAACAAGTCATTCAACATGGTTTGCATTACGTGCAAATGTGAACTAGTTTAGTTCCTAAATAATGAGACATTCTAACCACCTCATGTGAATTAGGCACCATCTGTTGTGACCAGGACTATTTTTTGTGCAATAACTATGAAATTAACTTTTGCTTCTTTGTTAATAACTATGTTCCTTATGAAAAAAATGCCCATGGAACATCTATATGATGAATTCATTCAATTTAAAAAACAATGGAGTGTTTGATCTTGAATGTCATTTCTTTTTCATATTAATTGTTAAATTAAAAAATAGAGAGTACCTCCCATCATTTCTGGTGAGGAAGGCTCCATTTTTTATTCCAAACACACTTGTTGACACATTAATCATGAAATTAACACATGTAGCTAAACAACCTAGTATATTAATTGAACAAACAAGTATAAACACCATTAAAACATTAAATCTATTTAAATTCATGAGCGAATCGAGTCATTCATCATGGTCTGCATTACATGCAAATGTGAATTGGTTTAGTTCCTAAATAATGAGACATTCTAATCACCTAATGTGAATTATG
>JBAPLH010000207.1:0-289447 GCA_037897445.1 Ceriops zippeliana | reverse complement strand
CCAGAAAAGAAAGGAATTGGGAGTGATAAGTCGATTAGAACGCCACAAGAAGAATTACCCTCTTGATAAGTTCTTTAGTCCTTAAAAGAACTGAAGGAAAAAAAAAACCCTTGCTTTCTATTTCACTCAAAGTTGTTCTGCCTTCAGAGCTTACAAGGGGTGCCTATTTATAGGCTAAGATAGCAATCCTAAAGAGGCACAAAATTCCTACTTAGGACAAATCCTTATTTTGGAAGAATTCTTAATTGTGGACAAATTCCAACATAAATAATAAATTCTTATTTAGGAAGAAATGCTATTACTTATTCTTCCCTATTAAGTATTCTAATTATATTAATTATGTCTGGACTCCTTGTCAAAACTTGAATTCGCACCATTTGAAGCTGGGTTGGCCTGAATGTCCTGAATCAGCCCATTTAAGGGCTTCTTTAATCTTTTTGGCTCTAACTCGTGTTATTGGGCCTTCTGGAATGTGCAATGGACCCTTTGCAAACCATTGAAGCTTTCCACCCTTCATCTCCATGATTCTCATCATTCCCCCTTCCCTCAAAAGGATTCGTCCCCGAATCATCACCTATATCAAAAGGGGAAAAGATCAGAAACATTAAATGTTGCACTCACATTATACTCACCAGGAAGTTCCAACTTATAAAGCATTGTCATTAATGCGGGCGACAACTTGAAAGGGACCATCTCCTCTGGGTTGTAGCTTCGAACGCCTTTGAGCTGGGAACCGTTCCTTGCGCATATGCACCCAAACCCAATCACCAGGTTCAAACACCACCTTCTTTCGTCCCTTGTTGACATGGGATGCGTGTTGCTCAGTTTTGTTTTTCAAATATGTTGTCGCACCTTCTCATGCAATTTTTTTATTATGTCTGCTTTGCGTTCCCCATCTAAGTTGGCATACTCATTAACAGGTATAGGTACCAAATCCAAAGGAGTCAATGGATTAAAACCATATACAATTTCAAAGGGAGAGTAACTAGTAGTAGAATGAACACTCCTATTATACGCAAACTCGACATGTGGTAAACAATCTTCCCCATGCTTTCAAATTTGTTCGAATAATAGCACGCAAAAGAGTAGAAAAGAGTTCGATTAACTACCTCAGTCTGCCCATCAGTTTGTGGATGACAAGTAGTTGAAAACAATAGCTTAGTACCTAACTTACCCCACAAAGTCTTCCAGAAGTAGCTTAAGAACTTTGTATCCCGATCTGAAACAATGCTTCGTGGCATGCCATGCAAACGTACTACTTCTCTAAAGAATAAGTTAGCCACGTTGTTTGCATCATCAGTTTTTATGACATGGGATGAAGTGTGCCATCTTTGAAAAATCTATCAACAACAACAAATACAGAATCCCTACCCTTTTTTTGTTCGTGGCAATCCTAGTACAAAGTCCATAGATAAATCAACCCAGGGATGGTTAGGTATGGGTAGAGGGGTATACAAGCCATGAGGTAAAACTCTAGATTTAGCTTGTTTGCATGTGATGCATTTCGCACATATCCTCTCAACATCTCGTTTCATTCGTGGCCAAAAGAAATGTTCATTTAGGACATCTAGGGTTTTCCTAACTCCGAAATGACCCATTAGACCACCCCCTCATGAGCTTCTCTTCTTACAACCAACTCCCTTAAAGAACTCATAGGCATGCATAAACGATTTTCCCTAAATAAGAAACCCTTATGCCTATAAAACTTCTCAAAGGCTGACACCTCACATGCTCTATATCACACATTAGCAAAGTCAGGATCATTCACATATAAATCCTTAATGTGTTCAAATCCTAATAAGTTTGCAGTAAGTGTAGAGATAAGGGCGTACCTGCGAGATAATGCATCAGCGACCACATTTTCCTTACCTTTTTTATATTGGATGATGTAGGGAAAGGTCTCAATAAATTCAACCCACTTAGCATGTCTTTTGTTCAACTTTCCTTGTCCCTTCAAGTGCTTTAAAGATTCATGGTCAGTATGGATGATAAACTCTTTAGGCCAAAGGTAATGTTGCCATGTCTCCAAAGCCCGTACCAATGCATACATCTCTTTATCATAAGTAGGATAATTAAGGCTTGCTCCACTTAACTTTTCACTAAAGTAAGCAATTGGGCGCCTTTCCTGCATCAAAAAGCAGCTCCAATGCCAATACCTGAAGCATCACACTCAATCTCGAAAGCTTTTGCAAAGTTAGGTAAAGCAAGTAAGGGTGCAGAACTTAATTTATCCTTGATGCAATTAAAAACTTTATCTTGGTCACTACCCCACCTAAAACTTATGTTCTTTTTGATAAGCTCAGTGAGTGGTGCTGCAATGGTGCTAAAGTCTTTAACAAAGCGTCTATAGAAACTAGCTAAACCATGAAAGCTACGCACGTCACTAGTTGACTTAGGTGTAGGCCAATCACGAATTGCCTTAACTTTTTCCTCGTCAACTTCAACACCTTTAGCACTGACAACATAGCCAAGAAATGTGATCTGTTCAGTACAAAAGGAACATTTATGTAAGTTAGCATACAATTTCTCAGAACGTAAAACACTTACAACAGAACGTAAATGATCAAGATGATCTTCTAGGGTTTTACTATAGACCAAGATATCATCAAAATACACAACTACAAATTTACCAATGAATGCACGTAAAACATGATTCATTAGTCGCATAAAAGTGCTTGGTGCATTAGTGAGACCAAATGGCAAAACTAGCCACTCATACAACCCATACTTAGTTTTGAAAGCTGTTTTCCACTCATCTCCCTCTCTCATCCTAATCTGATGATATCCACTTTTCAAATCAATTTTAGAGAAGACACATGAGCCATGCAATTCGTCTAACATGTCATCTAATCTAGGTATGGGGTGACGATACTTTACAGTGATTTTGTTGATTGCTCGACAGTCAACACACATCCTCCAAGTCCCATCTTTTTTTGGTACAAGTAGGACAGGAACAGCACATGGACTCATGCTTTCTCTCACGTATCCTTTGGACATAAGCTCCTCAACTTGCCTTTGAAGCTCCTTTGTCTCCTCAGGATTACTCTTATATGCTGCTGGTCGGTTAGGGATGGATGCACCTGGGATGAAATCAATTTGATGCTCAATTCCTCTATTAGGTGGCAATCCACTTGGGATATCGTCAGGGAATACATCTTCAAATTCCTGCAATAGTGCAACAAACAACACTAGGCAACGATTGGTCAAACTTGTTAGTGTTAAAATAAGCCTCCTTGTACAAAAGTACAATCATAGGCTGTTTGGCATAGAATGCTCTTTTGACATCACTTCCTTTTGCATAGAGATTTTCTCTTTTCTTCTCTTTCTCTTGTGTCCTCACGTTTTTCTTCTCCTTTTTCTCTTTTATCAATCTCTTTTTTTTCTGTTCACTCTCATTTTTAATCCTTAATTGATCCTCATATGCTTTTTGAGGGGACAATGGTACAAGAATGACAGGTTTTCCGTTCATTACAAAGGAATATCGATTCTTGAATCCATCATGCATAACTCGCCTATCAAATTGCCATGGTCTTCCTAATAGAATATGTCCTGCATGCATAGGTACAAACATCACATGAAACTTCATCATGGTACCTTCCGATAGAAAATGATACAAGCACTTGTTGATTTACCTTCACTTCACCACTCTCATTCAACCATTGAAGTTTATATGGTCTAGGATGCTTCATAGTAGGTAAATCCAGCTTCTCAACCATAGTTGTGCTAGCAACATTAGTGCAACTCCCACCATCAATGATCATACTACATACCTTATCTTTGATAAGACACCTTGTCTGAAAGATGTTATCTCGTTGCACCTCATTTTCTTCTTTTGCTTGCACATTCAATGCTCGCCTTGTAACGAGAGCCACTCCGTTAACTAGATACTCCTCTCCATCACATTCACCCTCTGATGATGGCACAGAATCATCGTCTGATTCACTTTCAGTTTCAACATCACCATTACTTCTTAGGATCATTGCATGCTTATTTGGACATTGAGATGCAATGTGACCCCTGCCCAAACACTTAAAGCATTTAACATCTCTATTTCTACTAGGTTGGGGTTCAAATTTACCTGTCTCCTTGCTAGAACCCACATTCTTGTGCTTGGGTAGGTCGACTTTGGGCTTGTAATTGGCCATCTCGTCCCTTTTACTCCAATTTGGCTTCCACGATGAGGTAGAACCTGAATTCTGCCCAAACCGTATGGAGCCCTTTCGTTTATGTTGCCTTTCAACTTTCATTGCCATGTGCACCATGTCTTCTAATTCCACATAGTGCTGCAATTCAACCACATTTGCTATGTCCCTATTTAGCCCTTGCAAAAATCGAGCCATGGTTGCCTCTCTATCTTCTTCTACATTGGCCCTAATCATGGTAATCTCCATCTCCTTGTGGTAGTCCTCCACACTTTTGGTGCCCTGAGTGAGCCCTTGTAGCCTTTGGTACAACTCCCTGTAATAATGATTAGGGACAAACCTTCTCCTCATGATAGCCTTCATCTCCTCCCATGTATCAATAGGCCGCTCATGATTCCTTCTCTTAGTCAAAACAAGTTGATCCCACCAAATAATAGCATAATCAGTAAATTCAACTGCAGCAAGCTTTACCTTTTTCTCCTCGGAATAGTTGTGGCAGTCAAAAACCAATTCAACTTTCTTTTCCCATTCTAGGTATGCATCAGGATCATTCTTACCTTGGAATGAAGGAATTGTCATTTTAATACTGCCCAAATTATGGTCATAGGTGCCTTGCCTCCCAAATTCTCTTCGATCCCTTCTATTGTTACCAGTTCTAACCGTTGTAGTTTGTTCGTCAAACTCATCATCTTCTACATCATCTTCATGGTCATAGGCACGTGGCAACTGCCTCCTTGCTTTGGGGAGCCTCATATTCCCTATGTCTCCTTTGCAACTCTGCTATTGTATTATCTTGCTCCTCCATCCTCTCCCTCATATCATCAAATCTGGTATTCATGCGCTCTCAAATTATTGTTGCATAGCTTTGAGCATGAGGGACAAATCAACAGCTCCCTCTTGAGCTACACCTTTGTCTTTGGATGTCATAGTCTTTCTGCACAAAACAAAACAAGATACCTCACAGAACACTCCCTCACGTGTGTCACTCGAAAGATTGTGTCACACTCCCTCGTGTTTACACTCTTTATGGTTTTTTTTCTTTATATGAACTTTCACTCTTACCTTTTACCACTCAGATTTTTTTCCCTTTCAGCTTTATAAAGAACCAAAGACATAAATCAAGGGTATTTATTTTTGAACAGAATAAGCTAAATGGTGTAGAATTGAACAAATTGGAGAACAAAGAATCAAACGAAAAAAAAGGATGTCAACACAAACGGTTTTAATGAACTAAACTCACAAAAATCAGGATAGGGGTAATATAACCTAGAGGAGAGAATGAGAAACAGATTGTAGAATTGAAGTTGAGTAAGAAAACTTTATTATTATTGTGGCCAATATGACCAAACTATTAAACCTTATCAACAACCTTGAATTTGATGTTTTCTTTCTTTTGTTCTTCTCCCTTCCTTTCTTTTCTTTTTTTTTTTTTTTTTTTTTTTTTTTTTTTTTTTCCTTTTTTTTTTTTGCTTTTTTTTTTTTTTTTTTTTCCTCAATGCAAAACAATAGTAGAATACTTAGACATAGCAATTGGAATTGAAATTAGCACGTTTATGAGCTTAAACAAACAAGCAAGGAGAGAAGGGTAAAAACACAGATTTGTGCATTCGAATGATAATGCACATAATAGACAAACTAAACAACAATAAATAAATCAAAAGATAGAAAAATGAAGAGTGAGTAAATTCAACCTGATTTAGAACCAGGCTCTGATACCAACTGATGTGAAAAAACCCCAAAAGACGTGGCTTAGGGACCCAATGCACATAAGGAATCAAAGTACAACCAGGAAAGCTAAACCAGAGTTTAATATCACAAACCCTAGACCCACCCTTGGAAGAAACACGAACCTAGGGTATTTAAGAAGGATATGGACGCCACACTCCAGAAAAGAAAGGAATTGGGGAGTGATAAGTCGATTAGAACGCCACAAGAAGAATTACCTCTTGATAAGTTCTTTAGTCCTTAAAAGAACTGAAGGAAAAAAAACCCTTGCTTTCTATTTCACTCAAAGTTGTTCCCTTCAGAGCTTACAAGGGGTGCCTATTTATAGGCTAAGATAGCAATCCTAAAGAGGCACAAATTCCTACTTAGGACAAATCCTTATTTTGGAAGAATTCTTAATTGTGGACAAATTCCAACATAAATAATAAATTCTTATTTAGGAAGAAATGCTATTAATTATTCTTCCCTATTAAGTATTCTAATTATATTAATTATGTCTGGACTCCTTGTCAAACTTGAATTCGCACCATTTGAAGCTGGGTTGGCCTGAATGTCCTGAATCAGCCCATTTAAGGCTTCTTTAATCTTTTCGGCTTTAACTCATGTTATTGGGCCTTCTGGAATGTGCAATGGACCCTTTGCAACCCTTGAAGCTTTCCACCCTTCATCTCCATGATTCTCATCAGAATTGAATGATTTCAAGTTATAAAAGGTTGATGGGTATTGTTTTTACACCAAATATATTAGTTAATAAAGACAGAAAAGATAATTTCATGGTCATTGCATGAAAAATTGACCTTGTAACGACGAAAGGAGCCAAATAAAGCTTGAGGTCATGTGAAAGTCTCATTGTTTAGGGATTAAACAACTTCCCATTAGCAAGAAATGCAAACCAAATTTCATGGTCATTGCATGAAAAAATTGAACATGTAACGACGAGAGGAGACTAATGAGCTTGAGGTGATATAAAAGTCTCATTATTTAGGGATTAAACAACTTCACATTAGCAAGAAATGCAAACCAAGAAGGATGACTGACTGCTTTCGCTGATGAAGTAATAAGTAGATTTAGAGTTTCAATAGAGACTTTAAATTTGTTTGATTTAATTAATATACTAGGTTGTTTAGCCACATTTTACATTTTCATTATCAATGTATCAAAACGTGTGCTTGGAACCAAAAGAGGAGCCCTGCTAACTAGAAATGATGGGAGGTACTCTTTGTTTTGGAACTGAACAAATTATTATGAATAAGAAATGCAAATCAAGATGGAGGTCTCCATTGTTCATTGGAATTGATTGAATTCAAGTTATAAAAGGTTCATGGGTATTGTTTTTATGCCAAATATAGAAGTTAATAAAGACGCAAAAGATAATTTCATGGTCATTGCATGAAAAATTGACCATGTAACGACGAGAGGAGACTATTGAGCTTGAGGTGATATGAAAGTCTCATTATTTAGGGATTAAACAACTTCACATTAGCAAGAAATGCAAACCAAGAAGAATGACTGCTTTCCCTGCTGATGGAAGGAAGTAGATTTAGAGTTTCAATGGAGTTTAAATTTGTTTGATTTAATTAATATACTTGGTTGTTTAGCCACATTTTACACCAAATATATTAGTTAATAAAGCCGCGAAAGATAATTTCATAGTCATTGCATGAAAAATTGAACATGTAACGACGAGAAGAGACTAATGAGCTTGGGGTGATATGAAAGTCTCATTATTTAGGGATTAAACAACTTCACATTTGCAGGAAATGCAAACCAAGAAGAATGACTGCTTTCGCTGATGGAAGGAAGTAGATTTAGAGTTTCAATGGAGTTTAAATTTGTTTGATTTAATTAATATACTAGGTTGTTTAGCTACAGATTTGTCATTTTCATCATAAATGCATCAAAACGTGTGCTTGGAAGCAAAAGAGGATCACTGCTAACTAAATATGATGGGAGGTACTCTTTATTTTGGAACTCAACCAATTATTATGAATATGAAATGCAAATCAAGATGGAGGACTCTATTGTTGGTTGGAATTGAATGAATTCAAGTTATAAAAGGTTCATGGGTGTTGTTTTTACACCAAATACATTAGTTAATAAAGAGACAAAAGACAATTTCATTGTCATTGCATGAAAAATTGACCTTGTAACGACGAAAGGAGCCAAATGAGCTTGAGGTGATGTGAAAGTCTCATTATTTAGGGATTAAACAACTTCACATTAGCAAGAAATGCAAACCAAGAAGAATGACTGCTTTCACTGATGATGGAAGTAATAAGATTTAGAGTTTCAATGGAGTTTAAATTTGTTTGATTTAATTAATATACTAGGTTGTTTATCCATATTTGACATTTTCATTATCAATGTATCAAAACGTGTGCTTGGAACCAAAAGAGGAGCCCTGCTAACTAGAAATGATGGGAGGTACTCTTTATTTTGGAACTCAGCACAATTATTATGAATATGAAATGCAAATCAAGCTGGAGGACTCCATTGTTTGTGGGAATTGAATGATTTCAAGTTATAAAAGGTTGATGGGTATTGTTTTTACACCAAATATATTAGTTAATAAAGACAGAAAAGATAATTTCATGGTCATTGCATGAAAAATTGACCTTGTAACGACGAAAGGAGCCAAATGAGCTTGAGGTGATGTGAAAGTCTCATTATTTAGGGATTAAACAACTTCACATTAGCAAGAAATGCAAACCAAGAAGAATGACTGCTTTCGCTGATGGAAGCAGATTTAGAGTTTCAATGGAGTTTAAATTTGTTTGATTTAATTAATATACTTGGTTGTTTAGCCACCTTTTACACCAAATATATTAGTTAATAAAGACGCGAAAGATAATTTCATGGTCATTGCATGAAAAATTGAACATGTAACGACGAGAGGAGACTAATGAGCTTGAGGTGATATGAAAGTCTCATTATTTAGGGATTAAACAACTTCACATTAGCAAGAAATGCAAACCAAGAAGAATGACTGCTTTCGCTGATGAAAGTAAGTAGATTTAGTGTTTCAACGGAGTTTAAATTTGTTTGATTTAATTAATATACTAGGTTGTTTAGCCACATTTGTTATTTTCATCATCAATGTATCAAAACGTGTGCTTGGAACCAAAAGAGGAGCCCTGCTAACTAGAAATGATGGGAGGTACTTTTTATTTTGGAAGTCAACCAATTATTATGAATAAGAAATGCATATCAAGCTGGAGGACTCCATTGTTTGTGGGAATTGAATGATTTCAAGTTATAAAAGGTTGATGGGTATTGTTTTTACACCAAATATATTAGTTAATAAAGACAGAAAAGATAATTTCATGGTCATTGCATGAAAAATTGACCTTGTAACGACGAAAGGAGCCAAATAAGCTTGAGGTCATGTGAGTGTCTCATTATTTAGGGATTAAACAACTTCCCATTAGCAAGAAATGCAAACCAAGAAGAATGACTGCTTTCGCTGATGGAAGGAAGCAGATTTAGAGTTTCAATGGAGTTTAAATTTGTTTGATTTAATTAATATACTTGGTTGTTTAGCCACATTTTACACCAAATATAATAGTTAATAAAGACGCGAAAGATAATTTCATGGTAATTGCATGAAAAACTGAACATGTAATGACGAGAGGAGACTAATGAGCTTGAGGTGATATGAAAGTCTCATTATTTAGGGATTAAACAAATTCACATTAGCACGAAATGCAAACCAAGAAGAATGACAGCTTTCGCAGATGAAAGTAAGTAGATTTAGAGTTTCAACGGAGTTTAAATTTGATTGATTTAATTAATATACTAGGTTGTTTAGCCACATTTGTTATTTTCATCATCAATGTATCAAAACGTATGCTTGGAACCGAAAGAGGAGCCCTACTAACTAGAAATGAGGGGAGTTACTTTTTATTTTGGAACTCAACCAATTATTATCAATAAGAAATGCAAATCAAGGTGGAGGACTCCATTGTTTTTGGGAATTGAATGATTTCAAGTTATAAAAGGTTGATGGGTATTGTTTTTACACCAAATATATTAGTTAATAAAGACACAAAAGATAATTTCATGGTCATTGCATGAAAAATTGACCTCGTAAAGACGAAAGGAGCCAAATGAGCTTGAGGTGATGTGAAAGTCTCATTATTTAGGGATTAAACAACTTCACATTAGCAAGAAATGCAAACCAAGAACAATGACTGCTTTTGCTGATGGAAAGAAGCAGATTTAGAGTTTCAATGGAGTTTAGATTTGTTTTATTTAATTAATATACTTGGTTATTTAGCCACCTTTTACACCAAATATATTTAGTTAATAAAGACGCGAAAGATAATTTCATGGTCATTGCATGGAAAAATTGAACATGTAACGACGAGAGGAGACTAATGAGCTTGAGGTGATATGAAAGTCTCATTTATTTTAGGGATTAAACAACATTCACATTAGCAAGAAATGCAAACCAAGAAGAATGACTGCTAATGCTGAAAAGTAAGTAGATTTAGAGTTTCAACGGAGTTTAAAGTTGTTTGATTTAATTAATATACTAGGTTGTTTATCCACATTTGTTATTTTCATCATCAATGTATCAAAACGTGCGCTTGGAACCAAAAGAGGAGCCCTGCTAATTAGAAATATTGGGAGGTACATTTTATTTTGGAACTCAACCAATTATTATGAATAGGAAATGCAAATCAAGCTGAGGACTCCATTGTTTGTGGGAATTGAATGATTTCAAGTTATGAAAGGTTGATGGGTATTGTTTTTACACCAAATATATTAGTTAATAAAGACAGAAAATATAATTTCATGGTCATTGCATGAAAAATTGACCTTGTAACAACGAAAGGAGCCAAATGAGCTTGAGGTCATTTGAATGTCTCATTATTTAGAGATTAAACAACTTCCTATTAGCAAGAAATGCAAACCAAGAAGAATGACTGCTTTCGCTGATGGAAGGAAGCAGATTTAGAGTTTAAATGGAGTTTAAATTTGTTTGATTTAATTAATATACTTGGTTGTTTATCCACCTTTTACACCAAATATATTAGTTAATAAAGACGCGAAAGATAATTTCATGGTAATTGCATGAAAAACTGAACATGTAAGGACGAGAGGAGACTAATGAGCTTGAGGTGATATGAAAGTCTCATTATTTAGGGATTAAACAAATTCACATTAGCACGAAATGCAAACCAAGAAGAATAACTGCTTTTGCTGATGGAAGTAAGTAGATTTAGAGTTTCAACGGAGTTTAAATTTGATTGATTTAATTAATATACTAGGTTGTTTAGCGACATTTGTTATTTTCATCATCAATGTATCAAAACGTGTGCTTGGAACCGAAAGAGGAGCCCTACTAACTAGAAATGAGGGGAGGTACTTTTTATTTTGGAACTCAACCAATTATTATGAATAAGAAATGCAAATCAAGCTGGAGGACTCCATTGTTTGTGGGAATTGAATGATTTCAAGTTATAAAAGGTTGATGGGTATTGTTTTTACACCAAATATATTAGTTAATAAAGACAGAAAAGATAATTTCATGGTCATTGCATGAAAAATTGACCTTGTAACGACGAAAGGAGCCAAATGAGCTTGAGGTGATGTGAAAGTCTCATTATTTAGGGATTAAACAACTTCACATTAGCAAGAAATGCAAACCAAGAACAATGACTGCTTTCGCGAATGGAAGGAAGCAGATTTAGAGTTTCAATGGAGTTTAAATTTGTTTGATTTAATTAATATGCTTGGTTGTTTATCCACCTTTTACACCAAATATATTAGTTAATAAAGACGCGAAGGATAATTTCATGGTCATTGCATGAAAAATTGAACATGTAACGACGAGAGGAGACTAATGAGCTTGAGGTGATATGAAAGTCTCATTATTTAGGGATTAAACAACTTCACATTAGCAAGAAATGCAAACCAAGAAGAATGACTGCTTTCGCTGATGAAAGTAAGTAGATTTAGTGTTTCAACGGAGTTTAAATTTGTTTGATTTAATTAATATACTAGGTTGTTTAGCCACATTTGTTATTTTCATCATCAATGTATCAAAACGTGTGCTTGGAACCAAAAGAGGAGCCCTGCTAACTAGAAATGATGGGAGGTACTTTTTATTTTGGAACTCAACCAATTATTATGAATAAGAAATGCATATCAAGCTGGAGGACTCCATTGTTTGTGGGAATTGAATGATTTCAAGTTATAAAAGGTTGATGGGTATTGTTTTTACACCAAATATATTAGTTAATAAAGACAGAAAGATAATTACATGGTCATTGCATGAAAAATTGACCTTGTAACGACGAAAGGAGCCAAATGAGCTTGAGGTGATGTGAAAGTCTCATTATTTAGGGATTAAACAACTTCACATTAGCAAGAAATGCAAACCAAGAAGAATGACTGCTTTCGCGAATGGAAGGAAGCAGATTTAGAGTTTCAATGGAGTTTAAATTTGTTTGATTTAATTAATATACTTGGTTGTTTAGCCACCTTTTACACCAAATATATTAGTTAATAAAGACGCGAAAGATAATTTCATGGTCATTGCATGAAAAATTGAACATGTAACGACGAGAGGAGACTAATGAGCTTGAGGTGATATGAAAGTCTCATTATTTAGGGATTAAACAACTTCACATTAGCAAGAAATGCAAACCAAGAAGAATGACTGCTTTCGCTGATGAAAGTAAGTAGATTTAGTGTTTCAACGGAGTTTAAATTTGTTTGATTTAATTAATATACTAGGTTGTTTAGCCACATTTGTTATTTTCATCATCAATGTATCAAAACGTGTGCTTGGAATGAAAAGAGGAGCCCTGCTAACTAGAAATGATGGGAGGTACTTTTTATTTTGGAACTCAACCAATTATTATGAATAAGAAATGCATATCAAGCTGGAGGACTCCATTGTTTGTGGGAATTGAATGATTTCAAGTTATAAAAGGTTGATGGGTATTTTTTTTTACACAAATATATTAGTTAATAAAGACAGAAAAGATAATTTCATGGTCATTGCATGAAAAAATTGACCTTGTAACGACGAAAGGGAGCCAAATAAGCTTGAGGTCATGTGAGTGTCTCATTATTTAGGGATTAAACAACTTCACATTAGCAAGAAATGCAAACCAAGAAGAATGACTGCTTTCGCTGATGGAAGTAATAAGATTTAGAGTTTCAATAGAGTTCAAATTTGTTTGATTTAATTAATATACTAGGTTGTTCAGCCACATTTGTTATTTTCATCATCAATGTATCAAAACGTGTGCTTGGAACCAAAAGAGGAGCCCTGCTAACTAGAAATGATGGGAGGTACTTTTTATTTTGGAACTCAACCAATTATTTTGAATAAGAAATGCATATCAAGCTGGAGGACTCCATTGTTTGTGGGAATTGAATGATTTCAAGTTATAAAAGGTTGATGGGTATTGTTTTTACACCAAATATATTAGTTAATAAAGACACAAAAGATAATTTCATGGTCATTGCATGAAAAATTGACCTTGTAAAGACGAAAGGAGCCAAATGAGCTTGAGGTGATGTGAAAGTCTCATTATTTAGGGATTAAACAACTTCACATTAGCAAGAAATGCAAACCAAGAAGAATGACTGCTTTTGCTGATGGAAGGAAGCAGATTTAGAGTTTCAATGGAGTTTAGATTTGTTTTATTTAATTAATATACTTGGTTGTTTAGCCACCTTTTACACCAAATATATTAGTTAATAAAGACGCGAAAGATAATTTCATGGTCATTGCAGGAAAAATTGAACATGTAACGACGAGAGGAGACTATTTAGCTTGAGGTGATATGAAAGTCTCATTATTTAGGGATTAAACAAATTCACATTAGCAAGAAATGCAAACCAAGAAGAATGACGCTAATGAAAGTAAGTAGATTTAGAGTTTCAACGGAGTTTAAAGTTGTTTGATTTAATTAATACACTAGGTTGTTTATCCACATTTGTTATTTTCATCATCAATGTATCAAAACGTGCGCTTGGAACCAAAAAAGGAGCCCTGCTAATTAGAAATGTTGGGAGGTACATTTTATTTTGGAACTCAACCAATTATTATGAATAAGAAATGCAAATCAAGCTGAGGACTCCATTGTTTGTGGGAATTGAATGATTTCAAGTTATAAAAGGTTGATGGGTATTGTTTTTACACCAAATATATTAGTTAATAAAGACAGAAAATATAATTTCATGGTCATTGCATGAAAAATTAACCTTGTAACGACGAAAGGAGCCAAATGAGCTTGAGGTCATGTGAATGTCTCATTATTTAGGGATTAAACAACTTCCCATTAGCAAGAAATGCAAACCAAGAAGAATGACTGCTTTCCCTGATGGAAGGAAGCAGATTTAGAGTTTAAATGGAGTTTAAATTTGTTTGATTTAATTAATATACTTGGTTGTTTAGCCACCTTTTACACCAATTATATTAGTTAATAAAGACGCGAAAGATAATTTCATGGTAATTGCATGAAAAACTGAACATGTAATGACGAGAGGAGACTAATGAGCTTGAGGTGATATGAAAGTCTCATTATTTAGGGATTAAACAAATTCACATTAGTACGAAATGCAAACCAAGAAGAATGACTGCTTTTGCTGATGGAGGTAAGTAGATTTAGAGTTTCAACGGAGTTTAAATTTGATTGATTTAATTAATATACTGGGTTGTTTAGCGACATTTGTTATTTTCATCATCAATGTATCAAAACGTGTGCTTGGAACCGAAAGAGGAGCCCTACTAACTAGAAATGAGGGGAGGTACTTTTTATTTTGGAACTCAACCAATTATTATGAATAAGAAATGCAAATCAAGCTGGAGGACTCCATTGTTTGTGGGAATTGAATGATTTCAAGTTATAAAAGGTTGATGGGTATTGTTTTTACACCAAATATATTAGTTAATAAAGACAGAAAAGATAATTTCATGGTCATTGCATGAAAAATTGACCTTGTAAAGACGAAAGGAGCCAAATGAGCTTGAGGTGATGTGAAAGTCTCATTATTTAGGGATTAAACAACTTCACATTAGCAAGAAATGCAAACCAAGAACAATGACTGCTTTTGCTGATGGAAAGAAGCAGATTTAGAGTTTCAATGGAGTTTAGATTTGTTTTATTTAATTAATATACTTGGTTGTTTAGCCACCTTTTACACCAAATATATTAGTTAATAAAGACGCGAAAGATAATTTCATGGTCATTGCAGGAAAAATTGAACATGTAACGACGAGAGGAGACTATTTAGCTTGAGGTGATATGAAAGTCTCATTATTTAGGGATTAAACAAATTCACATTAGCAAGAAATGCAACCCAAGAAGAATGACGCTAATGAAAGTAAGTAGATTTAGAGTTTCAACGGAGTTTAAAGTTGATTGATTTAATTAATATACTAGGTTGTTTATCCACATTTGTTATTTTCATCATCAATGTATCAAAACGAGCGCTCGGAACCAAAAGAGGAGCCCTGCTAACTAGAAATGTTGGGAGGTGCTTTTTATTTTGGAACTCAACCAATTATTATGAATAAGAAATGCAAATCAAGCTGGAGGACTCCATTGTTTGTGGGAATTGAATGATTTCAAGTTATAAAAGGTTGATGAGTATTGTTTTTACACCAAATATATTAGTAAATAAAGACAGAAAAGATAATTTCATGGTCATTGCATGAAAAATTGACCTTGTAACGACGAAAGGAGCCAAATGAGCTTGAGGTCATGTGAATGTCTCATTATTTAGGGATTAAACAACTTCCCATTAGCAAGAAATGCAAACCAAGAAGAATGACTCCTTTCGCTGATGGAAGGAAGCAGATTTAGAGTTTCAATGGAGTTTATATTTTTGTTTGATTTTAATTAATATAATTGGTTGTTTTAGCCACCTTTTACACCAAATATATTAGTTAATAAAGACGCGAAAGATAATTTCATGGTCATTGCATGAAAAATTGAACATGTAACGATGAGAGGAGACTAATGAGCTTGAGGTGATATGAAAGTCTCATTATTTAGGAATTAAACAACTTCACATTAGCAAGAAATGCAAACCAAGAAGCATGACTGCTTTTGCTGATGGAAGTAAGTAGATTTAAAGTTTAAATGGAGTTTAAATTTGTTTCATTTAATTAATATATGGTTGTTTAGCCACCTTTTTACACACCAAATATATTAGTTAATAAAGACGCGAATGATAATTTCATGGTCATTGCATGAAAAATTGAACATGTAACGACGAGAGGAGACTAATGAGCTTTAGGTGATATGAAAGTCTCATTATTTAGGGATTAAACAACTTCACATTAGCAAGAAATGCAAACCAAGAAGAATGACTGCTTTCGCTGATGGAAGGAAGCAGATTTAGAGTTTCAATAGAGTTTAAATTTGTTTGATTTAATTAATATACTTGGTTGTTTAGCCACCTTTTACACATAATATATTAGTTAATAAAGATGCGAAAGATAATTTCATGGTCATTGCATGAAAAATTGAACATGTAACGACGAGAGGAGACTAATGAGCTTGAGGTGATATGAAAGTCTCATTATTTAGGGATTATTACAACTTCACATTAGAAAGAAATGCAAACCAAGAAGAATGACTGCTTTCGCTGATGGATGGAAGGAAGCAGATTTAGGAGTTTCAATGGAGTTTAAATTTGTTTGATTTAATTAATATACTTGGTTGTTTAGCCACCTTTTACACCAAATATATTAGTTAATAAAGACACGAAGGATAATTTCATGATCATTGCATGAAAAATTGAACATGTAACGACGAGAGGGAGACTAATGAGCTTGAGGTGATATGAAAGTCTCATTATTTAGGGATTAAACAACCTCACATTAGCAAGAAATACAAACCACCAAGAAGAATGACTGCTTTCGCTGATGAAAGTAAGTAGATTTAGTGTTTCAACGGAGTTTAAATTTGTTTGATTTAATTAATATACTAGGTTGATTATCCACATTTGTTATTTTCATCATCAATGTATCAAAAACGTGTGCTTGGAACCGAAAGAGGAGCCCTACTAACTAGAAATGAGGGGAGGTACTTTTTATTTTGGAACTCAACCAATTATTATGAATAAGAAATGCAAATCAAGCTGGAGGACTCCATTGTTTGTGGGAATTGAATGATTTCAAGTTATAAAAGGTTGATGGGTATTGTTTTTACACCAAATATATTAGTTAATAAAGTCACAAAAGATAATTTCATTGTCATTGCATGAAAAATTGACCTTGTAATGACGAAAGGAGCCAAATGAGCTAGAGGTGATGTGAAAGGCTCATTATTTAGGGATTAAACAACTTCACATTAGCAAGAAATGCAAACCAAGAACAATGACTGCTTTTGCTGATGGAATGAAGCAGATTTAGAGTTTCAATGGAGTTTAGATTTGTTTTATTTAATTAAAATACTTGGTTGTTTAGCCACCTTTTACACCAAATATATTAGTTAATAAAGACGCGAAAGATAATTTCATGGTCATTGCATGAAAAAATTGAACATGTAACGACGAGAGGAGACTAATGAGCTAGAGGTGATATGAAAGTCTCATTATTTAGGGACTAAACAACTTCACATTAGCAAGAAATGCAAACCACGAAGAATGACTGCTTTCACTGATGGAAGGAAGCAGATTTAGAGTTTAAATGGAGTTTAAATTTTTTTGATTTAATTAATATACTTAGTTGTTTAGCCACATTTTACACCAAATATATTAGTTAATAAAGACGTGAAAGATAATTTCATGGTAATTGCATGAAAAAAACTGAACATGTAATGACGAGAGGAGACTAATGAGCTTGAGGTGATATGAATGTCTCATTATTTAGGGATTAAACTAATTCACATTAGCACGAAATGCAAACCAAGAAGAATGACTGCTTTCACTGATGGAAGGAAGCAGATTTAGAGTTTCAATGGAGTTTAAAATTTGTTTGATTTAATTAATATACTTGGTTGTTTAGCCACCTTTTACACCAAATATATTAGTTAATAAAGACGCGAAAGATAATTTCATGGTCATTGCATGAAAAATTGAACATGTAACGACGAGAGGGAGACTAATGAGCTTGAGGTGATATGAAAGTCTCATTATTTAGGGATTAAAACAACTTCACATTAGCAAGAAAATGCAAACCAAGAAGAATGACTGCTTCGCTGATGGAAGGAAGCAGATTTAGAGTTTCAATGGAGTTTAAATTTGTTTGATTTAATTAATATACTTGGTTGTTTAGCCACCTTTTACACATAATATATTAGTTAATAAAGACGCGAAAGATAATTTCATGGTCATTGCATGAAAAATTGAACATGTAACGACGAGAGGAGACTAATGAGCTTGAGGTGATATGAAAGTCTCATTATTTAGGGATTAAACAACTTCACATTAGCAAGAAATGCAAACCAAGAAGAATGACTACTTTCACTGATGGAAGGAAGCAGATTTATAGTTTCAATGGAGTTTAGATTTGTTTTATTTAATTAATATACTTGGTTGTTTAGCCACCTTTTACACCAAATATAGTAGTTAATAAAGACGCGAAAGATAATTTCATGGTCATTGCAGGAAAAATTGAACATGTAACGACGAGAGGAGACTATTTAGCTTCAGGTGATATGAAAGTCTCATTATTTAGGGATTAAACAAATTCACATTAGCAAGAAATGCAAACCAAGAAGAATGACGCTAATGAAAGTAAGTAGATTTAGAGTTTCAACGGAGTTTAAAGTTGTTTGATTTAATTAATATACTAGGTTGTTTATCCACATTTGTTATTTTCATCATCAATGTATCAAAACGTGCGCTTGGAACCAAAAGAGGAGCCCTGCTAACTAGAAATGATGGGAGGTACTTTTTATTTTGGAACTCAACCAATTATTATGAATAAGAAAGGCATATCAAGCTGCAGGACTCCATTGTTTGTGGGAATTGAATGATTTCAAGTTATAAAAGGTTGATGGGTATTGTTTTTACACAAAATATATTAGTTAATAAAGACACAAAAGATAATTTCATGGTCATTGCATGAAAAATTGACCTTGTAAAGACGAAAGGAGCCAAATGAGCTTGAGGTGATGTGAAAGTCTCATTATTTAGGGATTAAACAACTTCACATTAGCAAGAAATGCAAACCAAGAAGAATGACTGCTTTTGCTGATGGAAGGAAGCAGATTTAGAGTTTCAATGGAGTTTAGATTTGTTTTATTTAATTAATATACTTGGTTGTTTAGCCACCTTTTACACCAAATATATTAGTTAATAAAGACGCGAAAGATAATTTCATGGTCATTGCAGGAAAAATTGAACATGTAACGATGAGAGGAGACTATTTAGCTTGAGGTGATATGAAAGTCTCATTATTTAGGGATTAAACAAATTCACATTAGCAAGAAATGCAAACCAAGAAGAATGACGCTAATGAAAGTAAGTAGATTTAGAGTTTCAACGGAGTTTAAAGTTGTTTGATTTAATTAATACACTAGGTTGTTTATCCACATTTGTTATTTTCATCATCAATGTATCAAAACGTGCGCTTGGAACCAAAAAAGGAGCCCTGCTAATTAGAAATGTTGGGAGGTACATTTTATTTTGGAACTCAACCAATTATTATGAATAAGAAATGCAAATCAAGCTGAGGACTCCATTGTTTGTGGGAATTGAATGATTTCAAGTTATAAAAGGTTGATGGGTATTGTTTTTACACCAAATATATTAGTTAATAAAGACAGAAAATATAATTTCATGGTCATTGCATGAAAAATTAACCTTGTAACGACGAAAGGAGCCAAATGAGCTTGAGGTCATGTGAATGTCTCATTATTTAGGGATTAAACAACTTCCCATTAGCAAGAAATGCAAACCAAGAAGAATGACTGCTTTCCCTGATGGAAGGAAGCAGATTTAGAGTTTAAATGGAGTTTAAATTTGTTTGATTTAATTAATATACTTGGTTGTTTAGCCACCTTTTACACCAATTATATTAGTTAATAAAGACGCGAAAGATAATTTCATGGTAATTGCATGAAAAACTGAACATGTAATGACGAGAGGAGACTAATGAGCTTGAGGTGATATGAAAGTCTCATTATTTAGGGATTAAACAAATTCACATTAGTACGAAATGCAAACCAAGAAGAATGACTGCTTTTGCTGATGGAGGTAAGTAGATTTAGAGTTTCAACGGAGTTTAAATTTGATTGATTTAATTAATATACTGGGTTGTTTAGCGACATTTGTTATTTTCATCATCAATGTATCAAAACGTGTGCTTGGAACCGAAAGAGGAGCCCTACTAACTAGAAATGAGGGGAGGTACTTTTTATTTTGGAACTCTAACCAATTATTATGAATAAGAAATGCAAATCAAGCTGGAGGACTCCATTGTTTGTGGGAATTGAATGATTTCAAGTTATAAAAGGTTGATGGGTATTGTTTTTACACCAAATATATTAGTTAATAAAGACAGAAAAGATAATTTCATGGTCATTGCATGAAAAATTGACCTTGTAAAGACGAAAGGAGCCAAATGAGCTTGAGGTGATGTGAAAGTCTCATTATTTAGGGATTAAACAACTTCACATTAGCAAGAAATGCAAACCAAGAACAATGACTGCTTTTGCTGATGGAAAGAAGCAGATTTAGAGTTTCAATGGAGTTTAGATTTGTTTTATTTAATTAATATACTTGGTTGTTTAGCCACCTTTTACACCAAATATATTAGTTAATAAAGACGCGAAAGATAATTTCATGGTCATTGCAGGAAAAAAATGAACATGTAACGACGAGAGAGACTACTATTTAGCTTGAGGTGATATGAAAGTCTCATTATTTAGGGATTAAACAAATTCACATTAGCAAGAAATGCAACCCAAGAAGAATGACGCTAATGAAAGTAAGTAGATTTAGAGTTTCAACGGAGTTTAAAGTTGATTGATTTAATTAATATACTAGGTTGTTTATCCACATTTGTTATTTTCATCATCAATGTATCAAAACGAGCGCTCGGAACCAAAAGAGGAGCCCTGCTAACTAGAAATGTTGGGAGGTGCTTTTTATTTTGGAACTCAACCAATTATTATGAATAAGAAATGCAAATCAAGCTGGAGGACTCCATTGTTTGTGGGAATTGAATGATTTCAAGTTATAAAAGGTTGATGAGTATTGTTTTTACACCAAATATATTAGTAAATAAAGACAGAAAAGATAATTTCATGGTCATTGCATGAAAAATTGACCTTGTAACGACGAAAGGAGCCAAATGAGCTTGAGGTCATGTGAATGTCTCATTATTTAGGGATTAAACAACTTCCCATTAGCAAGAAATGCAAACCAAGAAGAATGACTCCTTTCGCTGATGGAAGGAAGCAGATTTAGAGTTTCAATGGAGTTTATATTTGTTTGATTTAATTAATATAATTGGTTGTTTAGCCACCTTTTACACCAAATATATTAGTTAATAAAGACGCGAAAGATAATTTCATGGTCATTGCATGAAAAATTGAACATGTAACGATGAGAGGAGACTAATGAGCTTGAGGTGATATGAAAGTCTCAATATTTAGGAATTAAACAACTTCACATTAGCAAGAAATGCAAACCAAGAAGCATGACTGCTTTTGCTGATGGAAGTAAGTAGATTTAAAGTTTAAATGGAGTTTAAATTTGTTTCATTTAATTAATATACTTGGTTGTTTAGCCACCTTTTACACCAAATATATTAGTTAATAAAGACGCGAAAGATAATTTCATGGTCATTGCATGAAAAATTGAACATGTAACGACGAGAGGAGACTAATGAGCTTTAGGTGATATGAAAGTCTCATTATTTAGGGATTAAACAACTTCACATTAGCAAGAAATGCAAACCAAGAAGAATGACTGCTTTCGCTGATGGAAGGAAGCAGATTTAGAGTTTCAATAGAGTTTAAATTTGTTTGATTTAATTAATATACTTGGTTGTTTAGCCACCTTTTACACATAATATATTAGTTAATAAAGATGCGAAAGATAATTTCATGGTCATTGCATGAAAAATTGAACATGTAACGACGAGAGGAGACTAATGAGCTTGAGGTGATATGAAAGTCTCATTATTTAGGGATTAGACAACTTCACATTAGAAAGAAATGCAAACCAAGAAGAATGACTGCTTTCGCTGATGGAAGGAAGCAGATTTAGAGCTTCAATGGAGTTTAAATTTGTTTGATTTAATTAATATACTTGGTTGTTTAGCCACCTTTTACACCAAATATATTAGTTAATAAAGACACGAAGGATAATTTCATGATCATTGCATGAAAAATTGAACATGTAACGACGAGGGGAGACTAATGAGCTTGAGGTGATATGAAAGTCTCATTATATAGGGATTAAACAACCTCACATTAGCAAGAAATACAAACCAAGAAGAATGACTGCTTTCGCTGATGAAAGTAAGTAGATTTAGTGTTTCAACGGAGTTTAAATTTGTTTGATTTAATTAATATACTAGGTTGATTATCCACATTTGTTATTTTCATCATCAATGTATCAAAACGTGTGCTTGGAACCGAAAGAGGAGCCCTACTAACTAGAAATGAGGGGAGGTACTTTTTATTTTGGAACTCAACCAATTATTATGAATAAGAAATGCAAATCAAGCTGGAGGACTCCATTGTTTGTGGGAATTGAATGATTTCAAGTTATAAAAGGTTGATGGGTATTGTTTTTACACCAAATATATTAGTTAATAAAGTCACAAAAGATAATTTCATTGTCATTGCATGAAAAATTGACCTTGTAATGACGAAAGGAGCCAAATGAGCTAGAGGTGATGTGAAAGGCTCATTATTTAGGGATTAAACAACTTCACATTAGCAAGAAATGCAAACCAAGAACAATGACTGCTTTTGCTGATGGAATGAAGCAGATTTAGAGTTTCAATGGAGTTTAGATTTGTTTTATTTAATTAAAATACTTGGTTGTTTAGCCACCTTTTACACCAAATATATTAGTTAATAAAGACGCGAAAGATAATTTCATGGTCATTGCATGAAAAATTGAACATGTAACGACGAGAGGAGACTAATGAGCTAGAGGTGATATGAAAGTCTCATTATTTAGGGACTAAACAACTTCACATTAGCAAGAAATGCAAACCACGAAGAATGACTGCTTTCACTGATGGAAGGAAGCAGATTTAGAGTTTAAATGGAGTTTAAATTTTTTTGATTTAATTAATATACTTAGTTGTTTAGCCACATTTTACACCAAATATATTAGTTAATAAAGACGTGAAAGATAATTTCATGGTAATTGCATGAAAAACTGAACATGTAATGACGAGAGGAGACTAATGAGCTTGAGGTGATATGAATGTCTCATTATTTAGGGATTAAACTAATTCACATTAGCACGAAATGCAAACCAAGAAGAATGACTGCTTTCACTGATGGAAGGAAGCAGATTTAGAGTTTCAATGGAGTTTAAATTTGTTTGATTTAATTAATATACTTGGTTGTTTAGCCACCTTTTACACCAAATATATTAGTTAATAAAGACGCGAAAGATAATTTCATGGTCATTGCATGAAAAATTGAACATGTAACGACGAGAGGAGACTAATGAGCTTGAGGTGATATGAAAGTCTCATTATTTAGGGATTAAACAACTTCACATTAGCAAGAAATGCAAACCAAGAAGAATGACTGCTTCGCTGATGGAAGGAAGCAGATTTAGAGTTTCAATGGAGTTTAAATTTGTTTGATTTAATTAATATACTTGGTTGTTTAGCCACCTTTTACACATAATATATTAGTTAATAAAGACGCGAAAGATAATTTCATGGTCATTGCATGAAAAATTGAACATGTAACGACGAGAGGAGACTAATGAGCTTGAGGTGATATGAAAGTCTCATTATTTAGGGATTAAACAACTTCACATTAGCAAGAAATGCAAACCAAGAAGAATGACTACTTTCGCTGATGGAAGGAAGCAGATTTATAGTTTCAATGGAGTTTAGATTTGTTTTATTTAATTAATATACTTGGTTGTTTAGCCACCTTTTACACCAAATATAGTAGTTAATAAAGACGCGAAAGATAATTTCATGGTCATTGCAGGAAAAATTGAACATGTAACGACGAGAGGAGACTATTTAGCTTCAGGTGATATGAAAGTCTCATTATTTAGGGATTAAACAAATTCACATTAGCAAGAAATGCAAACCAAGAAGAATGACGCTAATGAAAGTAAGTAGATTTAGAGTTTCAACGGAGTTTAAAGTTGTTTGATTTAATTAATATACTAGGTTGTTTATCCACATTTGTTATTTTCATCATCAATGTATCAAAACGTGCGCTTGGAACCAAAAGAGGAGCCCTGCTAACTAGAAATGATGGGAGGTACTTTTTATTTTGGAACTCAACCAATTATTATGAATAAGAAAGGCATATCAAGCTGCAGGACTCCATTGTTTGTGGGAATTGAATGATTTCAAGTTATAAAAGGTTGATGGGTATTGTTTTTACACAAAATATATTAGTTAATAAAGACACAAAAGATAATTTCATGGTCATTGCATGAAACATTGACCTTGTAACGACGAAAGGAGCCAAATGAGCTTGAGGTCATGTGAATGTCTCATTATTTAGGGATTAAACAACTTCCCATTAGCAAGAAATGCAAACCAAGAAGAATGACTGCTTTCACTGATGGAAGGAAGCAGATTTAGAGTTTCAATGGAGTTTAAATTTGTTTGATTTAATTAATATACTTGGTTGTTTAGCCACCTTTTACACCAAATATATTAGTTAATAAAGACGCGAAAGATAATTTCATGGTCATTGCATGAAAAATTGAACATGTAACGACGAGAGGAGACTAATGAGCTTGAGGTGATATGAAAGTCTCATTATTTAGGGATTAAACAACTTCACATTAGCAAGAAATGCAAAACCAAGAAGAATGACTGCTTTCGCTGATGGAAGGAAGCAGATTTAGAGTTTCAATGGAGTTTAAATTTGTTTGATTTAATTAATATACTTGGTTGTTTAGCCACCTTTTACACATAATATATTAGTTAATAAAGACGACAAAGATAATTTCATGGTCATTGCATGAAAAATTGAACATGTAACGACGAGAGGAGACTAATGAGCTAGAGGTGGTATGAAAGTCTCATTATTTAGGGATTAAACAACTTCACATTAGCAAGAAATGCAAACCAAGAAGAATGACTACTTTCGCTGATGGAAGGAAGCAGATTTATAGTTTCAATGGAGTTTAAATTTGTTTGATTTAATTAATATACTTGGTTGTTTAGCCACCTTTTACACCAAATATATTAGTTAATAAAGAGACGAAGGATAATTTCATGGTCATTGCATGAAAAATTGAACATGTAACGACGAGGGGAGACTAATGAGCTTGAGGTGATATGAACGTCTCATTATTTAGGGATTAAACAACTTCACATTAGCAAGAAATGCAAACCAAGAAGAATGACTGCTTTCGCTGATGAAAGTAAGTAGATTTAGTGTTTCAACGGAGTTTAAATTTGTTTGATTTAATTAATATACTAGGTTGTTTATCCACATTTGTTATTTTCATCATCAATGTATCAAAACGTGCGCTTGGAACCAAAAGAGGAGCCCTGCTAACTAGAAATGATGGGAGGTACTTTTTATTTTGGAACTCAACCAATTATTATGAATAAGAAATGCATATCAAGCTGGAGGACTCCATTGTTTGTGGGAATTGAATGATTTCAAGTTATAAAAGGTTGATGGGTATTGTTTTTACACCAAATATATTAGTTAATAAAGACAGAAAAGATAATTTCATGGTGATTGCATGACAAATTGACCTTGTATCGACGAAAGGTGCAAAATGAGCTTGAGGTCATGTGAATGTCTTATTATTTAGGGATTAAACAACTTCCCATTAGCAAGAAATGCAAACCAAGAAGAATGACTGCTTTCGCTGATGGAAGGAAGCAGATTTAGAGTTTCAATGGAGTTTAAATTTGTTTGATTTAATTAAAATACTTGGTTGTTTAGCCACCTTTTACACCAAATATATTAGTTAATAAAGACGCGAAAGATAATTTCATGGTCATTGCATGAAAAATTGAACATGTAACGACGAGAGGAGACTAATGAGCTTGAGGTGATATGAAAGTCTCATTATTTAGGGTTTAAACAACTTCACATTAGCAAGACATGCAAACCAAGAAGAATGACTGCTTTTGCTGATGGAAGTAAGTAGATTTAGAGTTTCAATGGAGTTTAAATTTGTTTGATTTAATTAATATACTTGGTTGTTTAGCCACATTTTACACCAAATATATTAGTTAATAAAGATGCGAAGGATAATTTCATGGTAATTGCACGAAAAACTGAACATGTAACGATGAGAGGAGACTAAGGAGCTTGAGGTGATATGAAAGTCTCATTATTTAGGGATTAAACAAATTCACATTAGCACGAAATGCAAAACAAGAAGAATGACTGCTTTCGCCAATGAAAGTAAGTAGATTCAGAGTTTCAACGGTGTTTAAATTTGTTTGATTTAATTAATATACTTGGTTGTTTAGCGACATTTGTTATTTCATCATCGATGTATCAAAACGTGTGCTTGGAACCGAAAGAGGAGCCCTACTAATTAGAAATGATGGGAGGTACTTTTTATTTTGGAACTCAACCAATTATTATGAATAAGAAATGCAAATGAAGCTGGAGGACTCCATTGTTTGTGGGAATTGAATGATTTCAAGTTATAAAAGGTTGATGGGTATTGTTTTTACACCAAATATATTAGTTAATAAAGACACAAAAGATAATTTCATGGTCATTGCATGAAAAATTGACCTTGTAATGACGAAAGGAGCCAAATGTGCTTGAGGTGTTGTGAAAGTCTCATTATTTAGGGATTAAACAACTTCACATTAGCAAGAAATGCAAACCAAGAAGAATGACTGCTTTTGCTGATGGAAGGAAGCAGATTTAGAGTTTCAATGGAGTTTAGATTTGTTTTATTTAATTAATATACTTGGTTGTTTAGCCACCTTTTACACCAAATATATTAGTTAATAAAGACGCGAAAGATAATTTCATGGTCATTGCAGGAAAAATTGAACATGTAACGACGAGAGGAGACTAATGAGCTTGAGGTGATATGAAAGTCTCATTATTTAGGGATTAAACAACTTCACATTAGCAAGAAATGCAAACCAAGAAGAATGACGCTAATGAAAGTAAGTAGATTTAGAGTTTCAACTGAGTTTAAAGTTGTTTGATTTAATTAATATACTAGGTTGTTTATCCACATTTGTTATTTTCATCATCAATGTATCAAAACGTGCGCTTGGAACCAAAAGAGGTGCCCTGCTAACTAGAAATGATGGGAGATACTCTTTATTTTGGAACTCAACCAATTATTATGAATAAGAAATGCAAATCAAGCGGTAGGACTTCATTGTTTATGGGAATTGAATGATTTTAAGTTATATAAGGTTCATGGGTATTGTTTTTACGCCAAATATATTAGTTAATAATGACACAAAAGATAATTTCGTGGTCATTGCATGAAAAATTGACCTTCTAACGACGAAAGGAGCCAAATGAGCTTGAGGTGATGTGAAAGTCTCATTATTTAGGGATTAAACCACTTCACATTAGCAAGAAATGCAAACCAAGAAGAATGACTGCTTTCGCTGATGGAAGGAAGTAGATTTAGAGTTTCAATGGAGTTTAAATTTGTTTGATTTAATTAATATACTAGGTTGTTTTGCCACATTTGACATTTTCATCATCAATGTATCAAAACGTGTGCTTGGAACCAAAAGAGGAGCCCTGCTCACTAGAAATGATGGTAGGTACTCTTTATTTTGGAACTCAACCAATTATTATGAATATGAAATGCAAATCAATATGGAGGTCTCCATTGTTTGTGGGAATTGAATGATTTCAAGTTATAAAAGGTTCATGGGAATTCTTTTTACACCAAATACATTAGTTAATAAAGAGACAAAAGATAATTTCATGGTCATTGCATGAAACATTGACCTTGTAACGACGAAAGGAGGCAAATGAGCTTGAGTGGATGTGAAAGTCTCATTATTTAGGGATTAAACAACTTCACATTAGCAAGAAATGCAAACCAAGAAGAATGACTGCTTTTGCTAATGGAAGTAATAAGATTTAGAGTTTCAATGGAGTTCAAATTTGTTTGATTTACTTAATATACTAGGTTGTTTAGCCACATTTGCTATTTTCATCTTCAATGTATGAAAACGTGTGCTTAAAACCAAAGGAGGAGCCCCTGCTAACTAGAAATGATGGGAGGTACTCTTTATTTTGGAAGTCAACCAATTATTATAAATAACAAATGCATATCAGGACAGACGACTCCATTGTTAGTCGGAATTGAATGAATTCATCTTATAAAAGGTTCATCGGCATTGTTTTTATAACATATGTAGTCATTAATAATGACACAAAAGATAATTTCATGATCATAGCATGAAAAATTGTGCTTGTAATGACGAGTGGTGCCTAAATAGAATGAAGGGATATGAAAGTCTCATTATTTTGGGATTAAACAACTTCAAATTAGCAAGAAAGGCAAACCAAGAAGAATGACTGCTTTCCCTGATGGAAGTAATAAAATTTAGAGTTTCAATAGAGTTCAAATTTGTTTGATTTAATTAATATACTAGGTTGTTTAGCCACATTTGACATTTTCATCATCAATGTATCAAAACGTGTGCTTGGAACCAAAAGAGGAGCCCTGCTCACTAGAAATGATGGTAGGTACTCTTTATTTTGGAACTCAACCAATTATTGTGAATATGAAATGCAAATCAATCTGGAGGTCTCCATTGTTTGTGGGAATTGAATGATTTCAAGTTATAAAAGGTTCATGGGAATTCTTTTTACACCAAATACATTAGTTAATAAAGAGACAAAAGATAATTTCATGGTCATTGCATGAAACATTGACCTTGTAACGACGAAAGGAGGCAAATGAGCTTGAGTGGATGTGAAAGTCTCATTATTTAGGGATTAAACAACTTCACATTAGCAAGAAATGCAAACCAAGAAGAATGACTGCTTTTGCTAATGGAAGTAATAAGATTTAGAGTTTCAATGGAGTTCAAATTTGTTTGATTTACTTAATATACTAGGTTGTTTAGCCACATTTGCTATTTTCATCTTCAATGTATGAAAACGTGTGCTTAAAACCAAAGGAGGAGCCCTGCTAACTAGAAATGATGGGAGGTACTCTTTATTTTGGAAGTCAACCAATTATTATAAATAACAAATGCATATCAGGACAGACGACTCCATTGTTAGTCGGAATTGAATGAATTCATCTTATAAAAGGTTCATCGGCATTGTTTTTATAACAAATGTAGTCATTAATAATGACACAAAAGATAATTTCATGATCATAGCATGAAAAATTGTGCTTGTAATGACGAGTGGTGCCTAAATAGAATGAAGGGATATGAAAGTCTCATTATTTTGGGATTAAACAACTTCAAATTAGCAAGAAAGGCAAACCAAGAAGAATGACTGCTTTCCCTGATGGAAGTAATAAAATTTAGAGTTTCAATAGAGTTCAAATTTGTTTGATTTAATTAATATACTAGGTTGTTTAGCCACATTTGCTATTTTCATCTTCAATGTATGAAAACGTGTGCTTAAAACCAAAGGAGGAGCCCTGCTAACTAGAAATGATGGGAGGTACTCTTTATTTTGGAAGTCAACCAATTATTATAAATAACAAATGCATATCAGGACAGACGACTCCATTTTTAGTCGGAATTGAATGAATTCATCTTATAAAAGGTTCATCGGCATTGTTTTTATAACAAATGTAGTCATTAATAATGACACAAAAGATAATTTCATGGTCATTGCATGAAAAATAGGGCTTGTAATGATGTGTGGAGCCTAATTAGCATGAGCTGATATGAAAGTCTCATTGTTTAGGGATTAAACAACTTCACATTAGCAAGAAATGCAAACCAAGAAGAATGACTGCTTTCGCTGATGGAAATAAGTTGATTTAGAGTTTCAATGGAGTTTAAATTTGTTTGATTTAATTAATATCCTAGGTTGTTTAGCCACATTTGTCATTTTGATCATCAATGCTTCAAAATGTGTGCTTGGAACCAAAAGAGGAGCCCTGCTAACTAGAAATGATGGGAGGTACTCTTTATTTTGGAACTCAACCAATTATTATGAATAAGAAATGCAAATCAAAATGGAGGACTCCATTGTTCGTAGGAATTGAATGAATTCAAGTTTTAAAAGGTTCATGGGTATTGTTTTTATACCAAGCATAGAAGTTAATAAAGTCGCAAATGATAATTTCATGGTCGTTGCATGAAAAATTGACCATGCAACGACGAGAGGAGACTAATTAGATTGGGGTGATATGAAAGTCTCATTATTTAGGGATTAAACAACCTTTCATTAGCAAGAAATGTAAACCAAGAAGAATGACTTCTTTCGCAAATCGAAGTAAGTAGATTTAGAATTTCAATTTAGTTCAAATTTCTTTGATTTAATTAATATACTAGGTTATTTGGGCACATTTGACATTTTCATCATCAATGTATCAAAATGTGTTCTTGGAACCAAAAGAGGTTCTAACTAGAAATGATGGGTGTACTCTTTGTTTTGGAACTCAACAAATTATTATGAATAAGAAATGCAAATCAAGATGGAGGACGCCATTCTTCATTGGAATTGAATGAATTCAAGTTATAAAAGGTTCATGGGTATTGTTTTTATACCAAATATAGAATTTAATAAAGACGCAAAAGATAATTTCATGGTCATTGCATGAAAAATTGACCATGTAACGACGAGAGGAGACTAATTAGCTTGGGGTGATATGAAAGTCTCATTATTTAGGGATTAAACAACCTCTCATTGGCAAGAAATGTAAACCAAGAAGAATGACTGCTTTCCCTGATGCAAGTAAGTAGATTTAGAGTTTCAATTTAGTTCAAATTCGTTTGATTTAATTAATATACAAGGTTGTTTAGCCACATTTGACATTTTCATTATCAATGTATCAAAACGTGTGTTTGGAACCAAAAGAGATTCTAACTATAAATGATGGGAGGTACTCTTTATTTTGGAACTCAACCAATTATTATGAATAAGAAATGCAAATCAAGATGGAGGACTCCATTGTTGGTTGGAATTGAATGAATTCACGTTATAAATGGTTCATGGGTATTGTTTTTATACCAAATATATTAGTTAATAAAGACACAAAAGATAATTTCATTGTCATTGCATGAAAAATTTACAATGTAACGGTGAGAGGAGCCTTATTAGCTTGAGATGGTATGAAAATATCATTATGTAGGGATTAAACAACTTCACATTAGCTAGAAATGCAAACCAAGAAGAATGACTGCTTTCGCTGATGGAAGTATGTAGATTTAGAGTTTGAATGGAGTTTAAATTTGTTTGATTTAATTAATATACTACATTGTTTAGCCACATTTGTCATTTTCATCATCAATGCATCAAAACGTGAGCTTGGAACCAAAAGAGGAGCCCTGCTAACTAGAAATGATGGGAGGTACTCTTTATTTTGGAACTCAACCAATTATTATGAATAAGAAATGCAAATCAAGATGGTGGACTCCATTGTTGGTTGGAATTGAATGAATTCAAGTTATAAATGGTTCATGGGTATTGTTTTTATACCAAATATAGAAGTTAATAAAGACGCAAAAGATAATTTCATGGTCATTGAATGAAAAATTGACCATGTAACGACGAGAGGAGACTATTGTGCTTGAGATGATATGAAAGTCTCATTGTTTAGGGATTAAACAACATCACATTAGCAAGAAATGCAAACTAAGAAGAATGATTGCTTTTGCTGATGGAAGTAAGTAGATTTAGAGTTTCAATGGAGTTTAAATTTGTCTGATTTAATTAATATCCTAGGTTGTTTAGCCACATTTGTCATTTTCATCATCAATGCATCAAAACGTGTGCTTGGAACCAAAAGAGGGGCCCTGCTAACTACAAATGATGGGAGGTACTTGTTATTTTGGAACTCAACCAATTATTTTCAATCAAAAATGCAAATCAAGATGGAGGACTCCATTGTTCATTGGAACTAATTGAATTGAAGATATAAAAGGTTCATGGGTATTGTTTTTATACCAAATATAGAAGTTAATAATGACACAAAAAATAATTTCATGGTCATTGCATGAAAAATTAACAATGTAATGATGAGAGGAGACTAATGAGCTTGAGGTGATATGAAAGTCTCATTGTTTAGAGATTAAACAACTTCACATTAGCAACAAATGCAAACCAAGAAGAATGACTGCTTTCGCTGATGGAAGTAAGTTGATTTAGAGTTTCAATGGAGTTTAAATTTGTTTGATTTAATTAATATACTAGGTTGTTTAGTCACATTTGTTATTTTCATCATCAATGTATCAAAACGTGTGCTTGGAACCAAAAGAGGAGCCCTACTAACTAGAAATGATGGGAGGTACTCTTTATTTTGGAACTCAACCAATTATTATGAATAAGAAATGCAAATCAAGATGGAGGACTCCATTGTTGGTTGGAATTGAATGAATTCAAGTTATAAAAGGTTCATGGGTATTGTTTTTATACCAAATATATTAGTTAATCAAGACACAAAAGATAATTTCATGGTCATTGCATGAAAAAATGACCATGTAACGATGAGAGAAGCCTAATTAGCTTGAGATGGTATGCAAATATCATTATGTAGGGATTAAACAACTTCACATTAGTTAGAAATACAAACAGAGAAGAATCACTGCTTTCGCTGATGGAAGTAAGTAAATTTGTTTGATTTAATTAATATACTAGGTTGTTTAGCCACATTTGTTATTTTCATCATCAATGTATGACAACGTGTGCTGAGGAGCCTTGCTAACTAGAAATGGTGGGGGGTACTCTTTATTTTGGAACTCAACAAATTATTATAAATAACAAATGCAAATCGAGATGGAGTACTCCATTGTTTGTCTGAATTCAATGAATTCATGTTATAAAAAATTCATGGGCATTGTTTTTATAACAAATGTAGTCATTAATAATGACACAAAAGATAATTTCATGGTCATTGCATCAAAAATAGTGATTGTAATGACAAGTGGAGCCTAATTAGCATGAGGTGATATGAATGTCTCATTATTTAGGGATTAAACAACTTCACATTAGAAAGAAAGGCAAACCAAGAAGAATGACTGCTTTTACTGCTGGAAGCAATAAGATTTTGAATTTCAATGGAGTTCAAATTTGTTTGATTTAATTAATATACTAGGTTGTTCAGCCACATTTGACATTTTCATTATCAATGTATCAAAACGTGTGCTTGGAAACAAAAGAGGTTCTAACTAGAAATGATGGGAGGTACTCTTTATTTTGAAACTCAACCAATTATTATGGATAAGAAATGTAAATCAAGATGGAGGACTCCATTGTTTGTCGAAATTGAATGAATTCATGTTATAAAAGGTTCATGGGCATTGTTTTTATAACAAATGTAGTCATTAATAATGACACAAAAGATAATTTCCTGGTCATTGCATGAAAAATAGTGATTGTAATGACGAGTGGAGCCTAATTAGCATGAGGTGATATGAATGTCTCATTATTTAGGGATTAAACAACTTCACATTAGCAAGAAAGGCAAACCAAGAAGAATGACTGCTTTTACTGATGGATGTAATAAGATTTAGAATTTCAATGGAGTTCAAATTTGTTTGATTTAATTAATATACTAGGTTGTTCAGCCACATTTGATATTTTCATTATCAATGTATCAAAACGTGTGCTTGGAAACAAAAGAGGAGCTAACTAGAAATGATGGGAGGTACACTTTAATTTGAAATTCAACCAATTATTATAAATAACAAATGCAAATCAAGATGGACAGACTCCATAGTTTGTCGGAATTGAATGAATTCATGTTATAAAAGGTTCATGGGCATTGTTTTTATAACAAATGTAGTCATTAATAATGACACAAAAGATAATTTCATGGTCATTGCATGAAAAATAGGGCTTGTAATGACAAGTAGAGCCTAATTAGCATGAGCTGATATGAAAGTCTCATTATTTAGGGATTAAACAACTTCACATTAGCAAGAAAGGCAAACCAAGAAGAATGACTGCTTTTGCGGACGGAAGTAATAAGATTTAGAGTTTCAATGGAGTTCACATTTGTTTGACTTAATTAATATACTAGGTTGTTTAGCCACATTTGACTTAATTCATCATCAATGTATCAAAACGTGTGCTTTGAACCAAAAGAGGTTCTAACTAGAAATGATGGGAGGTACTCTTTGTTTTGGAACTCAACAAATTACTTTTAATAGGAAATGCAAATCAAGATGGAGGACTCCATTGTTCACAGGAATTGAATGAATTCAAGTTATAAAAGGTTCATATAGTTTTTATACCAAGCATAGAAGTTAATAAAGACGCAAAAGATAATTTCATGGTCATTGCATGAAAAATTGACCATGCAACGACGAGAGGAGACTAATTAGCTTGAGGTGATATGAAAGTCTCATTATTTAGGGATTAAACATCCTCTCATTGGCAAGAAATGTAAAGCAAGAAGAATGACTGCTTTCGCTGATGCAAGTAAGTAGATTTAGAGTTTCAATTTAGTTCAAATTTGTTTGATTTAATTAATATACAAGGTTATTTAGCCACATTTGACATTTTCATCATCAATGTATCAAAACGTGTGTTTGGAACCAAAAGAGGAGCCCTGCTAACTAGAAATGATGGGAGGTACTCTTTATTTTGGAACTCAACCAATTATTATCAATAAGAAATGCAAATCAAGATGGTGGACTCGATTGTTGGTTGGAATTGAATGAATTCAAGTTATAAATGGTTCATGGGTATTGTTTTTTATACCAAATATATTAGTTAATAAAGACACAAAAGATAATTTCATGGTCATTGCACAAAAAATTGACTATGTAACGATGAGAGGAGCCTAATTAGCTTGAGATGGTATGAAAAAATCATTATGTAGGGATTAAACAACTTCACATTAGCTAGAAATACAAACCAAGAAGAATCACTGCTTTTGCTGATGGACGTAAGTAGATTCAGAGCTTCAATGGAGTTTACATTTGTTTGATTTAATTAATATACTACGTTGTTTAGCCACATTTGTCATTTTCATCGTCAATGCATCAAAATGTGAGCTTGGAACCCAAAAGAGGAGCCCTGCTAACTAGAAATGATGGGAGGTACTCTTTATTTTGGAACTCAACCAATTATTGTGAATAAGAAATGCAAATCAAGATGGAGGACTCCATTGTTGGTTGGAATTGAATGAATTCAAGTTATAAAATGTTCATGGGTATTGTTTTTATAGCAAATATAGAAGTTAATAAAGACGCAAAAGATAATTTCATGGTCATTGCATGAAAAATTGACCATGTAACGACAAGAGGAGACTAATTAGCTTGAGGTGATATGAAAGTCTCATTATTTAGGGATTAAAGAACTTCACATTAGCAAGAAATGCAAACCAAGAAGAATGACAGCTTTCGCTGATGGAAGTAAGTAGATTTAGAGTTTCAATGGCGTTTAAATTTGTTTGATTTAATTAATATATTAGGTTGTTTAGCCACATTTGACATTTTCATTATCAATGTATCAAAACGTGTGCTTGGAACCAAATGAGGTTCTAACTAGAAATGATGGGAGGTACTCTTTATTTTGGAACTCAACAAATTATTATAAATAACAAATGCAAATCAAGAAGCACGACTCCATTGTTTGTCGGAATCAAATGAATTAATGTTATAAAAGGTTCATGGGCATTGTTTTTATAACAAATGTAGTCATTAATAATGACACAAAAGACAATTTCATGGTCATTGCATGAAAAATAGTGCTTCTAATGACGACTGGAGCCTAATTAGCATGAGGTGATATGAAAGTCTCATTATTTAGGGATTAAACAACTTCACATTAGCAAGAAAGGCAAACCAAGAAGAATGACTGCTTTTGCTGACGGAAGTAATAAGATTTAGAGTTTCAATGGAGTTCAAATTTGTTTGACTTAATTAATATACTAGGTTGTTTAGCCACATTTGACATTTTCATCATCAATGTATCAAAACGTGTGCTTTGAACCAAAAGAGGTTCTAACTAGAAATGATGGGAGGTACTCTTTCTTTTGGAACTCAACAAATTATTTTTAATAGGAAATGCAAATCAAGATGGAGTACTCCATTGTTCACAGGAATTGAATGAATTCAAGTTATAAAAGGTTCATATAGTTTTTATACCAAGCATAGAAGTTAATAAAGACGCAAAAGATAATTCCATGGTCATTGCATGAAAAATTGACCATGCAACGACGAGAGGAGACTAATTAGCTTGAGGTGATATGAAAGTCTCATTATTTAGGGATTAAACAACCTTTCATTAGCAAGAAATGTAAACCAAGAAGAATGACTTCTTTCGCCGATCGAAGTAAGTAGATTTAGAATTTCAATTTAGTTCAAATTTGTTTGATTTAATTAATATACTAGGTTATTTAGCCACATTTGACATTTTCATCATCAATGTATCAAAATGTGTGCTTGGAACCAAAAGAAGTTCTAACCAGAAATGATGGGGGGTACTCTTTGTTTTGGAACTCAACAAATTATTATGAATAAGAAATGCAAATCAAGATGGAGGACCCCATTCTTCATTGGAATTGAATGAATTCAAGTCATAAAAGGTTCATGGGTATTGTTTTTATACCAAAGATAGAAGTTAATAAAGACGCAAAAGATAATTTCATGGTCATTGCATGAAAAATTGACCATGTAACGACGAGAGGAGACTAATTAGCTTGAGGTGATATGAAAAGTCTCATTATTTAGGGATTAAACATCCTCTCATTGGCAAGAAATGTAAACCAAGAAGAATGACTGCTTTCGCTGATGCAAGTAAGTAGATTTAGAGTTTCAATTTAGTTCAAATTTGTTTGATTTAATTAATATACAAGGTTGTTTAGCCACATTTGACATTTTCATCATCAATGTATCAAAACGTGTGTTTGGAACCAAAAGAGGAGCCCTGCTAACTAGAAATGATGGGAGGTACTCTTTATTTTGGAACTCAACCAATTATTATCAATAAGAAATGCAAATCAAGATGGTGGACTCGATTGTTGGTTGGAATTGAATGAATTCAAGTTATAAATGGTTCATGGGTATTGTTTTTATACCAAATATATTAGTTAATAAAGACACAAAAGATAATTTCATGGTCATTGCACAAAAAATTGACTATGTAACGATGAGAGGAGCCTAATTAGCTTGAGATGGTATGAAAAATCATTATGTAGGGATTAAACAACTTCACATTAGCTAGAAATACAAACCAAGAAGAATCACTGCTTTTGCTGATGGACGTAAGTAGATTCAGAGCTTCAATGGAGTTTACATTTGTTTGATTTAATTAATATACTACGTTGTTTAGCCACATTTGTCATTTTCATCGTCAATGCATCAAAATGTGAGCTTGGAACCAAAAGAGGAGCCCTGCTAACTAGAAATGATGGGAGGTACTCTTTATTTTGGAACTCAACCAATTATTGTGAATAAGAAATGCAAATCAAGATGGAGGACTCCATTGTTGGTTGGAATTGAATGAATTCAAGTTATAAAATGTTCATGGGTATTGTTTTTATAGCAAATATAGAAGTTAATAAAGACGCAAAAAGATAATTTCATGGTCATTGCATGAAAAAATTGACCATGTAACGACAAGAGGAGACTAATTAGCTTGAGGTGATATGAAAGTCTCATTATTTAGGGATTAAAGAACTTCACATTAGCAAGAAATGCAAACCAAGAAGAATGACAGCTTTCGCTGATGGAAGTAAGTAGATTTAGAGTTTCAATGGCGTTTAAATTTGTTTGATTTAATTAATATATTAGGTTGTTTAGCCACATTTGACATTTTCATTATCAATGTATCAAAACGTGTGCTTGGAACCAAATGAGGTTCTAACTAGAAATGATGGGAGGTACTCTTTATTTTGGAACTCAACAAATTATTATAAATAACAAATGCAAATCAAGAAGCACGACTCCATTGTTTGTCGGAATCAAATGAATTAATGTTATAAAAGGTTCATGGGCATTGTTTTTATAACAAATGTAGTCATTAATAATGACACAAAAGACAATTTCATGGTCATTGCATGAAAAATAGTGCTTCTAATGACGACTGGAGCCTAATTAGCATGAGGTGATATGAAAGTCTCATTATTTAGGGATTAAACAACTTCACATTAGCAAGAAAGGCAAACCAAGAAGAATGACTGCTTTTGCTGACGGAAGTAATAAGATTTAGAGTTTCAATGGAGTTCAAATTTGTTTGACTTAATTAATATACTAGGTTGTTTAGCCACATTTGACATTTTCATCATCAATGTATCAAAACGTGTGCTTTGAACCAAAAGAGGTTCTAACTAGAAATGATGGGAGGTACTCTTTGTTTTGGAACTCAACAAATTATTTTTAATAGGAAATGCAAATCAAGATGGAGTACTCCATTGTTCATAGGAATTGAATGAATTCAAGTTATAAAAGGTTCATATAGTTTTTATACCAAGCATAGAAGTTAATAAAGACGCAAAAGATAATTCCATGGTCATTGCATGAAAAATTGACCATGCAACGACGAGAGGAGACTAATTAGCTTGAGGTGATATGAAAGTCTCATTATTTAGGGATTAAACAACCTTTCATTAGCAAGAAATGTAAACCAAGAAGAATGACTTCTTTCGCCGATCGAAGTAAGTAGATTTAGAATTTCAATTTAGTTCAAATTTGTTTGATTTAATTAATATACTAGGTTATTTAGCCACATTTGACATTTTCATCATCAATGTATCAAAATGTGTGCTTGGAACCAAAAGAAGTTCTAACCAGAAATGATGGGGGGTACTCTTTGTGTTGGAACTCAACAAATTATTATGAATAAGAAATGCAAATCAAGATGGAGGACCCCATTCTTCATTGGAATTGAATGAATTCAAGTCATAAAAGGTTCATGGGTATTGTTTTTATACCAAAGATAGAAGTTAATAAAGACGCAAAAGATAATTTCATGGTCATTGCATGAAAAATTGACCATGTAACGACGAGAGGAGACTAATTAGCTTGAGGTGATATGAAAGTCTCATTATTTAGGGATTAAACATCCTCTCATTGGCAAGAAATGTAAACCAAGAAGAATGACTGCTTTCGCTGATGCAAGTAAGTAGATTTAGAGTTTCAATTTAGTTCAAATTTGTTTGATTTAATTAATATACAAGGTTGTTTAGCCACATTTGACATTTTCATCATCAATGTATCAAAACGTGTGTTTGGAACCAAAAGAGGAGCCCTGCTAACTAGAAATGATGGGAGGTACTCTTTATTTTGGAACTCAACCAATTATTATCAATAAGAAATGCAAATCAAGATGGTGGACTCGATTGTTGGTTGGAATTGAATGAATTCAAGTTATAAATGGTTCATGGGTATTGTTTTTTATACCAAATATATTAGTTAATAAAGACACAAAAGATAATTTCATGGTCATTGCACAAAAAAATTGACTATGTAACGATGAGAGGAGCCTAATTAGCTTGAGATGGTATGAAAAATCATTATGTAGGGATTAAACAACTTCACATTAGCTAGAAATACAAACCAAGAAGAATCACTGCTTTTGCTGATGGACGTAAGTAGATTCAGAGCTTCAATGGAGTTTACATTTGTTTGATTTAATTAATATACTACGTTGTTTAGCCACATTTGTCATTTTCATCGTCAATGCATCAAAATGTGAGCTTGGAACCAAAAGAGGAGCCCTGCTAACTAGAAATGATGGGAGGTACTCTTTATTTTGGAACTCAACCAATTATTGTGAATAAGAAATGCAAATCAAGATGGAGGACTCCATTGTTGGTTGGAATTGAATGAATTCAAGTTATAAAATGTTCATGGGTATTGTTTTTATAGCAAATATAGAAGTTAATAAAGACGCAAAAGATAATTTCATGGTCATTGCATGAAAAATTGACCATGTAACGACAAGAGGAGACTAATTAGCTTGAGGTGATATGAAAGTCTCATTATTTAGGGATTAAAGAACTTCACATTAGCAAGAAATGCAAACCAAGAAGAATGACAGCTTTCGCTGATGGAAGTAAGTAGATTTAGAGTTTCAATGGCGTTTAAATTTGTTTGATTTAATTAATATATTAGGTTGTTTAGCCACATTTGACATTTTCATTATCAATGTATCAAAACGTGTGCTTGGAACCAAATGAGGTTCTAACTAGAAATGATGGGAGGTACTCTTTATTTTGGAACTCAACAAATTATTATAAATAACAAATGCAAATCAAGAAGCACGACTCCATTGTTTGTCGGAATCAAATGAATTAATGTTATAAAAGGTTCATGGGCATTGTTTTTATAACAAATGTAGTCATTAATAATGACACAAAAGACAATTTCATGGTCATTGCATGAAAAATAGTGCTTCTAATGACGAGTGGAGCCTAATTAGCATGAGGTGATATGAAAGTCTCATTATTTAGGGATTAAACAACTTCACATTAGCAAGAAAGGCAAACCAAGAAGAATGACTGCTTTTGCTGACGGAAGTAATAAGATTTAGAGTTTCAATGGAGTTCAAATTTGTTTGACTTAATTAATATACTAGGTTGTTTAGCCACATTTGACATTTTCATCATCAATGTATCAAAACGTGTGCTTTGAACCAAAAGAGGTTCTAACTAGAAATGATGGGAGGTACTCTTTCTTTTGGAACTCAACAAATTATTTTTAATAGGAAATGCAAATCAAGATGGAGTACTCCATTGTTCACAGGAATTGAATGAATTCAAGTTATAAAAGGTTCATATAGTTTTTATACCAAGCATAGAAGTTAATAAAGACGCAAAAGATAATTCCATGGTCATTGCATGAAAAATTGACCATGCAACGACGAGAGGAGACTAATTAGCTTGAGGTGATATGAAAGTCTCATTATTTAGGGATTAAACAACCTTTCATTAGCAAGAAATGTAAACCAAGAAGAATGACTTCTTTCGCCGATCGAAGTAAGTAGATTTAGAATTTCAATTTAGTTCAAATTTGTTTGATTTAATTAATATACTAGGTTATTTAGCCACATTTGACATTTTCATCATCAATGTATCAAAATGTGTGCTTGGAACCAAAAGAAGTTCTAACCAGAAATGATGGGGGGTACTCTTTGTGTTGGAACTCAACAAATTATTATGAATAAGAAATGCAAATCAAGATGGAGGACCCCATTCTTCATTGGAATTGAATGAATTCAAGTCATAAAAGGTTCATGGGTATTGTTTTTATACCAAAGATAGAAGTTAATAAAGACGCAAAAGATAATTTCATGGTCATTGCATGAAAAATTGACCATGTAACGACGAGAGGAGACTAATTAGCTTGAGGTGATATGAAAGTCTCATTATTTAGGGATTAAACATCCTCTCATTGGCAAGAAATGTAAACCAAGAAGAATGACTGCTTTCGCTGATGCAAGTAAGTAGATTTAGAGTTTCAATTTAGTTCAAATTTGTTTGATTTAATTAATATACAAGGTTGTTTAGCCACATTTGACATTTTCATCATCAATGTATCAAAACGTGTGTTTGAAACCAAAAGAGGAGCCCTGCTAACTAGAAATGATGGGAGGTACTCTTTATTTTGGAACTCAACCAATTATTATTAATAAGAAATGCAAATCAAGATGGTGGACTCCATTGTTGGTTGGAATTGAATGAATTCAAGTTATAAAATGTTCATGGGTATTGTTTTTATAGCAAATATAGAAGTTAATAAAGACGCAAAAGATAATTTCATGGTCATTGCATGAAAAATTGACCATGTAACGACAAGAGGAGACTAATTAGCTTGAGGTGATATGAAAGTCTCATTATTTAGGCATTAAAGAACTTCACATTAGCAAGAAATGCAAACCAAGAAGAATGACTGCTTTCGCTGATGGAAGTAAGTAGATTTAGAGTTTCAATGGCGTTTAAATTTGTTTGATTTAATTAATATATTAGGTTGTTTAGCCACATTTGACATTTTCATTATCAATGTATCAAAACGTGTGCTTGGAACCAAATGAGGTTATAACTAGAAATGATGGGAGGTACTCTTTATTTTGGAACTCAACAAATTATTATAAATAACAAATGCAAATCAAGATGCACGACTCCATTGTTTGTCGGAATCAAATGAATTAATGTTATAAAAAAGTTCATGGGCATTGTTTTTTACAACAAATGTAGTCATTAATAATGACACAAAAGACAATTTCATGGTCATTGCATGAAAAATAGTGCTTCTAATGACGACTGGAGCCTAATTAGCATGAGGTGATATGAAAGTCTCATTATTTAGGGATTAAACAACTTCACATTAGCAAGAAAGGTAAACCAAGAAGAATGACTTCTTTTGCTGACGGAAGTAATAAGATTTAGAGTTTCAATGGAGTTCAAATTTGTTTGACTTAATTAATATACTAGGTTGTTTAGCCACATTTGACATTTTCATCATCAATGTATCAAAACGTGTGCTTTGAACCAAAAGAGGTTCTAACTAGAAATGATGGGAGGTACTCTTTGTTTTGGAACTCAACAAATTATTTTTAATAGGAAATGCAAATCAAGATGGAGTACTCCATTGTTCACAGGAACTGAATGAATTCAAGTTATAAAAGGTTCATATAGTTTTTATACCAAGCATAGAAGTTAATAAAGACGCAAAAGATAATTTCATGGTCATTGCATGAAAAATTGACCATGCAACGACGAGAGGAGACTAATTAGCTTGAGGTGATATGAAAGTCTCATTATTTAGGGATTAAACAACCTTTCATTAGCAAGAAATGTAAACCAAGAAGAATGACTTCTTTCGCCGATCGAAGTAAGTAGATTTAGAATTTCAATTTAGTTCAAATTTGTTTGATTTAATTAATATACTAGGTTATTTAGCCACATTTGACATTTTCATCATCAATGTATCAAAATGTGTGCTTGGAACCAAAAGAAGTTCTAACCAGAAATGATGGGGGGTACTCTTTGTGTTGGAACTCAACAAATTATTATGAATAAGAAATGCAAATCAAGATGGAGGACCCCATTCCTCATTGGAATTGAATGAATTCAAGTGATAAAAGGTTCATGGGTATTGTTTTTATACCAAAGATAGAAGTTAATAAAGACGCAAAAGATAATTTCATGGTCATTGCATGAAAAATTGACCATGTAACGACGAGAGGAGACTAATAAGCTTGAGGTGATATGAAAGTCTCATTATTTAGGGATTAAACATCCTCTCATTGGCAAGAAATGTAAACCAAGAAGAATGACTGCTTTCGCTGATGCAAGTAAGTAGATTTAGAGTTTCAATTTAGTTCAAATTTGTTTGATTTAATTAATATACAAGGTTGTTTAGCCACATTTGACATTTTCATCATCAATGTATCAAAACGTGTGTTTGGAACCAAAAGAGGAGCCTTGCTAACTAGAAATGATGGGAGGTACTCTTCATTTTGGAACTCAACAAATTATTATAAATAACAAATGCAAATCAAGATGCACGACTCCATTGTTTGTCGGAATTAAATGAATTCATGTTATAAAAGGTTCATGGGCATTGTTTTTATAACAAATGTAGTCATTAATAATGACACAAAAGACAATTTCATGGTCATTGCATGAAAAATAGTGCTTGTAATGACGAGTGGAGCCTAATTAGCATGAGGTGATATGAAAGTCTCATTATTTAGGGATTAAACAACTTCACATTAGCCAGAAAGGCAAACCAAGAAGAATGACTGCTTTTGCTGACGGAAGTAATAAGATTTAGAGTTTCAATGGATTTCAAATTTGTTTGACTTAATTAATATACTAGGTTGTTTAGCCACATTTGACATTTTCATCATCAATGTATCAAAACGTGTGCTTTGAACCAAAAGAGGTTCTAACTAGAAATGATGGGAGGTACTCTTTCTTTTGGAACTCAACAAATTATTTTTAATAGGAAATGCAAATCAAGATGGAGGACTCGATTATTCACAGGAATTGAATGAATTCAAGTTATAAAAGGTTCATATAGTTTTTATACCAAGCATAGAAGTTAATAAAGACGCAAAAGATAATTTCATGGTCATTGCATGAAAAATTGACCATGCAACGACGAGAGGAGACTAATTAGCTTGAGGTGATATGAAAGTCTCATTATTTAGGGATTAAACAACCTTTCATTAGCAAGAAATGTAAACCAAGAAGAATGACTTCTTTCGCCGATCGAAGTAAGTAGATTTAGAATTTCAATTTAGTTCAAATTTGTTTGATTTAATTAATTAATATACTAGGTTATTTAGCCACATTTGACATTTTCATCATCAATGTATCAAAATGTGTGCTGCTTGGAACCAAAAGAAGTTCTAACCAGAAATGATGGGGGGGTACTCTTTGTGTTTGGAACTCAACAAATTATTATGAATAAGAAATGCAAATCAAGATGGAGGACCCCATTCTTCATTGGAATTGAATGAATTCAAGTGATAAAAGGTTCATGGGTATTGTTTTTATACCAAAGATAGAAGTTAATAAAGACGCAAAAGATAATTTCATGGTCATTGCATGAAAAATTGACCATGTAACGACGAGAGGAGACTAATTAGCTTGAGGTGATATGAAAGTCTCATTATTTAGGGATTAAACATCCTCTCATTGGCAAGAAATGTAAACCAAGAAGAATGACTGCTTTCGCTGATGCAAGTAAGTAGATTTAGAGTTTCAATTTAGTTCAAATTTGTTTGATTTAATTAATATACAAGGTTGTTTAGCCACATTTGACATTTTCATCATCAATGTATCAAAATGTGTGCTTGGAACCAAAAGAAGTTCTAACCAGAAATGATGGGGGTTACTCTTTGTTTTGGAACTCAACAAATTATTATGAATAAGAAATGCAAATCAAGATGGAGGACCCCATTCTTCATTGGAATTGAATGAATTCAAGTCATAAAAGGTTCATGGGTATTGTTTTTATACCAAAGATAGAAGTTAATAAAGACGCAAAAGATAATTTCTTGTTCATTGCATGAAAAATTGACAATGTAATGATGAGAGGAGCCTAATTTGCTTGAGATGGTATGAAAATATCATTATGTAGGGATTAAACAACTTCACATTAGCTAGAAATCCAAACCAAGAAAAATGACTACTTTCACTGATGGAAGTAAGTAGATTGAGAGTTTCAATGGAGTTTAAATTTGTTTGATTTAATTAATATCCTAGGTTGTTTAGCCACATTTGTCATTTTCATCATGAATGCATCAAAATGTGAGCTTGGAACCAAAAGTGGTTCTAACTAGAAATGATGGGAGGTACTCTTTATTTTGGAACTCAACCAATTATTATGAATAAGAAATGCAAATCAAGATGGAGGACTCCATTGTTCGTTGGAATTGAATGAATTCAAGTTACAAATGGTTCATGGGTATTGTTTTTATACCAAATATATTAGTTAATAAAGACACAAAAGATAATATCATGGTCATTGCACGAAAAATTGACTATGTAACGATTAAAGGAGCCTAATTAGCTTGAGATGGTATGATAATATCATTATGTAGGGATTAAACAACTTCACATTAGCTAGAAATCCAAACCAAGAAGAATGAATGCTTTCACTGATGTAAGTAGATTTAGAGTTTCAATGGAGTTTAAATTTGTTTGATTTAATTAATATCCTAGGATGTTTTGGCACATTTGTCATTTTCATCATCAATGCATCAAACCGTGTGCTTGGAACCAAAAGAGGTTCTAACTAGAAATGATGGGAGGTACTCTTTATTTTGGAACTCAACCAATTATGAATAAGAAATGCAAATCAAGAAGGAGGACTCCATTGTTGGTTGGAATTGAATGAATTCAAGTTATAAATGGTTCATGGGTATTGTTTTTATACCAAATATATTAGTTAATAAAGACACAAAAGATAATTTCATGGTCATTGCATGAAAAATTGACTATGCAACGATGAGAGGAGCCTAATTAGCTTGAGATGGTATGAAAATATCATTATGTAGGGAATTAAACAACTTCACATTAGCTAGAAATGCAAACCAAGAAGAATCACTACTTTTGCTGATGGAAGTAAGTAGATTTAGAGTTTCAATGGAGTTTAAAGTTGTTTGATTTAATTAATATACTAGGTTGTTTATCCACATTTGTTACTTTCATCATCAATGTATCAAAACGTGCGCTTGGAACCAAAAGAGGAGCCCTGCTAATTAGAAATGTTGGGAGGTACATTTTATTTTGGAACTCAACCAATTATTATGAATAGGAAATGCAAATCAAGCTGAGGACTCCATTGTTTGTGGGAATTGAATGATTTCAAGTTATAAAAGGTTGATGGGTATTGTTTTTACACCAAATATATTAGTTAATAAAGACACAAAAGATAATTTCATGGTCATTGCATGAAAAATTGACTATGCAACGATGAGAGGAGCCTAATTAGCTTGAGATGGTATGAAAATATCATTATGTAGGGATTAAATAACTTCACATTAGCTAGAAATGCAAACCAAGAAGAATCACTGCTTTCGCTGATGGAAGTAAGTAGATTTAGAGTTTCAATGGAGTTTAAATTTGTTTGATTTAATTAATATACTACGTTGTTTAGCCACATTTGTCATTTTCATCATCAATGCATCAAAACGTGAGCTTGGAACCAAAAGAGGAGCCCTGCTAACTACAAATGATGGGATGTACTCTTTATTTTGGAACTCAACCAATTATTAAGAATAATAAATGCAAATAAAGATGGTGGACTCCGTTGTTGGTTGGAATTGAATGAATTCAAGTTATAAATGGTTCATGGGTATTGTTTTTATAGCAAATATAGAAGTTAATAAAGACGCAAAAGATAATTTCATGGTCATTGCATGAAAAATTGACCATGCAACGACGAGAGGAGACTAATTAGCTTGAGGTGATATGAAAGTCTCATTATTTAGGGATTAAACAACCTTTCATTAGCAAGAAATGTAAACCAAGAAGAATGACTTCTTTCGCCGATCGAAGTAAGTAGATTTAGAGTTTCAATGGCCTTTAAATTTGTTTGATTTAATTAATATACTAGGTTGTTTAACCACATTTGACATTTTTATTATCAATGTATCAAAACGTGTGCTTGGAACCAAAAGAGGTTCTAACTAGAAATGATGGGAGGTACTCTTTATTTTGGAACTCAACAAATTATTATAAATAACAAATGCAAATCAAGATGGACGACTCCATTGTTTGTCGAAATTGAATGAATTCATGTTATAAAAGGTTCATCGGCATTGTTTTTATAACAAATGTAGTCATTAATAATGACACAAAAGATAATTTCATGGTCATTGGATGAAAAATCCTGCTTGTAATGACGAGTGGAGCCTAGTTAGAATGAGGTGATATGAAAGTCTCATTATTTAGGGATTAAACAACTTCACATTAGCAAGAAAGGCAAACCAAGAAGAATGACTGCTTTTGCTGACGGAAGTAATAAGATTTAGAGTTTCAATGGAGTTCAAATTTGTTTGATTTAATTAATATACTAGGTTGTTTAGCCACGTTTGACATTTTCCTCATCAATGTATCAAAATGTGTGCTTGGAACCAAAAGAGGTTCTAACTAGAAATGATGGGGGGTACTCTTTGTTTTGGAACTAAACAAATTATTATGAATAAGTAATGCAAATCAAGATGGAGGACCCCATTCTTCATTGGAATTGAATGAATTCAAGTTTTAAAAGGTTCATGGGTATTGTTTTTATACCAAATATATTAGTTAATAAAGACACAAAAGATAATTTCATGTTCATTGCATGAAAAATTGACAATGTAATGATGAGAGGAGCCTGATTTGCTTGAGATGGTATGAAAATATCATTATGTAGGGATTAAACAACTTCACATTAGCTAGAAATCCAAACCAAGAAAAATGACTGCTTTCACTGATGGAAGTAGATTGAGAGTTTCAATGGAGTTTAAATTTGTTTGATTTAATTAATATCCTAGGTTGTTTAGCCACATTTGTCATTTTCATCATCAATGCATCAAAACGTGTGCTTGGAACCAAAAGAGGTTCTAACTAGAAATGATGGGAGGTACTCTTTATTTTGGAACTAAACCAATTATTATGAATAAGAAGTGCAAATCAAGATAGAGGACTCCATTGTTCGTTGGAATTGAATGAATTCAAGTTACAAATGGTTCATGGGTATTGTTTTTATACCAAATATATTAGTTAATAAAGACACAAAAGATAATTTCATGGTTATTGCACGAAAAATTGACTATGTAACGATGAAAGGAGCCTAATTAGCTTGAGATGGTATGAAAATATCATTATGTAGGGATTAAACAACTTCACATTAGCTAGAAATCCAAACCAAGAAGAATGACTGCTTTCGCTGATGGAAGTATGTAGATTTAGAGTTTCAATGGAGTTTAAATTTGTTTGATTTAATTAATATCCTAGGATGTTTAGCCACATTTGTCATTTTCATCATCAATGCATCAAAACGTGTGCTTGGAACCAAAAGAGGAGCCCTGCTTACTAGAAATGATGGGAGGTACTCTTTATTTTGGAACTCAACCAATTATTATGAATAAGAAATGCAAATCAAGATGGAGGACTCCATTGTTGGTTGGAATTGAATGAATTCAAGTTATAAATGGTTCATGGGTATTGTTTTTATACCAAATATATTAGTTAATAAAGACACAAAAGATAATTTCATGGTCATTGCATGAAAAATTGACTATGCAACGATGAGAGGAGCCTAATTAGCTTGAGATGGTATGAAAATATCATTATGTAGGGAATTAAACAACTTCACATTAGCTAGAAATGCAAACCAAGAAGAATCACTACTTTTGCTGATGGAAGTAAGTAGATTTAGAGTTTCAATGGAGTTCAAATTTTTTTGATTTAATTAATATACTAGGTTGTTTAGCCACATTTGACATTTTCATCATCAATGTATCAAAATGTGTGCTTGGAACCAAAAGAGGTTCTAACTAGAAATGATGGGAGGTACTCTTTGTTTTGGAACTCGACAAATTATTATGGATAAGAAATGCAAATCAAGATGGAGGACTCCATTGTTCGTTTGAATTGAATGAATTCAAGTTATAAAAGGTTCATGGGTATTGTTTTTACACCAAATAGAGAAGTTAATAAAGACGTAAAAGATAATTTTATGGTCATTGCATGAAAAATTGACCATGCAACGACGAGAGGAGACGAATTAGCTTGCAGTGATATGAAAGTCTCATTATTTATGGATTAAACAACCTCTCATTAGCAAGAAATGTAAACCAACAAGAATGACTTCTATCGCTGATCGAGGTAAGTAGATGGTAGAATTGAAGTTGAGTAAGAAGACTTTATTATTATTGTGGCCAATATGACCAAACTATTAACCTTATCAACAACTTTGAATTTGATGTTTTCTTTCTTTTGTTCTTCTCCCTTCCTTTCTTTTCTTTTTTTTTTGCTTTTTTTATCTTTTTTTTTCATCAATGCAAAACAATAGTAGAATACTTAGACATAGCAATTGGAATTGAAATTAGCATGTTTATGAGCTTAAACAAACAAGCAAAGAGAGAAGAGTAAAAACATAGATTTGTGCATTTGAATGATAATGCACATAATAGACAAACTAAACAACAATAAATAAATCAAAAGATAGAAAATTGAAGATTGAGTGAATTCAACCTGATTTAGAACCAGGCTCTGATACCAACTAATGCAAAAAAACCCCAAAAGACGTGGCTTAGGGACCCAACGCACATAAGGAATCAAAGAACAATCAGGAAAGCTAAACCAGAGTTTAATATCACAAACCCTAGACCCACCCTTGGAAGAAACACGAACCTAGGGTATTTAAGAAGGGTATGGACGCCACACTCCAGAAAAGAAAGGAATTGGGAGTGATAAGTCGATTAGCACACCACAAGAAGAATTACCTCTTGATAAGTTCTTTAGTCCTTAAAAGAACTGAAGGAAAAAAAAAAACCTATGCTTTCTATTTCACTCAAAGTTGTCTGCCTCCAGAACATACAAGGGGTGCCTATTTATAGGCTAAGATAGCAATCCTAAAGAGGCACAAATTCCTACTTAGGACAAATCCTTATTTTGGAAGAATTCTTAATTGTGGACAAATTCCAACATAAATAATAAATTCTTATTTAGGAAGAAATGCTATTACTTATTATTCCCTATTAAGTATTTTAATTATATCAATTATGTCTGGACTCCTTGTCAAACTTGAATTCACGCCATTTGAAGCTGGGTTGGCTTGAATGTCCTGAATCAGCCCATTTAAGGCTTCTTAAATCTTTTTGGCTCTAACTCGTGTTATTGGGCCTTCTGGAATGTGCAATGGACCCTTTGCAACCATTGAAGCTTTCCACCCATCATCTCCATGATTCTCATCATTTAGGGATTAAACAACTTCACATTAGCAAGAAAGGGAAACCAAGAAGAATGACTACTTTTACTGATGGAAGTAATAAGATTTAGAATTTCAGTGGAGTTCAAATTTGTTTGATTTAATTAAGATACTAGGTTGTTTAGCCATATTTGACATTTTCATTATCAATGTATCAAAACGTGTGCTTGGAACCAAAAGAGGTTCTAACTAGAAATGATGGGAGGTACTCTTTATTTTGGAACTCAACCAATTATTATAAATAACAAATGCAAATCAAGATGGACGACTCCATTGTTTGTCGGAATTGAATGAATTCATGTTATAAAAGGTTCATGGGCATTGTTTTTATAACAAATGTAGTCATTAATAATGACACAAAAGATAATTTCATGGTCATTGCATGAAAAATAGGGATTGTAATGACCAGTGGAGCCTGATTAGCATGAGCTGATATGAAAGTCTCATTATGTAGGGATTAAAAAACTTCACATTAGCAAGAAAGGCAAACCAAGAAGAATGACTGCTTTTGCTGATGGAAGTAATAAGATTTACAATTTCAATGGAGTTCAAAATTTGCTTGATTTAATTAATATACTAGGTTGTTTAGCCACATTTGACATTTTCATCATCAATGTATCAAAATGTGTGCTTGGAACCAAAAGAGGTTCTAACTAGAAATGATAGGAGGTACACTTTGTTTTGGAACTCAACAAATTATTATAAATAACAAATGCAAATCAAGATGGATGACTCCATTGTTGGTTGGAATTGAATGAATTCAAGTTATAAATGGTTCATGGGTATTGTTTTGATACCAAATATATTAGTTAATAAAGACAAAAAAGATAATTTCATGGTCATTGCATGAAAAATTGACTATGTAACGATGAGAGGAGCCTAATTAGCTTGAGATGGTATGAAAATATCATTATGTATGGATTAAACAACTTCACATTAGCTATTAATGCAAACCATGAAGAATGACTGCTTTCGCTGATGGAAGTAAGTAGATTTAGAGTTTCAATGGAGTTTAAATTTGTTTGATTTAATTAATATACTAGGTTGTTTAGCCACATTTGTCATTTTCATCATCAATGTATCAAAACGTGAGCTTGGAAACAAAAGATGAGCCCTGCTAACTAAAAATGATGGGAGGTGCTCTTTATTTTGGAACTCAACCAATTATTATGAATAAGAATTTCAAATCAAAATGGTGGACTCCATTATTGGTTGGAATTGAATGAATTCAAGTTATAAAAGGTTCATGAGTATTGTTTTTATAGCAAATATAGAAGTTAATAAAGATGCAAAAGACAATTTCATGGTCATTGCATGAAAAATTGACCATGTAACAACAAGACGAGACTAATTAGCTTGAGGTGATATGAAAGTCTCATTATTTAGGGATTAAACAACTTCACATTAGCAAGAAATGCAAACCAAGAAGAATGACTCCTTTCGCTGATGGAAGTAAGTAGATTTAGAGTGTCAATGGAATTTAAATTTGTTTGATTTAATTAATATACTAGATTGTTTAGCCACATTTGACATTTTCATTATCAATGTATCAAAATGTGTGCTTGGAACCAAAAGAGGTTCTAACTAAAAATGATGGGAGGTACTCTTTATTTTGGAACTCAACAAATTATTATAAATAACAAATGCAAATTAAGATGGACGACTCCATTGTTTGTCGGAATTAAATGAATTCATGTTATAAAAGGTTCATGGGCGTTGTTTGTGTAACAAATGTAGTCATTAATAATGACAGAAAAGATAATTTCATGGTCATTGCATAAAAAATAGTGCTTGTAATGACGAGTGGAGCCTAATTAGCATGAGCTGATATGAAAGTCTCATTATTTAGGGATTAAACATCTTCACATTAGCAAGAAAGGCAAACCAAGAAGAATAACTGCTTTTACTGATGGAAGTAATAAGATTTAGAATTTCAATGGAGTTCAAATTTGTTGGATTTAATTAATATACTAGGTTGTTTAGCCATATTTGACATTTTCATTATCAATGTATCAAAACGTGAGCTTGGAACCAAAAGAGGTTCTAACTAGAAATGATGGGAGGTACTCTTTATTTTGGAACTCAACCAATTATTATAAATAACAAATGCAAATCAAGATGGACGACTCCATTGTTTGTTGGAATTGAATGAATTCATCATGGGCATTGTTTTTATAACAAATGTAGTCATTAATAACGACACAAAAGATAATTTCATGGTCATTGTATGAAAAATAGTGCTTGTAATGACGAGTGGATCCTAATTCGCATGAGCTGATATGAAAGTCTCATTATTTAAGGATTAAATAAACTTCACATTAGCAAGAAAGGCAAACCAAGAAGAATGACTGCTTTTGCTGATGGAAGTAATAAGATTTAGAATTTCAATGGAGTTCAAATTTGTTTGATTTAATTAATATACTAGGTTGTTTAGCCACATTTGACATTTTCATCATCAATATATCAAAATGTGTGCTTGGAACCAAAAGAGGTTCTAACTAGAAATGATGGGTGGTACTCTTTGTTTTGGAACTCAACAAATTATTATAAATAACAAATGCAAATCAAGATGGAGGACTCCATTGTTCATTGGAATTGAATGAATTCAAGTTATAAAAGGTTCATGGGTATTGTTTTAATACCAAATATATTAGTTAATAAAGACACAAAAGACAATTTCATGGTCATTGCATGAAAAATTGACAATGTAACGATGAGAGGAGCCTAATTAGCTTGAGATGGTATGAAAATATCATTACGTAGGGATTAAACAACTTCACATTAGCAAGAAATGCAAACCAAGAAGAATGACTGCTTTCGTTGATGGAAGTAAGTAGATTTAGAGTTTCAATTGAGTTTAAATTTGTTTGATTTAATTAATATAGTAGGTTGTTTACCCACATTTGTCATTTTCATCATCAATGCATCAAAACATGTGCTTGGAACCAAAAGAGGAGCCCTACTAACTAAAAATGATGGGAGGTACTGTTTATTTTGGAACTCAACCAATTATTATGAATAAGAAATGCAAATCAAGATGGAGGACTCTATTGTTGGTTGGAATTGAATGAATTCAAGTTATAAAAGGTTCAAGGGTATTGTTTTTATACCAAATATATTAGTTAATAAAGACACAAAAGATAATTTCATGGTCATTGCATGAAAAATTGACCATGTAACGATGAGAGGAGCCTAATTAGCTTGAGATGTTATGAAAATATCATTATATAGGGATTAAACAACTTCACAATAGCTAGAAATCCAAACCAAGAAGAATGACTGCTTTCTCTGATGGAAGTAAGTAGATTTAGAATTTCAATGGAGTTTAAATTTCTTTGATTTAATTAATATATTAGGTTGTTTAGCCAAATTTGTCATTTTCATCATCAATGCATCAAAACGTGTGCTTGGAACCAAAAGAGGAGTCCTGCTAACTAGAAATGATGGGAGGTACTCTTTGTTTTGGAACTGAACAAATTATTCTGAATAAGAAATGCAAATCAAGATGGAGGACTCCATTGTTCGTTGGAATTGAATGAATTCAAGTTACAAATGATTCATGGGTATTGTTTTTATACCAAATATAAAAGTTAATAAAGACGCAAAAGATAATTTCATGGTCATTGCTTGAAAAATTGACCATGTAACGATGAGAGGAGACTAATGAGCTTGAAGTGATATGAAAGTCTCATTATTTAGGGATTAATCAACATCACATTTGCAAGAAATACAAACCAAGAAGAATGACTGCTTTCGATGATGAAGGTAAGTAGATTTAGAGTTTCAATGGAGTTCAAATTTGTTTGATTTAATTAATATACTAGGTTGTTTAGCCAAATTTGACATTTTCATCATCAATGTATCAAAACGTGTACTTGGAACCAAAAGAGGACCCCTGCTAACTAGAAATGATGGGAGGTACTCTTTGTTTTGGAACTGAATTAGCTTGAAGCGATAAGAATGTCTCATTATTTAGGGATTAAACAAATTCACATTAGCAACAAATGCAAACCAAGAAGAACCTTTTATAACACTTTTGTTATAAAAGGTTGAGTTCCGAAATAAAGTGTACCTCCCATCATTTCAAATTAAGATGGAATTGAATAAGAAATGCAAATCAAGATGGAGGACTCCATTGTTTGTTGGAATTGAATGAATTCAAGTTATTAAAGGTTCATGGGTATTGTTTCTACAGCAAATATAGTAGTTAATAAAGACACCAAAGATAATCTCATGGTCATTGCATGAAAAATTGACCTTGTAACGACAAGAGAAGCCTAATTAGCTTGAGGTGATATGAGAGTCTCATTATTTAGGGATTAAACAGCTTCACATTAGCAAGAAATGCAAAGCAAGAAGAATGACTACTTTCGCTGATGGAAGTAAGTAGATTGAGAGTTTGAATGGAGTTTAAATTTGTTTGATTTAATTAATATACTAGGCTGTTTAACCACATTTGTCATTTTCATGATCAATGTATCAAAACTTGAGCTTGGAACCAAAAGAGGAGCCCTGCTAACCATAAATGATGGGAGGTACTCTTTATTTTGGAACTCAACCAATTCTTATGAATAAGAAATGCAAATCAAGATGGAGGACTCCATTGTTTGTTGGAATTGAAAGAATTATAAAAGGTTCATGGGCATTGTTTTTATAACAAATGCAGTCATTAATAATCACAAAAAACATAATTTCCTGGTCATTGCATGAAAAATTGACCTTGTAATGATGAGAGGAGACTAATTAGCTTGAGGTGATATGAAAGTTTCCTTATTTAGGGATTAAACAACTTCACATTAGCAAGAAATGCAAACCAAGAAGAATACCTGCATTCGCTAATGGAAGTAAGTAGATTTAGAGTTTCAATGGAGTTTAAATTTGTTTGATTTAATTAATATACTGGGTTGTTTAGCCACATTTGTCATTTTCATTATCAATGTATTAAAACATGAGCTTGGAACCAAAAGAGGAGAGCCCTGCACAATGGTTGCAAAGGGTCCATTGCATATTCCAGAAGGCCCAATAACACCAATTAGAGCCAAAAAGATTAAAGAAGCCTTAAATGGGCTGATTCATGACATTCAGGCCAACCCATCTTCAAATGGTGCGAATTCAAATTTGACAAGGAGTCCAGACATAATTAATATAATTAGAATACTTAATAGGGAAGAATAAGTAATAGCATTTCTTCTTAGATAAGAATTTATTATTTATGTTGGAATTTGTCCACAATTAAGAATTCTTCCAAAATAAGGATTTGTCCTAAGTAGGAATTTGTGCCTCTTTAGGATTGCTATCTTAGCCTATAAATAGGCACCCCTTGTAAGCTCTAGAGGCAGACAACTTTGAGTGAAATAGAAAGCAAGGGTTTTTTTTTTCCTTCAGTTCTTTTAAGGACTAAAGAACTTATCAAGAGGTAATACTTCTTGTGGCGTTCTAATCGACTTATCACTCCCAATTCCTTTCTTTTCTGGAGTGTGGCGTCCATATCCTTCTTAAATACCCTAGGTTCGTGTTTCTTCCAAGGGTGGGTCTAGGGTTTATGATATTAAACTCTGGTTTAGCTTTCCTGATTGTTCTTTGATTCCTTATGTGCGTTGGGTCCCTAAGCCACATCTTTTGGGGTTTTTTTTGCATCAGTTGGTATCAGAGCACAGGTCCCTGGTTCTAAATCAGGTTGAATTCACTCACTCTTCAATTTTCTATCTTTTGATTTGTTTATTGTTGTTTAGTTTGTCTGTTATGTGCATTATCATTCAAATGCACAAATCTGTGTTTTTACCCTTCTCTCTTTGCTTGTTTGTTTAAGCTCATAAACGTGCTAATTTCAATTCCAATTGCTATGTCTAAGTATTCTACTATTGTTTTGCATTGAGAAAAAAAAAAGCAAAAAAAAAGCCAAAAAAAAAGGGAAAACAAAATCAAAAAAGAAAAAAGAAAAGAAAGGAAGGGAGAAGAACAAAAGAAAGAAAATATCAAATTCAAAGTTGTTGATAAGGTTAATAGTTTGGTCATATTGGCCACAATAATAATAAAGTTTTCTTACTCAACTTCAATTCTACCATCTATTTCTCATTCTCTCCTCTTGGTTATATTACCCCTATCCTGATTTTTGTGAGTTTAGTTCATTAAAACCGTTTGTGTTGACATCCTTTTTTTTTGTTTGATTCTTTGTTCTCCAATTTGTTCAATTCTACACCATTTAGCTTATTCTGTTCAAAATAAATACCCTTGATTTATGTGTTTAGTTCTTTATAAAGCTGAAAGGGAAAAATCTGAGTGGTAAAAGGTAAGAGTGAAAGTTCATATAAAGAAAAACCATAAAGAGTGTAAACACGAGGGAGTGTGACACAATCTTTCGAGTGACACACGTGAGGGAGTGTTCTGTGAGGTATCTTATTTGTTTTGTGCAGAAGTAAGACTATGACATCCAAAGACAAAGGTGTAGCTCAAGAGGGAGCTGTCGATGTGTCCCTCATGCTCAAAGCTATGCAACAACAATTTGAACACATGAATACCAAATTTGATGATATGAGGGAGAGGATGGAGGAGCAAGATAATACAATAGCAGAGTTGCAAAGGAGACATAGGGAATATGAGGCTCCCAAAGCAAGAAGGCAGTTGCCACGTGCCTATGACCATGAAGATGATGTAGAAGATGATGAGTTTGACGAACAAACTACAACAATTAGAACTGGTAACAATAGAAGGGTTCGAAGAGAATTTGGGAGGCAAGGCACCTATGACCATAATTTGGGCAGTATTAAAATGACAATTCCTTCATTCCAAGGTAAGAATGATCCTGATGCATACCTAGAATGGGAAAAGAAGGTTGAATTGGTTTTTGACTGCCACAACTATTCCGAGGAGAAAAAGGTAAAGCTTGCTGCAGTTGAATTTACTGATTATGCTATTATTTGGTGGGATCAACTTGTTTTGACTAAGAGAAGGAATCATGAGCGGCCTATTGATACATGGGAGGAGATGAAGGCTATCATGAGGAGAAGGTTTGTCCCTAATCATTATTACAGATAGTTGTACCAAAGGCTACAGGGGCTCACTGAGGGCACCAAAAGTGTGGAGGACTACCACAAGGAGATGGAGATTACCATGATTAGGGCGAATGTAGAAGAAGATAGAGAGGCAACCATGGCTCAATTTTTGCAAGGGCTAAATAGGGACATAGCAAATGTGGTTGAATTGCAGCACTATGTGGAATTAGAAGACATGGTGCACATGGCAATGAAAGTTGAAAGGAAACATAAACGAAAGGGCTCCATACGGTTTGGGCAGAATTGAGGTTCTACCTCATCGTGGAAGCCAAATTGGAGTAAAAGGGACGAGATGGCCAATTACAAGCCCAAAGTCGACCTACCCAAGCACAAGAATGCGGGTTCTAGCAAGGAGATAGGTAAATTTGAACCCCAACCTAGTAGAAATAGAGATGTTTAATGCTTTAAGTGTTTGGGCAGGGGTCACATTGCATCTCAATGTCCAAATAAGCATGCAATGATCCTAAGAAGTAATGGTGATGTTGAAACTGAAAGTGAATCAGACGATGATTCTGTGCCATCATTAGAGGGTGAATGTGTTGGAGAGGAGTATCCGGTTAATGGAGTGGCTCTCATTACAAGGTGAGCATTGAATGTGCAAGCAAAAGAAGAAAATGAGGTGCAACGAGATAACATCTTTCAGACAAGGTGTCTTATCAAAGATAAGGTATGTAGTATGATCATTGATGGTGGGAGTTGCACTAATGTTGCTAGCACAACTATGGTTGAGAAGCTGGATTTACCTACTATGAAGCATCCTAGACCATATAAACTTCAATGGTTGAATGAGAGTGGTGAAGTGAAGGTAAATCAGCAAGTGCTCGTATCATTTTCTATCGAAAGGTACCATGATGAAGTTTTATGTGATGTACCTATGCATGCATGACATATTCTATTAGGAAGACCATGGCAATTTGATAGGTGAGTTATGCATGATGGATTCAAGAATCGATATTCCTTTGTAATGAACGGAAAACCTGTCATTCTTGTACCATTGTCACCTCAAAAAGCATATGAGGATCAATTAAGGATTAAAAATGAGAGTGAACAGAAAAAAGAGATTGATAAAAGAGAAAAAGGAGAAGAAAACGTGAGGACACAAGAGAAAGAGAAGAAAAGAGAAAATCTCTATGCAAAAGGAAGTGATGTCAAAAGAGCATTCTATGCCAAACAGCCTATGATTGTACTTTTGTACAAGGAGGCTTATTTTAACACTAACAAGTTTGACCAATCGTTGCCTAGTGTTGTTGTTGCACTATTGCAGGAATTTGAAGATGTATTCCCTGAGGATATCCCAAGTGGATTGCCACCTAATAGAGGAATTGAGCATCAAATTGATTTCATCCCAGGTGCATCCATCGCTAACCGACCAGCATATAAAAGTAATCCTGAGGAGACAAAGGAGCTTCAAAGGCAAGTTGAGGAGCTTATGTCCAAAGGATACGTGAGAGAAAGCTTGAGTCCATGTGCTGTTCCTGTCCTACTTGTACCAAAAAAAGATGGAACTTGGAGGATGTGTGTTGACTGTCGAGCAATCAACAAAATCACTGTAAAGTATCGTCATCCCATACCTAGATTAGATGACATGTTAGACAAATTGCATGGCTCATGTGTCTTCTCTAAAATTGATTTGAAAAGTGGATATCATCAATTAGGATGGGAGAGGGAGATGAGTGGAAAACAACTTTCAAAACTAAGTATGAGTTGTATGAGTGGCTAGTTATGCCATTTGGTCTCACTAATGCACCAAGCACTTTTATGCAACTAATGAATCATGTTTTACGTGCATTCATTGGTAAATTTGTAGTTGTGTATTTTGATGATATCTTGGTCTATAGTAAAACCCTAGAAGATCATCTTCATCATTTACGTTTTGTTGTAAGTGTTTTACGTTCTGAGAAATTGTATGCTAACTTACATAAATGTTCCCTTTCTACTGAATAGATCACATTTCTTGGCTATGTTGTCAGTGCTAAAGGTGTTGAAGTTGATGAGGAAAAAGTTAAGGCAATTTGTGATTGGCCTACACCTAAGTCAACTAGTGACGTGCGTAGCTTTCATGGTTTAGCTAGTTTCTATAGACGCTTTGTTAAAGACTTTAGCACCATTGCAGCACCACTCACTGAGCTTATCAAAAAGAACATAAGTTTTAGGTGGGGTAGTGACCAAGATAAAGCTTTTAATTGCATCAAGGATAAATTAAGTTCTGCACCCTTACTTGCTTTACCTAACTTTGCAAAAGCTTTCGAGATTGAGTGTGATGCTTCAAGGCATTGGCATTGGAGCTGTTTTGATGCAGGAAAGGTGCCCAATTGCTTACTTTAGTGAAAAGTTAAGTGGAGCAAGCATTAACATTACCTTTGGCCTAAAGAGTTTATCATCCATACTGACCATGAATCTTTAAAGCACTTGAAGGGACAAGGAAAGTTGAACAAAAGACATGCTAAGTGGGTTGAATTTATTGAGACCGTTGAATTTATTGAGACCTTTCCCTACATCATCCAACATAAAAAAGGTAAGGAAAATGTAGTCGCTGATGCATTATCTCGCAGGTACACCCTTATCTCTACACTTACTACAAACTTATTAGGATTTGAACACATTAAGGATTTATATGTGAATGATCCTGACTTTGCTAATGTGTATAGAGCATGTGAGGTGTCAGCTTTTGAGAAGTTTTATAGGCATAAGGGTTTCTTATTTAGGGAAAATCGTTTATGCATGCCTATGAGTTCTTTAAGGGAGTTGGTTGTAAGAGAAGCTCACGAGGGTGGTCTAATGGGTCATTTCGGAGTTAGGAAAACCCTAGATGTCCTAAATGAACATTTCTTTTGGCCACGAATGAAATGAGATGTTGAGAGGATATGTGCGAAATGCATCACATGCAAACAAGCTAAATTTAGAGTTTTACCTCATGGCTTGTATCCCCCTCTACCCATACCTAACCATCCCTAGGTTGATTTATCCATGGACTTTGTACTAGGATTGCCACGAACAAAAAAAGGGTAGGGATTCTGTATTTGTTGTTGTTGATAGATTTTCAAAGATGGCACACTTCATCCCATGTCATAAAACTGATGATGCAAACAACGTGGCTAACTTATTCTTTAGAGAAGTAGTACGTTTGCATGGCATGCCACGAAGCATTGTTTCAGATTGGGATACAAAGTTCTTAAGCTACTTTTGGAAGACTTTGTGGGGTAAGTTAGGTACTAAGCTATTGTTTTCAACTACTTGTCATCCACAAACTGATGGGCAGACTGAGGTAGTTAACCGAACTCTTTCTACTCTTTTGCATGCTATTATTCGAACAAATTTGAAAGCATGGGAAGATTGTTTACCACATGTCAAGTTTGCGTATAATAGGAGTGTTCATTCTACTACTAGTTACTCTCCCTTTGAAATCGTATATGGTTTTAATCCATTGACTCCTTTGGATTTGGTACCTATACCTGTCAATAAGTATGCCAGCTTAGATGGGGAACATAAAGTAGACATGATAAAAAAATTGCATGAGAAGGTGCGACAACATATTGAAAAACAAACTGAGCAACACGCATCCCATGTCAACAAGGGACAAAAGAAGGTGGTGGTTGAACCTGGTGATTGGGTTTGCGTGCATATGCGCAAGGAACGGTGCCCAGCTCAAAGGCATTCGAAGCTACAACCCAGAGGAGATGGTCCCTTTCAAGTTGTTGCCCGCATTAATGACAATGCTTATAAGTTGGACCTTCCTGGTGAGTATAATGTGAGTGCAACATTTAATGTTTCTGATCTTTCCCCTTTTGATATAGGTGATGATTCGGGGACGAATCCTTTTGAGGGAAGGGGGAATGATGAGAATCATGGAGATGATGGGTGGAAGGCTTCAATGGTTGCAAAGGGTCCATTGCACATTCCAGAAGGCCCAATAACACGAGTTAGAGCCAAAAAGATTAAAGAAGCCTTAAATGGGCTGATTCATGACATTCAGGCCAACCCAGCTTCAAATGGTGCGAATTCAAGTTTGATAAGGAGTCCAGACATAATTAATATAATTAGAATACTTAATAGGGAAGAATAAGTAATAGCATTTATTCCTAAATAAAAATTTATTATTTATGTTGGAATTTGTCCACAATTAAGAATTCTTCCAAAATAAGGATTTGTCCTAAGTAGGAATTTGTGCCTCTTTAGGATTGCTATCTTAGCCTATAAATAGGCAACCCTTGTAAGCTCTGGAGGCAGACAACTTTGAGTGAAATAGAAAGCAAGGGGTTTTTTTTTTCCTTCAGTTCTTTTAAGGACAAAAGAACTTATCAAGAGGTAGAGGAGTCCATTGTTTGTTGGAATTGAATGAATTCATGTTATAAAAGGTTCATGGGCATTGTTTTTATAACAAATGTAGTCATTAATAATCAAACGAAAGATAATTTCATGGTCATTGCATGAAAAATAATCCTTGTAACGACGAGTGGAGCCTAATTAGCTTGAAGCAATAAGAAAGTCTCATTATTTAGACATTAAACAAATTCACATTAGCAACAAATGCAAACCAAGAAGAACCTTTTATAACACTTTTGTTATAAAAGGTTGAGTTCCAAAATAAAGAGTACCTCCCATGATTTCAAATTAAGATGGAATTGAATAAGAAATGCAAATCAAGATGGAGGACTCTATTGTTTGTTGGAATTGAATGAATTCAAGTTATTAAAGGTTCATGGGTATTGTTTCTACAGGAAATATAGTAGTTAATAAAGACACCAAAGATAATCTCTTGGTCGTTTCATGAAAAATTGACCTTGTAACGACGAGAGAAGCATACTTAGCTTGAGGTGATATGAGAGTCTCATTATTTAGGGATTAAACAACTTCACATTAGCAAGAAATGCAAACCAAGAAGAATGACTACTTTTGCTGATGGAAGTAAGTAGATTTAGAGTTTAAATGGAGTTTAAATTTGTTTGATTTAATCAATATACTAGGTTGTTTGGCCACATTTGTCATTTTCATCGTCAATGTATCAAAACGTGAGCTTGGAACCAAAAGAGGAGCCCTACTAACTAAAAATTATGGGAGGGTACTCTTTATTTTGGAACTCAACCAATTCTTATGAATAAGAAATGCAAATCAAGATGGAGGAGTCCATTGTTTGTTGGAATTGAATGAATTCATGTTATAAAAGGTTCATGGGAATTGTTTTTATAACAAATGTAGTCATTAATAATCACACAAAAGATAATTTCATGGTCATTGCATGAAACATTGACCTTGTAAGGATGAGAGGAGCCCAATTAGCTTGAGGTGATATGAAATTCTCCTTATTTAGGGACTAAACAACTTCATATTTGCAAGAAATGCAAACCAAGAAGAATAATTGCATTCGCTGATGGAAGTAAGTAGATTTACAGTTTGAATGGAGTTTAAATTTGTTGGACTTAATTAAAATATTAGGTTGTTTTGCCACATTTGTCATTTTCATCATCAATGTATCAAAACGTGAGCTTGGAACAAAAAGAGGAGCCCTGCTAACTAAAAGTATTGTGAGGTAATCTTTATTTTGGAACTCAACCAATTATTAAGAATAACAAATGCAAACCAAGATGGAGGACTCTATTGTTTGTTGGAATTGAATGAATTCATGTTATAAAAGGTTCATGGGCATTGTTTTTATAACAAATGTAGTCACTAATAATCACAAAAAAGATAATTTCATGGTCATTGCATAAAAAATCGACCTTGTAACGATGAGAGGAGCCTAATTAGCTTGAGGTGATATGAAAGTCACCTCATTTAGTGATTAAACAACTTCACATTTGCAAGAAATGCAAACTAAGAAGAATAACTACATTCACTGATGGAAGTAAGTAGATTTAGAGTTTGAATAGAATTTAAATTTGTTTGACTTAATTAAAATATTAGTTTGTTTAGCCACATTTGTCATTTTCATCATCAATATTTTAAAACGTGTGCTTGGAACCAAAAGAGGAGCCCTGCTAACTAAAAATGATGGGAGGTACTCTTTATTTTGGAACTCAACCAATTATTATGAATAAGAAATGCAAATCAAGATGGAGGAGTCCATTGTTTGTTGGAATTGAATGAATTCATGTTATAAAAGGTTCATGGGCATTGTTTTTATAACAAATGTAGTCATTAATAATCACAAAAAAAGATAATTTCATGGTCATTGCATGAAAAATTGACCTTGCAAGGATGAGAGGAGCCTAATTAGCTTGAGGTGACATGAAATTCTCCTTATTTAGGGATTAAATAACTTCATATTTGCAAGAAATGCAAACCAAGAAGAATGACTACATTCGCTAATGGAAGTAAGTAGATTTAGAGTTTCAATGGAGTTTAAATTTGTTTGACTTACATAATATATTTGGATATTTAGCCACATTTGTCATTTTCATCATCAATGTATCAAAACGTGAGCTTGGAACCAAAAGAGGAGCCCTGCTAATTAAAAATGATGCGAGGTAATCTTTATTTTGGAACTCAACCAATTTTTAAGAATAAGAAATGCAAACCAAGATGGAGCAGTCCATTGTTTGTTGGAATTGAATGAATTCATGTTATAAAAGTTTCATGGACATTGTTTTTATAACAAATGTAGTCATTAATAATCACACAAAAGATAATTTCATGGTCATTGCATGAAAAATTGACCTTGTATGGATGAGAGGAGCCTAATTAGCTTGAGGTGATATGAAATTCTCCTTATTTAGGGATTAAACAACTTCATATTTGCAAGAAATGCAAACCAAGAAGAATAACTGCATTCACTGATGGAAGTAAGTAGATTTAGAGTTTGAATGGAATTTAAATTTGTTTGATTTAATTAATATATTAGGATGTTTTGCCACATTTGTCATTTTCATCATCAATGTATCAAAACGTGAGCTTGGAACAAAAAGAGGAGCCCTGCTAACTAAAAATATTGCGAGGTAATCTTTATTTTGGAACTCAACCAATTATTAAGAATAACAAATGCAAACCAAGATGGAGGACTCTATTGTTTGTTGGAATTGAATGAATTCATGTTATAAAAGGTTCATGGGCATTGTTTTTATAACAAATGTAGTCATTAATAATCACAAAAAAGATAATTTCATGGTCATTGCATGAAAAATTGACCTTGCAAGGATGAGAGGAGCCTAATTAGCTTGAGGTGACATGAAATTCTCCTTATTTAGGGATTAAACAACTTCATATTTGCAAGAAATGCAAACCAAGAAGAATAACTGCATTCGCTGATGGAAGTAAGTAGATTTAGAATTTGAATGGAGTTTAAATTTGTTTGACTTAATTAAAATATTTGGTTGTTTAGCCACATTTGTCATTTTCATCTTCAATGCTTGGAACCAAAAGAGGAGCCCTGCTAACTAAAAATGATGGGAGGTACTCTTTATTTTGGAACTCAACCAATTCTTATGAATAAGAAATGCAAAGTAAGATAGAAGACTCCATTGTTTGTCGGAATTGAAGGAATTATAAAAGGTTCATGGGCATTGTTTTTATAACAAATGGAGTCATTAATAATCACAAAAAAGATAATTTCATGGTCATTGCATAAAAAATTGACCTTGTAACGACGAGAGGAGCCTAATTAGCTTGAGGTGATATGAAAGTCTCCTCATTTAGGGATTAAACAACATCACATTTGCAAGAAATGTAAACCAAGAAGAATAACTGCATTCGCTGATTGAAGTATGTAGATTTAGAGTTTGAATGGAATTTAAATTTTTTTGACTTAATTAAAATATTAGGTTGTTTAGCCACATTTGTCATTTTCATCATCAATGTTTTAAAACGTATTCTTGGAACCAAAAGAGGAGCCCTGCTAACTAAAAATGATGGGAGGTACTCTTTATTTTGGAACTCAACCAATTATTATGAATAAGAAACGCAAATCAAGATGGAGGAGTCCATTGTTTGTTGGAATTGAATGAATTCATGTTATAAAAGGTTCATGGGCATTGTTTTTATAACAAATGTAGTCATTAATAATCACAAAAAAGATAATTTCATGGTCATTGCATGAAAAATTGACCTTGCAAGGATGAGAGGAGCCTAATTAGCTTGAGGTGACATGAAATTCTCCTTATTTAGGGATTAAACAACTTCATATTTGCAAGAAATGCAAACCAAGAAGAATGACTACTTTCGCTAATGGAAGTAAGTAGATTTAGAGTTTCAATGGAGTTTAAATTTGTTTGACTTACTTAATATATTTCGATATTTAGCCACATTTGTCATTTTCATCATCAATGTATCAAAACGTGAGCTTGGAACCAAAAGAGGAGCCCTGCTAACTAAAAATGATGCGAGGTAATCTTTATTTTGGAACTCAACCAATTTTTAAGAATAAGAAATGCAAACCAAGATGGAGGAGTCCATTGTTTGTTGGAATTGAATGAATTCATGTTATAAAAGGTTCATGGGCGTTGTTTTTATGACAAATGTAGTCATTAATAAACACACGAAAGATAATGTCATGGTCATTGCATGAAAATTAATCCTTGTAACGACGAGTGGAGCCTAATTAGCTTGAAGTGATGAGAGAGTCTCATTATTTAGGCATTAAACAAATTAACATTACCAACAAATGCAAACCAAGAACCTTTTATAACACTTTTGTTATAAAAGGTTGAGTTCCAAAATAAAGAGTACCTCCCATCATTTCAAATTAAGATGGAATTGAATAAGCAATGCAAATCAAGATGGAGGACTCCATTGTTTGTTGGGATTGAATGAATTCAAGTTATTAAAGGTTCATCGGTATTGTTTCTAAAGGAAATATAGTAGTTAATAAAGACACCAAAGATAATCTCTTGGTCATTGCTTGAAATATTGACCTTGTAACGACGAGAGAAGCGTAAGTAGCTTGAGGTGATATGAGAGTCTCATTATTTAGGGATTAAACAACTTCACAGTAGCATGAAATGCAAACCAAGAAGAATGACTGGTTTCGCTGACGGGAGTAAGTAGATTTATAGTTTGAATGGAGTTTAAATTTGATTGATTTAATTAATATACTAGGTTGTTTAGCCACATTTGTCATTTTCATCATCAATTTATCAAAACGTGAGCTTGGAACCAAAAGAAAAGCCCTGCTAATTAAAAATGGTTGGAGGTACTCTTTATTTTGGAACTCAACCAATTATTATGAATAAGAAATGCAAATCAAGATGGAGCAGTCCATTGTTTGTTGGAATTGAATGATTTCATGTTATAAAAGGTTCATGGACATTGTTTTTATAACAAATGTAGTCATTAATAATCACACAAAAGATAATTTCATGGTCATTGCATGAAAAATTGACCTTGTAAGGATGAGAGGAGCCTAATTAGCTTGAGGTGATATGAAATTCTCCTTATTTAGGGATTAAACAACTTCATATTTGCAAGAAATGCAAACCAAGAAGAATAACTGCATTCACTGATGGAAGTAAGTAGATTTAGAGTTTGAATGGAATTTAAATTTGTTTGATTTAATTAATATATTAGGATGTTTTGCCACATTTGTCATTTTCATCATCAATGTATCAAAACGTGAGCTTGGAACAAAAAGAGGAGCCCTGCTAACTAAAAGTATTGCGAGGTAATCTTTATTTTGGAACTCAACCAATTATTAAGAATAACAAATGCAAACCAAGATGGAGGACTCTATTGTTTGTTGGAATTGAATGAATTCATGTTATAAAAGGTTCATGGGCATTGTTTTTATAACAAATGTATTCATTAATAATCACAAAAAAGATAATTTCATGGTCATTGCATGAAAAATTGACTTTGCAAGGATGAGAGGAGCCTAATTAGCTTGAGGTGACATGAAATTCTCCTTATTTAGGGATTAAACAACTTCATATTTGCAAGAAATGCAAACCAAGAAGAATAACTGCATTCGCTGATGGAAGTAGTAGATTTAGAGATTGAATGGAGTTTAAATTTGTTTGACTTAATTAAAATATTAGGTTGTTTAGCCACATTTGTCATTTTGCATTATCAATGTTTTAAAACGTGTGCTTGGAACCAAAAGAGGAGCCCTGCTAACTAAAAATGATGGGAGGTACTCTTTATTTTGGAACTTAACCAATTATTATGAATAAGAAATGCAAATCAAGATGGAGGAGTCCATTGTTTGTTGGAATTGAATGAATTCATGTTATAAAAGGTTCATGGGCATTGTTTTTATAACAAATGTAGTCATTAATAATCACAAAAAAGATAATTTCATGGTCATTGCATGAAAAATTGACCTTGCAAGGATGAGAGGAGCCTAATTAGCTTGAGGTGACATGAAATTCTCCTTATTTAGGGATTAAACAACTTCATATTTGCAAGAAATGCAAACCAAGAAGAATGACTACTTTCGCTAATGGAAGTACGTAGATTTAGAGTTTCAATGGAGTTTAAATTTGTTTGACTTACTTAATATATTTGGATAGTTAGCCACATTTGTCATTTTCATCATCAATGTATCAAAACGTGAGCTTGGAACCAAAAGAGGAGCCCTGCTAATTAAAAATGGTGGGAGGTACTCTTTATTTTGGAACTCAACCAATTATTATGAATAAGAAATGCAAATCAAGATGGAGCAGTCCCATTGTTTGTTGGAATTGAATGAATTCATGTTATAAAAAGGTTCATGGACATTGTTTTTATAACAAATGTAGTCATTAATAATCACACAAAAGATAATTTCATGGTCATTGCATGAACAATTGACCTTGTAAGGATGAGAGGAGCCTAATTAGCTTGAGGTGATATGAAATTCTCCTTATTTAGGGATTAAACAACTTCATATTTGCAAGAAATGCAAACCAAGAAGAATAATTGCATTCACTGATGGAAGTAAGTAGATTTAGAGTTTGAATGGAATTTAAATTTGTTTGATTTAATTAATATATTAGGATGTTTTGCCACATTTGTCATTTTCATCATCAATGTATCAAAACGTGAGCTTGGAACAAAAAGAGGAGCCCTGCTAACTAAAAATATTGCGAGGTAATCTTTATTTTGGAACTCAACCAATTATTAAGAATAACAAATGCAAACCAAGATGGAGGACTCTATTGTTTGTTGGAATTGAATGAATTCATGTTATAAAAGGTTCATGGGCATTGTTTTTATAACAAATGTAGTCATTAATAATCACAAAAAAGATAATTTCATGGTCATTGCATGAAAAATTGACCTTGCAAGGATGAGAGGAGCCTAATTAGCTTGAGGTGACATGTAATTCTCCTTATTTAGGGATTAAACAACTTTATATTTGCATGAAATGCAAACCAAGAAGAATAACTGCATTCGCTGATGGAAGTAGTAGATTTAGAGATTGAATGGAGTTTAAATTTGTTTGACTTAATTAAAATATTAGGTTGTTTAGCCACATTTATCATTTTCATCATCAATGTTTTAAAACGTGTGCTTGGAACCAAAAGAGGAGCCCTGCTAACTAAAAATGATGGGAGGTACTCTTTATTTTGGAACATAACCAATTATTATGAATAAGAAATGCAAATCAAGATGGAGGAGTCTGTTGTTTGTTGGAATTGAATGAATTCATGTTATAAAAGGTTCATGGGCATTGTTTTTATAACAAATGTAGTCATTAATAATCACAAAAAAGATAATTTCATGGTCATTGCATGAAAAATTGACCTTGCAAGGATGAGAGGAGCCTAATTAGCTTGAGGTGACATGACATTCTCCTTATTTAGGGATTAAACAACTTCATATTTGCAAGAAATGCAAACCAAGAAGAATGACTACTTTCGCTAATGGAAGTACGTAGATTTAGAGTTTCAATGGAGTTTAAATTTGTTTGACTTACTTAATATATTTGGATATTTAGCCACATTTGTCATTTTCATCATCAATGTATCAAAACGTGAGCTTGGATCCAAAAGAGGAGCCCTGCTAACTAAAAATGATGCGAGGTAATCTTTATTTTGGAACTCAACCAATTTTTAAGAATAAGAAATGCAAACCAAGATGGAGGAGTCCATTGTTTGTTGGAATTGAATGAATTCATGTTATAAAAGGTTCATGGGCGTTGTTTTTATGACAAATGTAGTCATTAATAAACACACGAAAGATAATGTCATGGTCATTGCATGAAAATTAATCCTTGTAACGACGAGTGGAGCCTAATTATCTTGAAGCGATGAGAGAGTCTCATTATTTAGGCATTAAACAAATTAACATTACCAACAAATGCAAACCAAGAACCTTTTATAACACTTTTGTTATAAAAGGTTGAGTTCCAAAATAAAGAGTACCTCCCATCATTTCAAATTAAGATGGAATTGAATAAGCAATGCAAATCAAGATGGAGGACTCCATTGTTTGTTGGGATTGAATGAATTCAAGTTATTAAAGGTTCATCGGTATTGTTTCTACAGGAAATATAGTAGTTAATAAAGACACCAAAGATAATCTCTTGGTCATTGCTTGAAATATTGACCTTGTAACGACGAGAGAAGCGTAATTAGCTTGAGGTGATATGAGAGTCTCATTATTTAGGGATTAAACAACTTCACAGTAGCATGAAATGCAAACCAAGGAGAATGACTGGTTTCGCTGATGGGAGTAAGTAGATTTATAGTTTGAATGGAGTTTAAATTTGATTGATTTAATTAATATACTAGGTTGTTTAGCCACATTTGTCATTTTCATCATCAATGTATCAAAACGTGAGCTTGGAACATAAAGAGGAGCCCTGCTAACTAAATATGGTGGGAGGTACTCTTTATTTTTGAACTCAACCAATTATTATGAATAAGAAATGCAAATCAAGATGGAGCAGTCCATTGCTTGTTGGAATTGAATGAATTCATGTTATAAAAGGTTCATGGACATTGTTTTTATAACAAATGTAGTCATTAATAATCACACAAAAGATAATTTCATGGTCATTGCATGAAAAATTGACCGTGCAAGGATGAGAGGAGCCTAATTAGCTTGAGGTGATATGAAATTCTCCTTATTTAGGGATTAAACAACTTCATATTTGCAAGAAATGCAAACCAAGAAGAATAACTGCATTCACTGATGGAAGTAAGTCGATTTAGAGTTTGAATGGAATTTAAATTTGTTTGATTTAATTAATATATTAGGATGTTTAGCCACATTTGTCATTTTCATCATCAATGTATCAAAACGTGAGCTTGGAACCAAAAGAGGAGCCCTGCTAACTAAAAATGATGCGAGGTAATCTTTATTTTGCAGCTCAACAAATTTTGTAAGAATAAGAAATGCAAACCAAGATGGAGGAGTCCATTGTTTGTTGGAATTGAATGAATTCATGTTATAAAAGATTCATGGGCGTTGTTTTTATAACAAATGTAGTCATTAATAATCACACAAAAGATAATTTCATGGTCATTGCATGAAAATTAATCCTTGTAACGACGAGTGGAGCCTAATTAGCTTGAAGCGATAAGAGAGTCTCATTATTTAGGCATTAAACAAATTAACATTACCAACAAATGCAAACCAAGAACCTTTTATAACACTTTTGTTATAAAAGGTTATAAAAGGTTGAGTTCCAAAAGAAAGAGTACCTCCCATCATTTCAAATTAAGGTGGAATTGAATAAGCAATGCAAATCAAGATGGAGGACTCCATTGTTTGTTGGGATTGAATGAATTCAAGTTATTAAAGGTTCATCGGTATTGTTTCTACAGGAAATATAATAGTTAATAAAGACACCAAAGATAATCTCTTGGTCATTGCTTGAAATATTGACCTTGTAACGACGAGAGAAGCGTAATTAGCTTGAGGTGATATGAGAGTCTCATTATTTAGGGATTAAACAACTTCACAGTAGCATGAAATGCAAACCAAGAAGAATGACTGGTTTCGCTGACGGGAGTAAGTAGATTTATAGTTTGAATGGAGTTTAAATTTGATTGATTTAATTAATATACTAGGTTGTTTAGCCACATTTGTCATTTTCATCATCAATTTATCAAAACGTGAGCTTGGAACCAAAAGAGGAGCCCTGCTAATTAAAAATGGTGGGAGGTACTCTTTATTTTGGAACTCAACCAATTATTATGAATAAGAAATGCAAATCAAGATGGAGCAGTCCATTGTTTGTTGGAATTGAATGAATTCATGTTATAAAAGGTTCATGGACATTGTTTTTATAACAAATGTAGTCATTAATAATCACACAAAAGATAATTTCATGGTCATTGCATGAAAAATTGACCTTGTAAGGATGAGAGGAGCCTAATTAGCTTGAGGTGATATGAAATTCTCCTTATTTAGGGATTAAACAACTTCATATTTGCAAGAAATGCAAACCAAGAAGAATAATTGCATTCGCTGATGGAAGTAAGTAGATTTAGAGTTTGAATGGAATTTAAATTTGTTTGATTTAATTAATATATTAGGATGTTTTGCCACATTTGTCATTTTCATCATCAATGTATCAAAACGTGAGCTTGGAACAAAAAGAGGAGCCCTGCTAACTAAAAAATATTGCGAGGTAATCTTTATTTTGGAACTCAACCAATTATTAAGAATAACAAATGCAAACCAAGATGGAGGACTCTATTGTTTGTTGGAATTGAATGAATTCATGTTATAAAAGGTTCATGGGCATTGTTTTTATAACAAATGTAGTCATTAATAATCACAAAAAAGATAATTTCATGGTCATTGCATGAAAAATTGACCTTGCAAGGATGAGAGGAGCCTAATTAGCTTGAGGTGACATGAAATTCTCCTTATTTAGGGATTAAACAACTTCATATTTGCAAGAAATGCAAACCAAGAAGAATAACTGCATTCGCTGATGGAAGTAAGTAGATTTAGAGTTTGAATGGAGTTTAAATTTGTTTGACTTAATTAAAATATTAGGTTGTTTAGCCACATTTGTCATTTTCATCTTCAATGTTTTAAAACGTGTGCTTGGAACCAAAAGAGGAGCCCTGCTAACTAAAAATGATGGGAGGTACTCTTTATTTTGGAACTCAACCAATTCTTATGAATAAGAAATGCAAAGCAAGATAGAAGACTCCATTGTTTGCCCGAATTGAAGGAATTATAAAAGGTTCATGGGCATTGTTTTTATAACAAATGCAGTCATTAATAATCACAAAAAAGATAATTTCATGGTCATTGCATAAAAAATTGACCTTGTAACGATGAGAGGAGCCTAATTAGCTTGAGGTGATATGAAAGTCTCCTCATTTAGGGATTAAACAACTTCACATTTGCAAGAAATGTAAACCAAGAAGAATAACTGCATTCGCTGATTGAAGTAAGTAGATTTAGAGTTTGAATGGAATTTAAATTTTTTTGACTTAATTAAAATATTAGGTTGTTTAGCCACATTTGTCATTTTCATCATCAATGTTTTAAAACGTGTGCTTGGAACCAAAAGAAGAGCCCTGCTAACTAAAAATGATGGGAGGTACTCATTATTTTGGAACTCAACCAATTATTATGAATAAGAAATGCAAATCAAGATGGAGGAGTCCATTGTTTGTTGGAATTGAATGAATTCATGTTATAAAAGGTTCATGGGCATTGTTTTTATAACAAATGTAGTCATTAATAATCACAAAAAAGATAATTTCATGGTCATTGCATGAAAAATTGACCTTGCAAGGATGAGAGGAGCCTAATTAGCTTGAGGTGACATGAAATTCTCCTTATTTGGGGATTAAACAACTTCATATTTGCAAGAAATGCAAACCAAGAAGAATGACTACTTTTGCTAATGGAAGTAAGTAGATTTAGAGTTTCAATGGAGTTTAAATTTGTTTGACTTACTTAATATATTTGGATATTTAGCCACATTTGTCATTTTCATCATCAATGTATCAAAACGTGAGCTTGGAACCAAAAGAGGAGCCCTGCTAACTAAAAATGATGCGAGGTAATCTTTATTTTGGAACTCAACCAATTTTTAAGAATAAGAAATGCAAACCAAGATGGAGGAGTCCATTGTTTGTTGGAATTGAATGAATTCATGTTATAAAAAGGTTCATGGGCGTTGTTTTTTTATGACAAATGTAGTCATTAATAAACACACGAAAGATAATGTCATGGTCATTGCATGAAAATTAATCCTTGTAACGACGAGTGGAGCCTAATTATCTTGAAGCGATGAGAGAGTCTCATTATTTAGGCATTAAACAAATTAACATTACCAACAAATGCAAACCAAGAACCTTTTATAACACTTTTGTTATAAAAGGTTGAGTTCCAAAATAAAGAGTACCTCCCATCATTTCAAATTAAGATGGAATTGAATAAGCAATGCAAATCAAGATGGAGGACTCCATTGTTTGTTGGGATTGAATGAATTCAAGTTATTAAAGGTTCATCGGTATTGTTTCTACAGGAAATATAGTAGTTAATAAAGACACCAAAGATAATCTCTTGGTCATTGCTTGAAATATTGACCTTGTAACGACGAGAGAAGCGTAATTAGCTTGAGGTGATATGAGAGTCTCATTATTTAGGGATTAAACAACTTCACAGTAGCATGAAATGCAAACCAAGAAGAATGACTGGTTTCGCTGATGGGAGTAAGTAGATTTATAGTTTGAATGGAGTTTAAATTTGATTGATTTAATTAATATACTAGGTTGTTTAGCCACATTTGTCATTTTCATCATCAATGTATCAAAAGGTGAGCTTGGAACCAAAAGAGGAGCCCTGCTAACTAAAAATGGTGGGAGGTACTCTTTATTTTGGAACTCAACCAATTATTATGAATAAGAAATGCAAATCAAGATGGAGCAGTCCATTGTTTGTTGGAATTGAATGAATTCATGTTATAAAAGGTTCATGTTCATTGTTTTTATAACAAATGTAGTCATTAATAATCACACAAAAGATAATTTCATGGTCATTGCATGAAAAATTGACCTTGTAAGGATGAGGGAAGACCATAGCAATTTGATAGGCGAGTTATGCATGATGGATTCAAGAATCGATATTCCTTTGTAATGAACGGAAAACCTGTCATTCTTGTACCATTGTCCCCTCAAAAAACATATGAGGATCAATTAAGGATTAAAAATGAGAGTGAACAGAAAAAAGAGATTGATAAAAGAGAAAAAGGAGAAGAAAACGTGAGGACACAAGAGAAAGAGAAGAAAAGAGAAAATCTCTATGCAAAAGGAAGTGATGTCAAAAGAGCATTCTATGCCAAACAGCCTATGATTGTACTTTTGTACAAGGAGGCTTATTTTAACACTAACAAGTTTGACCAATCGTTGCCTAGTGTTGTTGTTGCACTATTGCAGGAATTTGAAGATGTATTCCCTGACGATATCCCAAGTGGATTGCCACCTAATAAAGGAATTGAGCATCAAATTGATTTCATCCCAGGTGCATCCATCCCTAACCGACCAGCATATAAGAGTAATCCTGAGGAGACAAAGGAGATTCAAAGGTAAGTTGAGGAGCTTATGTCCAAAGGATACGTGAGAGAAAGCATAAGTCCATGTGCTGTTCCTGTCTTGTACCAAAAATAGATGGGACTTGGAGGATGTGTCTTGCATGGTCTTCCTAATAGAATATGTCCTGCATGCATAGGTACAACATCACATGAAACTTCATCATGGTACCTTCCGATAGAAAATGATACAAGAACTTGCTGATTTACCTTCACTTCACCACGCTCATTCAACCATTGAAGTTTATATGGTCTAGGATGCTTCATAGTAGGTAAATCCAGCTTCTCAACCATAGTTGTGCTAGCAACATTAGTGCAACTCCCACCATCAATGATCATACTACATATCTTATCTTTGATAAGACACCTTGTCTGAAAGATGTTATCTCGTTGCACCTCATTTTCTTCTTTTGCTTGCACATTCAATGCTCGCCTTGTAACGAGAGCCACTCCGTTAACTGGATACTCCTCTCCATCACATTCACCCTTTGATGATGGCACAGAATCATCGTCTGATTCACTTTCAGTTTCAACATCACCATTATTTCTTAGGATCATTGCATGCTTATTTGGACATTGAGATGCAATGTGACCCCTGCCCAAACACTTAAAGCATTTAACATCTCTATTTCTACTAGGTTGGGGTTCAAATTTACCTGTCTCCTCACTAGAACCCACATTCTTGTGCTTGGGTAGGTCAACTTTGGGCTTGTAATTGGCCATCTTGTCCCTTTTACTCCAATTTGGCTTCCACGATGAGGTAGAACCTGAATTCTGCCCAAACCATATGGAGCCCTTTCGTTTATGTTGCCTTTCAACTTTCATTGCCATGTACACCATGTCTTCTAATTCCACATAGTGCTGCAATTCAACCACATTTGCTATGTCCCTATTTAGCCCTTGCAAAAATTGAGCCATGGTTGCCTCTCTATCTTCTTCTACATTGGCCCTAATCATGGTAATCTCCATCTCCTTGTGGTAGTCCTCCACACTTTTGGTGCCCTGAGTGAGCCCTTGTAGCCTTTGGTACAACTCCCTGTAATAATGATTAGGGACAAACCTTCTCCTCATGATAGCCTTCATCTCCTCCCATGTATCAATAGGCCGCTCATGATTCCTTCTCTTAGTCAAAACAAGTTGATCCCACCAAATAATAGCATAATCAGTAAATTCAACTGCAGCAAGCTTTACCTTTTTCTCCTCAGAATAGTTGTGGCAGTCAAAAACCAATTCAACTTTCTTTTCCCATTCTAGGTATGCATCAGGATCATTCTTACCTTGGAATGAAGGAATTGTCATTTTAATACTGTGCAAATTATGGTCATAGGTGCCTTGCCTCCCAAATTCTCTTCGATCCCTTCTATTGTTACCAGTTCTAACCGTTGTAGTTTGTTCATCAAACTCATCATCTTCTACATCATCTTCATGGTCATAGGCACGTGGCAACTGCCTCCTTGCTTTGGGAGCCTCATATTCCCTATGTCTCCTTTGCAACTCTGCTATTGTATTATCTTGCTCCTCCATCCTCTCCCTCATATCATCAAATCTGGTATTCATACGCTCAAATTGTTGTTGCATAGCTTTGAGCATGAGGGACAAATCAACAGCTCCCTCTTGAGCTACACCTTTGTCTTTGGATGTCAGTCATAGTCTTCTACACAAAACAAACAAGATACCTCATAGAACACTCCCTCACGTGTGTCACTCGAAAGATTGTGTAACACTCCCTCGTGTTTACACTCTTTATGGTTTTTCTTTATATGAACTTTCACTCTTACCTTTTACCACTCAGATTTTTCCCTTTCAGCTTTATAAAGAACCAAAGACATAAATCAAGGGTATTTATTTTGAACAGAATAAGCTAAATGGTGTAGAATTGAACAAATTGGAGAACAAAGAATCAAACGAAAAAAAAAAGGATATCAACACAAACGGTTTTAATGAACTAAACTCACAAAAATCAGGATAGGGGTAATATAACTTAGAGGAGAGAATGAGAAACAGATTGTAGAATTGAAGTTGAGTAAGAAAACTTTATTATTATTGTGGCCAATATGACCAAACTATTAACCTTATCAACAACCTTGAATTTGATGTTTTTTTTCTTTTGTTCTTCTCCCTTCCTTTCTTTTCTTTTTTTTTTTCGTTTTTTTTGTTTTCCCTTTTTTTTTGTTTTTGCTTTTTTTTTCTTTTTTTTTCCTCAATGCAAAACAATAGTAGAATACTTAGACATAACAATTGGAATTGAAATTAGCACGTTTATGAGCTTAAACAAACAAGCAAAGAGAGAAGGGTAAAAACACAGATTTGTGCATTTGAATGATAATACACATAATAGACAAACTAAACAACAATAAATAAATCAAAAGATAGAAAATTGAAGAGTGAGTGAATTCAACCTGATTTAGAACCAGGATCTGATACCAACTGATGCGAAAAAAACCCAAAAGACGTGGCTTAGGGACCCAACGCACATAAGGAATCAAAGTACAACCAGGAAAGCTAAACCAGAGTTTAATATCACAAACCCTACACCCACCCTTGGAAGAAACACGAACCAATGGTATTTAAGAAGGATATGGACGCCACACTCCAGAAAAGAAAGGAATGAGGAGTGATAAGTCGATTAGAACGCCACAAGAAGAATTACCTCTTGATAAGTTCTTTAGTCCTTAAAAGAACTGAAGGAAAAAAAAACCCTTGCTTTCTATTTCACTCAAAGTTGTCTGCCTTCAGAGCTTACAAGGGTTGCCTATTTATAGGCTAAGATAGCAATCCTAAAGAGGCACAAATTCCTACTTAGGACAAATCCTTATTTTGGAAGAATTCTTAATTGTGGACAAATTCCAACATAAATAATAAATTCTTATTCAGGAAGAAATGCTATTACTTATTCTTCCCTATTAAGTATTCTAATTATATTAATTATGTCTGGACTCCTTGTCAAACTTGAATTCGCACCATATGAAGCTGGGTTGGCCTGAATGTCCTGAATCAGCCCATTTAAGGCTTCTTTAATCTTTTTGGCTCTAACTCGTGTTATTGGGCCTTCTGGAATGCGCAATGGACCCTTTGCAACCCGTGAAGCTTTCCACCCATCATCTCCATGATTCTGATCAGGAGGAGTCCATCGTTTGTTGGAATTGAATGAATTCATGTTATAAAAGGTTCATGGACATTGTTTTTATAACAAATGTAGTCATTAATAATCACACAAAAGATAATTTCATAGTCATTGCATGAAAAATAGTCCTTGTAACGAGTAGTGGTGCCTAATTTGCTTGAAGTGATAAGAAAGTCTCATTATTTAGGGATTAATCAACTTCACATTTGCAAGAAATGCAAACCAAGAAGAATAACTGCATTCACTGATGGAAGTAAGTAGATTAAGAGTTTGAATGGAGTTTAAATTTGTTTGATTTAATTAATATACTAGGTTGTTTAGCCACATTTGTCATTTTCATCATCAATGTATCAAACATGAGCTTGGAACCAAAAGAGGAGCCCTGCTAACTAAAAATGATGGGAGGTACTCTTTATTTTGGAACATAACCAATTATTATGAAAATGAAATGCAAAGCAAGATGGAGCACTCCACTGTTTGTTGGAATTGAGTGAATTCATGTTATAAAAGGTTCATGGGCATTGTTTTTATAACAAATGTAGTCATTAATAATCACACAAAAGATAATTTCATAGTCATTGCATGAAAAATAGTCCTTGTAACGAGTAGTGGTGCCTAATTTGCTTGAAGTGATAAGAAAGTCTCATTATTTAGGGATTAAACAACTTCACATTAGCAAGAAATGCAAACCAAGAAGAACCTTTGATATCACTTTTGTTATAAAAGGTTGAGTTCCAAAATAAAGAGTACCTCCCATCATTTCAAATTAAGATGGAATTGAATAAGAAATGCAAATCAAGATGGAGGACTCCATTGTTTGTTGGAATTGAATGAATTCAAGTTATTAAAGGTTCATGGGTATTGTTTCTACAGCAAATATAGTAGTTAATAAAGACACCTAAGATAATCTCGTGGTCATTGCATGAAAAATTGACCTTGTAACGACAAGAGAAGCATAATTAGCTTGAGGTGATATGAGAGTCTCATTATTTAGGTATTAAACAACTTCACACTAGCAACAAATGCAAACCAAGAAGAAAGACTTCTTTCACTGTTGGAAGTAAGTAGATTTAGACTTTGAATGGAGTTTAAATTTGTTTGATTCAATTAATATACTAGGTTGTTTAGCCACGTTTGTCATTTTCATCATCAATGTATCAAAATGTGAGCTTGGAAAAAATAGAGGAGCCCTGCTAACTAAAAATGATGGGAGGTACTCTTTATTTTGGAACATAACCAATTATTATGAAAACGAAATGCAAAGCAAGATGGAGGAGTCCATCGTTTGTTGGAATTGAATGAATTCATGTCATAAAAGTTTCATGGGCATTGTTTTTATAACAAATGTAGTCATTAATAATCACACAAAAGATAATTTCAAAGTCATTGCATGAAAAATAGTCCTTGTAACGAGTAGTGGTGCCTAATTTGCTTGAAGTGATAAGAAAGTCTCATTATTTAGGGATTAATCAACTTCACATTTGCAAGAAATGCAAACCAAGAAGAATAACTGCATTCGCTGATGGAAGTAAGTAGATTAAGAGTTTGAATGGAGTTTAAATTTGTTTGATTTAATTAATATACTAGGTTGTTTAGCCACATTTGTCATTTTCATCATCAATGCATCAAACGTGAGCTTGGAACCAAAAGAGGAGCCCTGCTAACTAAAAATGATGGGAGGTACTCTTTATTTTGGAACATAACCAATTATTATGAAAATGAAATGCAAAGCAAGATGGAGGACTCCATTGTTTGTTGGAATTGAGTGAATTCATGTTATAAAAGGTTCATGGGCATTGTTTTTATAACAAATGTAGTCATTAATAATGACAAGAAAGATAAATTCATAGTAATTGCATGAAAAATAATCCTTGTAACGACGAGTGGAGCCTAATTAGCTTGAAGTGATAAGAAAGTCTGATAAGTTAGGCATTAAACAAATTCACATTACCAACAAATGCAAACCAAGTACCTTTGATATCACTTTTGTTATAAAAGGTTGAGTTCCAAAATAAAGAGTACCTCCCATCATTTCAAATTAAGATGGAATTGAATAAGAAATGCAAATCAAGATGGAGGACTCCATTGTTTGTTGGAATTGAATGAATTCAAGTTATTAAAGGTTCATGGGTATTGTTTCTACAGCAAATATAGTAGTTAGTAAAGACACCTAGGATAATCTCGTGGTCATTGCATGAAAAATTGACCTTGTAACGACAAGAGAAGCCTAATTAGCTTGAGGTGATATGATAGTCTCATTATTTAGGTATTAAACAACTTCACACTAGCAACAAATGCAAACCAAGAAGAAAGACTTCTTTCGCTGTTGGAAGTAAGTAGATTTAGAGTTTTAATGGAGTTTAAATTTGTTTGATTTAATTAATATACTAGGTTGTTTAGCCACATTTGTCATTTTCATCATCAATGTATCAAAACGTGAGCTTGGAAACAAAAGAGGAGCCCTGCTAACTAAAAATGATGGGAGGTACTCTTTATTATGGAACTCAACCAATTATTATGAATAAGAAATGCAAATCGAGATGGAGGAGTCCATCGTTTTTGGAATTGAATGAATTCATGTTATAAAAGGTTCATGGGCATTGTTTTTATAACAAATGTAGTCATTAATAATCACACAAAAGTTAATTTCATAGTCATTGCATGAAAAATAGTCCTTGTAACGAGTAGTGGTGCCTAATTTGCTTGAAGTGATAAGAAAGTCTCATTATTTAGGCATTAAACCAATTCACATTTCCAACAAATGCAAACCAAGAAGAACCTTTTATAACACTTTTGTTATAAAAGGTTGAGTTCCAAAATAAAGAGTACCTCCCATCATTTCAAATTAAGATGGAATTCAATAAGAAATGCAAATCAAGATGGAGGACTACATTGTTTGTTGGAATTGAATGAATTCAAGTTAGTAAAGGTTCATGGGTATTGTTTCTACAGCAAATATAGTAGTTAATAAAGACACCTAAGATAATCTCGTGGTCAATGCATGAACAATTGACCTTGTAATGATGAGAGGAGCCTAATTAGCTTGAGGTGATATGAGAGCCTCATTATTTAGGGATTAAACAATTTCACATTAGCAAGAAATGCAAACCAAGAAGAATGACTACTTTCGTTGATGGAAGTAAGTAAATTTAGAGTTTGAATGGAGTTTAAATTTGTTTGCTTTAATTAATATACTAGGTTGTTTACACACATTTGTCATTTTCATCATCAATGTATCAAAACGTGTGCTCGGAACAAAAAGAGGAGCCCTGCTAACTAAAACTGATGGGAGGTACTATTTATTTTGGAACTCAACCAATTATTATGAAAATGAAATGCAAAGCAAAATGGAGGTCTCCATTGTTTGTTGGAATTGAGTGAATTCATGTTATAAAATATTCATGGGCATTGTTTTTATAACAAATGTGGTCATTAATAATGACACAAAAGATAAATTCATAGTCATTGCATGAAAAATAATCCTTGTAACGACGAGTGGAGCCTAATTAGCTTGAATCGATAAGAAAGCCTCATTATTTAGGCGTTAAACAAATTCACATTACCAACAAATGCAAACCAAGAAGAACCTTTTATAAAACTTTTGTTACAAAAGGTTGAGTTCCAAAATAAAGAGTACCTCCCATCATTTTAAATTAAGATGGAATTGAATAAGAAATGCAAATCAAGATGGAGGACTCCATTGTTTGTTGGAAGTGAATGAATTCAAGTTAGTAAAGGTTCATGGGTATTGTTTCTACAGCAAATATAGTAGTTAATAAAGACACCAAAGATAATCTCATGGTCATTGCATGAACAATTGACCTTGTAAAGACAAGAGGAGCCTAATTAGCTTGAGGTGATACAAGAGTCTCATTATTTAGGGATTAAACAACTTCACATTAGCAAGAAATGCAAACCAAGAAGAATGACTACTTTCGTTGATGGAAGTAAGTACATTTAGAGTTTGAATGGAGTTTAACTTTGTTTGATTTAATTAATATACTAGGTTGTTTACACACATTTGTCATTTTCATCATCAATGTATCAAAACGTGTGCTTGGAACCAAAAGAGGAGCCCTGCTAACTAAAACTGATGGGAGGTACCCTTTATTTTGGAACTGAACCAATTATTATGAATAAGAAATGCAAATCAAGATGGAGGAGTCCATTGTTTGTTGGAATTGAATGAATTCATGTTATAAAAGGTTCATGAGCATTGTTTTTGTAACAAATGTAGTTATTAATAATGGCACAAAAGATAATTTCATAGTCATTGCATGAAAAATAGTCCTTGTAACGATGTGTGGATCCTAATTAGCTTGAAGCGATAAGAAAGTCTCATTATTTATGGATTAAACAACTTCACATTAGCAAGAAATGCAAACCAAGAAGAATGACTGCTTTTGCTAATGGAAGTAAGTAGATTTAGAGTTTCAATGGAGTTTAAATTTGTTTGATTTAATTAATATACTATGTTGTATACCCACATTTGTCATTTTCATCATCAATGTATCAAAACGTGTGCTTGGAACCAAAAAAGGAGCCCTGCTAACTAGAAATGATGGGAGGTACTCATTATTTTGGAACATAACCAATTATTATGAAAATGAAATGCAAAGCAAGATGGAGGACTCCACTGTTTGTTGGAAGTGAGTGAATTCATGTTATAAAATATTTATGGGCATTGTTTTTATAACTATGTGGTCACTAATAATGACACAAAAGATAAATTCGTAGTCATTGCATGAAAAATAATCCTTGTAACAACGAGTGGAGTCTAATTAGCTTGATGCGAAAAAACCCCAAAAGACGTGGCTTAGGGACCCAATGCACATAAGGAATCAAAGAAGAACCAGGAAAGCTAAACTAGAATTTAATATCACAAACCGTAGACCGACCCTTGGAAGAAACACGAACCTAGGGTATTTAAGAAGGATATGGACGCCACACTCCAGAAAAGAAAGGAATTGGGAGTATAAGTCGATTAGAACGCCACAAGAAGAATTACCTCTTGATAAGTTCATTAGTCCTTAAAAGAACTGAAGGAAAAAAAAAAACCCTTGCTTTCTATTTCACTCAACGTTGTCTGCCTCCAGAGCTTACAAGGGGTGCCTATTTATAGGCTAAGATAGCAATCCTAAAGAGGCACAAATTCCTACTTAGGACAAATCCTTATTTTGGAAGAATTCTTAATTGTGGACAAATTCCAACATAAATAATAAATTCTTATTTAGGATGAAATTGAATAAGAAATGCAAATCAAGATGGAGGACTCCATTGTTTGTTGGAATTCAAGGAATTCAAGTTAGTAAAGGTTCACTGGTATTGTTTCTACAGCAAATATAGTAGTTAATAAAGACACCAAAGATAATCTCATGGTCATTGCATGAACAATTGACCTTGTAATGACGAGAGGAGCCTAATTAGCTTGAGGTGATATGAGAGTCTCATTATTTAGGGATTAAACAACTTCACAATAGCAAGAAATGCAAACCAAGAAGAATGACTACTTTCGTTGATGGAAGTAAGAAAATTTAGAGTTTGAATGGAGTTTAAATTTGTTTGATTTAATTAATATACTAGGTTGTTTAGCCACATTTGTCATTTTCATCATCAATGTATCAAAACGTGAGGTTGGAACCAAAAGAGGAGACCTGCTAACTAAAAATGGTGGAAGGTACTCTTTATTATGGAACTCAACCAATTATTATGAATAAGAAATGCAAATCAAGATGGAGGAGTCCATCGTTTGTTGGAATTGAATGAATTCATGTTATAAAAGGTTCATGGGCATTGTTTTTATAACAAATGTAATCATTAATAATGACACAAAAGATAAATTCATAGTCATTGCATGAAAAATAATCCTTGTAATGACGAGTGGAGCCTAATTAGCTTAAAGCAATAAGAAAGCCTCATTATTTAGGCATTAAACAAATTCACATTACCAACAAATGCAAACCAAGAAGAACCTTTTATAACACTTTTGTTATAAAAGGTTGAGTTCCAAAACAAAGAGTACCTCCCATCATTTTAAATTAAGATGGAATTGAATAAGAAATGCAAATCAAGATGGAGGACTCCATTGTTTGTTGGAATTGAATGAATTCAAGTTATTAAAGGTTCATGGGTTTTGTTTCTGCAGCAAATATAGTTGTTAATAAAGACACCTAAGATAATCTCATGGTCATTGCATGAAAAATTGACCTTTTAACGTCGAGAGAAGCCTAATTAGCTTGAGGTGATATGAGAGTCTCATTATTTAGGTATTAAACAACTTCACACTAGCAACAAATGCAAACCAAGAAGAATGGCTACTTTCGCCGTTGGAAGTAAGTAGATTTAGAGTTTAAATTTGTTTGATTTAATTAATATACTAGGTTGTTTAGCCACATTTGTCATTTTCATTATCAATGCATCAAACGTGAGCTTGGAACCAAAAGATAAGCTAACTAAAAATGATGGGAGGTACTCTTTATTTTGGAACTCAACCAATTATTATGAATAAGAAATGCAAATCAAGATGGAGGAGTCCATCGTTTGTTGGCATTGAATGAATTCATGTTATAAAAGGTTCATGGGCATTGCTTTTATAACAAATGTAGTTTTTAATAATCACACAAAAGATAATTTCATTGTCATTGCATGAAAAATAGTCCTTGTAACGAGTAGTGGTGCCTAATTTGCTTGAAATGATAAGAAAGTTTCATTATTTAGGGATTAAACAACTTCACATTAGCAAGAAATGCAAACCAAGAAGAATGACTGCTTTTGCCAATGGAAGTAAGTAGATTGAGAGTGTCAATGGATTTTAAATTTGTTTGATTTCATTAATATACTAGGTTGTTTACCCACATTTGTCATTTTCATCATCGATGTATCAAAACGTGTGATTGGAACCAAAAAAGGAGCTCTGCTAACTAGAAATGATGGGAGGTACTCTTTATTTTGGAACATAACCAATTATTAAGAAAATGAAATGCAAAGCAAGATGGAGGACTCCACTATTTGTCAGAATGGAGTGAATTCATGTTATAAAAGGTTAATGGGCATTGTTTTTATAACAAATGTAGTCATTAATAATGACACGAAAGATAAATTCATAGTCATTGCATGAAAAATAATCCTTGTAACGACGAGTGGAGCCTAATTAGCTGGAAGCGATAAGAAAGTCTCATTAGTTAGGCATTAAACAAATTCACATTACCAACAAATGCAAACCAAGAAGAACCTTTTATATCACTTTTGTTATGAAAGGTTGAGTTCCAAAATAAAGAATACCTCCCATCATTTCAAATTACGATGGAATTGAATAAGAAATGCAAATCAAGATGGAGGACTCCATTGTTTGTTGGAATTGAATGAATTCAAGTTATTAAAGGTTCATGGGTATTGTTTTTATAGCAAATATAGTAGTTAATAAAGACACCAATGATAATCTCATGGTCATTGCATGAAAAATTGACCTTGTAACGACGAGAGAAGCCTAATTAGCTTGAGGTGATATGAGAGTCTCATTATTTAGGTATTAAACAACTTCACACTAGCAACAAATGCAAATGAAGACGAATGACTACTTTTGCTGTTGGAAGTAAGTAGATTTAGAGTTTGAATGGAGTTTAAATTTGTTTGATTTAATTAATATACTAGGTTGTTTAGCCACATTTGTCATTTTCATCATCAATGTATCAAAACGTGAGCTTGGAACCAATAGAGGAGCCCTGCTAACTAAAAATGATGGGAGGTACTCTTTATTATGGAACTCAACCAATTATTATGAATAAGAAATGCAAATCAAGATGGAGGAGTCCATCGTTTGTTGGAATTGAATGAATTCATGTTATAAAAAGTTCATGGGCATTGTTTTTATAACAAATGTAGTTATTAACAATCACACAAAAGATAAATTCATAGTCATTGCATGAAAAATAATCCTTGTAACGACGAGTGGAGCCTAATTAACTTGAAGCGATAAGAAAGTCTCATTAGTTAGGCATTAACCAAATTCACATTACCAACAACTGCAAACCAAGAAGAACCTTTTATATCTCTTTTGTTATAAAAGGTTGATTTCCAAAATAAAGAATACCTCCCATCATTTCAAATTAAGATGGAATTGAATAAGAAATGCAAATCAAGATGGAGGACTCCATTGTTTGTTGGAATTGAATGAATTCAAGTTATTAAACGTTCATGGGTTTCGTTTCTACAGCAAATATAGTAGTTAATAAAGACACCAATGATAATCTCATGGTAATTGCAAGAAAAATTGACATTGTAACGACGAGAGAAGCCTAATTAGCTTGAGGTGATATGAGAGTCTCATTATTTAGGTATTAAACAACTTCACACTAGCAACAAATGCAAATGAAGACGAATGACTACTTTTGCTGTTGGAAGTAAGTAGATTTAGAGTTTGAATGGAGTTTAAATTTGTTTGATTCAATTAATATACTAGGTTGTTTAGCCACGTTTGTCATTTTCATCATCAATGTATCAAAACGTGAGCTTGGAACCAATAGAGGAGCCCTGCTAACTAAAAATGATGGGAGGTACTCTTTATTATGGAACTCAACCAATTATTATGAATAAGAAATACAAATCAAGATGGAGGAGTCCATCGTTTGTTGGAATTGAATGAATTCATGTTATAAAAGGTTCATGGGCATTGTTTTTATAACAAATGTAGTTATTAATAATCACACAAAAGATAATTTCATTGACATTGCATGAAAAATAGTCCTTGTAACGAGTAGTGGTGCCTAATTTGCTTGAAGTGATAAGAAAGTTTCATTATATAGGGATTAAACAACTTCACATTAGCAAGAAATGCAAACCAAGGAGAATGACTGCTTTTGCCGATGGAAGTAAGTAGATTTAGTGTTTCGATGGATTTTAAATTTGTTTGATTTATACTAGGTTGTTTACCCATATTTGTCATTTTCATCATCAATGTATAAAAATGTTTGCTTGGAACCAAAAAAGGAGCCCTACTAACTAGAAATGATGGGAGGTACTCTTTATTTTGGAATATAACCAATTATTAAGAAAATGAAATGCAAAGCAAGATGGAGGACTCCACTGTTTGTCGGAATTGAGTGAATTCATGTTATAAAAGGTTCATGGGCATTGTTTTTATAACAAATGTAGTCATTAATAATGACACGAAAGATAAATTCATAGTCATTGCATGAAAAATAATCCTTGTAACGACAAGTGGAGCCTAATTAGCTCGAAGCGATAAGAAAGTCTCCTTAGTTAGGCATTAAACAAATTCACATTACCAACAAATGCAAACCACGAAGAATGACTGCTTTTGCCGATGGAAGTAAGTAGATTGAGAGTGTCGATGGATTTTAAATTTGTTTGATTTAATTAATATACTAGGTTGTTTACCCACATTTGTCATTTTCATCGTCAATGTATCAAAACGTGTGCTTGGAACCAAAATAGGAGCCCTGCTAACTAGAAATGATGGGAGGTACTCTTTATTTTGGAACATAACCAATTATTAAGAAAATGAAATGCAAAGCAAGATGGAGGACTCCACTGTTTGTCGGAATTGAGTGAATTCATGTTATAAAAGGTTAATGGGCATTGTTTTTATAATAAATGTAGTCATTAATAATGACACGAAAGATAAATTCATAGTCATTGCATGAAAAATAATCCTTGTAACGACGAGTGGAGCCTAATTAGCTCGAAGCGATAAGAAAGTCTCCTTAGATAGGCATTAAACAAATTCACATTACCAACAAATGCAAACCAAGAAAACCCTTTTATATCACTTTTGTTATAAAAGGTTGAGTTCCAAAATAAAGAGTACCTCCCATCATTTCAAATTCAGAGGGAATTGAATAAGAAATGCAAATCAAGATGGAGGACTCCATTGTTTGTTGGAATTGAATGAATTCAAGTTATTAAAGGTTCATGGGTATTGTTTCTACAGAAAATGTAGTAGTTAATAAAGACACCTAAGATAATCTCATGGTCATTGCACGAAAAATTGACCATTTAATGACGAGAGAAGCCTAATTAGCTTGAGGTGATATGAGAGTCTCATTATTTACGTATTAAACAACTTCACACTAGCAACAAATGCAAATGAAGATGAATGACTACTTTTGCTGTTGGAAGTAAGTAGATTTAGAGTTTGAATGGAGTTTAAATTTGTTTGATTTAATTAATATACTAGGTTGTTTAGCCACATTTGTCATTTTCATCATCAATGTATCAAAATGTGAGCTTGGAACCAATAGAGGAGCCCCTGCTAAGTAAAAATGATGGGAGGTACTCTTTATTTTGGAACTCAACCAATTATTATGAATAAGAAATGCAAATCAAGATGGAGGAATCCATCGTTTGTTGGAATCGAATGAATTCATGTTATAAAAGGTTCATGTGCATTGTTTTTATAACAAATGTAGTTATTAATAATCACACAAAAGATAATTTCATTGTCATTGCATGAAAAATAGTCCTTGAAACGAGTAGTGGTGCCTAGTTTGCTGGAAATGATAAGAAAGTTTCATTATTTAGGGATTAAACAACTTCACATTAGCAAGAAATGCAAACCAAGAAGAATGACTGCTTATCCCGATGGAAGTAAGTAGATTGAGGGTGTCGATGGATTTTAAATTTGTTTGATTTAATTAATATATTAGGTTGTTTACCCACATTTGTCATTTTCATCATCAATGTATCAAAACGTGAGCTTGGAACCAAAATAGGAGCCCTGCTAACTAGAAATGATGGGAGGTACTCTTTATTTTGGAACATAACCAATTATTAAGAGAATGAAATGCAAAGCAAGATGGAGGACTCCACTGTTTGTCGGAATTGAGTGAATTCATTTTATAAAAGGTTAATGGGCATTGTTTTTATAACAAATGTAGTCATTAATAATGACACGAAAGATAAATTCATAGTCATTGCACGAAAAATAATCCTTGTAATGAGTAGTGGTGCCTAATTTGCTGGAAGCGATAAGAAAGTCTCATTATTTAGGGATTAAACAACTTCTCATTAGCAAGAAATGCAAACCACGAAGAATGACTGCTTTTGCCGATGGAAGTAAGTAGATTGAGAGTGTCGATGGATTTTAAATTTGTTTGATTTAATTAATATACTAGGTTGTTTACCCACATTTGTCATTTTCATCATCAATGTATCAAAACGTGTGCTTGGAACCAAAAAAGGAGCCCTGCTAACTAGAAATGATGGGAGGTACTCTTTATTGTGGAACATAACCAATTATTAAGAGAATGAAATGCAAAGCAAGATGGAGGACTCCACTGTTTGTCGGAATTGAGTGAATTCATGTTATAAAAGGTTAATGGGCATTGTTTTTATAACAAATGTAGTCATTAATAATGACACGAAAGATAAATTCATAGTCATTGCATGAAAAATAATCCTTGTAACGACGAGTGGAGCCTAATTAGCTCGAAGCGATAAGAAAGTCTCCTTAGTTAGGCATTAAACAAATTCACATTACCAACAAATGCAAACCAAGAAAACCCTTTTATATCACTTTTGTTATAAAAGGTTGAGTTCCAAAATAAAGAGTAGCTCCCATCATTTCAAATTCAGAGGGAATTGAATAAGAAATGCAAATCAAGATGGAGGACTCCATTGTTTGTTGGAATTGAATGAATTCAAGTTATTAAAGGTTCATGGGTATTGTTTCTACAGAAAATATAGTAGTTAATAAAGACACCTAAGATAATCTCATGATCATTGCACGAAAAATTGACCTTTTAACTATGAGAGAAGCCTAATTAGCTTGAGGTGATATGAGAGTCTCATTATTTAGGTATTAAACAACTTCACACTAGCAACAAATGCAAATGAAGACGAATGACTACTTTTGCTGTTGGAAGTAAGTAGATTTAGAGTTTGAATGGAGTTTAAATTTGTTTGATTTAATTAATATACTAGGTTGTTTAGCCACATTTGTAATTTTCATCATCAATGTATCAAAACGTGAGCTTGGAAACAAAAAAAGAGCCTTGCTAACTAAAACTGATGGGAGGTACCCTTTATTTTGGAACTCAACCAATTATTATGAATATGAAATGCAAATCAAGATGGAGGACTCCATTGTTTGTTGGAATTGAATGAATTAATGTTATAAAAGGTTCATGAGCATTGTTTTTATAACAAATGTAATTATTAATAATGACACAAAAGATAATTTCATAGTCATTGCATGAAAAATAGTCCTTGTAACGATGAGTGGATCCTAATTAGCTTGAAGCGATAAGAAAGCCTCATTATTTAAGGATTAAACATCTTCACATTAGCAAGAAATGCAAATTAAGAAGAATGACTGCTTTTGCTGATGGAAGTAAGTAGATTTCGAGTTTCAATGGAGTTTAAATTTGTTTGATTTAGTTAATATACTATGTTGTTTAGGCACATTTGTCATTTTCATCATCAATGTATCAAAACGTGAGCTTGGAACCAAAAGAGGAGCCCTGCTAGCTAAAAATGATTGGAGGTACTCTTTATTTTGGAACTCAACCAATTATTATGAATAAGAAATTCAAATCGCGATGGGCGAGTCCATTGTTCGTTGGAATTGAATGAATTCATGTTATAAAAGGTTCATGGGCGTTGTTTTTATAACAAATGTAGTCATTAATAACCACACGAAAGATAATTTCATGGTCATTGCATGAAAAATAATCCTTGCAATGATGAGTGGAGCCTAATTAGCCTGAAGCGATAAGAAAGTCTCATTATTTAGGCATTAAACAAATTCACATTAGAAACAAATGCAAACCAAGAACCTTTTATGACACTTTTGTTATAAAAGGTTGAGTTCCAAAATAAAGAGTACCTCCCATGATTTAAAATTAAGATGGAATTGAATAAGAAATGCAAATCAAGATGGAGGACTCCATTGTTTGTTGGAATTGAATGAATTCAACTTACTAAAGCTTCATGGGTATTGTTTCTACAGGAAATATAGTAGTTCATAAAGACACCAAAGATAATCTCTTGGTCATTGCATGAAAAATTGACCTTGTAACGATGAGAGGAGCCTAATTAGCTTGAGGTGATATGAGAGTCTCATTATTTAGGGATTAAACAACTTCACATTAGCAAGAAATGCAAACCAAGAAGAATGACTACTTTCGCTGATGGAAGTAAGTAGATTTAGAGTTTGAATGGAGTTTAAAATTGTTTGATTTAATTAATATACTAGGTTGTTTACCCACATTTGTCATTTTCATCATCAGTGTATCAAACGTGAGCTTGGAACCAAAAGAGGAGCCCTGCTAACTAAAAATGATGGGAGGTACTCTTTATTTTGGAACATAACCAATTATTATGAAAATGAAATGCAAAGCAAGATGGAAGACTCCACTGTTTGTTGGAATTGAGTGAATTCATGTAATAAAAGGTTCATGGGCATTGTTTTTATAACAAATGTAGTCATTAATGATGACACGAAAGATAAATTCATAGTCATTGCATGAAAAATAATCCTTGTAACGACGAGTGGAGCCTAATTAGCTTGAAGCGATAAGAAAGTCTGATTAGTTAGGCATTAAACAAATTCACATTACCAACCAATGCAACCCAACAAGAACCTTTTGTATCACTTTTGTTATAAAAGGTTGAGTTCCAAAATAAAGAGTACCTCCCATCATTTCAAATTCAGAGGGAATTGAATAAGAAATGCAAATCAAGATGGAGGACTCCATTGTATATTGGAATTGAATGAATTCAAGTTATTAAAGGTTCATGGGTATTGTTTCTACAGCAAATATAGTAGTTAATAAAGACACCTAAGATAATCTCGTGGTCATTGGATGAAAAATTGACCTTGTAATGACAAGAGAAGCCTAATTATCTTGAGGTGATATGAGAGTCTCATTATTTAGGTATTAGACAACTTCACACTAGCAACAAATGCAAACCAAGAAGAATGACTTCTTTCGCTGTTGGAAGTAAGTAGATTTAGAGTTTGAATGGAGTTTAAATTTGTTTGATTTAATTAATATACTAGGTTGTTTAGCCACATTTGTCATTTTCCTCATCAATGTATCAAAACGTGAGCTTGGAAACAAAAGAGGAGCCCTGCTAACTAAAAATGATGGGAGGTACTCTTTATTTTGGAACTCAACCAATTATTATGAATAAGAAATGCAAATCGATATGGAGGAGTCCATCTTTCTTGGAATTGAATGAATTCATGTTATAAAAGGTTCATGGGCATTGTTTTTATAACAAATGTAGTCATTAATAATAACACAAAAGATAATTTCATAGTCATTGCATTAAAAATAGTCCTTGTAACGAGTAGTGGTGCCTAATTTGCTTGAAGTGATAAGAAAGTCTCATTATTTAGGGATTAAACAACTTCACATTAGCAAGAAATGCAAACCAAGAAGAATGACTGCTTTTGCCGATGGAAGTAAGTAGATTTAGAGTTTGGATGGATTTAAATCTATTTGATTTAATTAATATACTAGGTTGTTTACCCACATTTGTCATTTTCATCATCAATTTATCAAAACGTGTGCTTGGAACCAAAATAGGAGCCCTGCTAACTAGAAATGATAGGAGGTCCTCTTTATTTTGGAACTCAACCAATTATTATGAAAATGAAATGCCAAGCAAAATGGAGGTCTCCATTATTTGTTGGAATTGAGTGAATTCATGTTATAAAAGGTTCGTGGGTATTGTTTCTACAGCAAATATAGTAGTTAATAAAGACACCAAAGATAATCTCATGGTCATTGCATGAACAATTGACCTTGTAACGACGAGAGGGGCCTAATTAGCTTGAGGTGATATGAGAGTCTCATTATTTAGGGATTAAACAACTTCACATTAGCAAGAAATGCAAACCAAGAAGAATGACTACTTTCGTTGATGGAAGTAAGTAAATTTAGAGTTTGAATGGAGTTTAAATTTGTTTGATTTAATTAATATACTAGGTTGTTTACACACATTTGTCATTTTCATCATCAATGTATCAAAACGTGTGCTCGGAACCAAAAGTGGAGCCCTGCTAACGAAAACTGATGGGAGGTACTCTTTATTTTGGAACTCAACCAATTATTATGAAAATGAAATGCAAAGCAAAATGGAGGTCTCCATTATTTGTTGGAATTGAGTGAATTCATGTTATAAAATATTCATGGGCATTGTTTTTATAACAAATGTAGTCATTAATAATAACACAAAAGATAAATTCATAGTCATTGCATGAAAAATAATCCTTGTAACGACGAGTGGAGCCTAATTAGCTTGAAGCGATAAGAAAGTCTCATTATTTAGGCATTAAACGAATTCACATTACCAACAAATGAAAACCAAGAAGAACCTTTTATAACACTTTTGTTATAAAAGGTTGAGTTCCAAAATAAAGAGTACCTCCCATCATTTCAAATTAAGATGGAATTGAATAAGAAATGCAAATCAAGATGGAGGACTCCATTGCTTGTTGGAATTGAATGAATTCAAGTTAGTAAGGGTTCATGGTATTGTTTCTACAGCAAATATAGTAGTTAATAAAGATACCTAAGATAATCTCATGTTCACTGCATGAAAAATTGACCTTGTAACGTTGGCAGGAGCCTAATTAGCTTGAGGTGATATGAGAGTTGCATTATTTAGGTATTTGACAACTTCACACTAGCAACAAATGCAAACCAAGAAGAATGACTTCTTTCGCTGTTGGAAGTAAGTAGATTTAGAGTTTGAATGGAGTTTAAATTTGTTTGATTTAATTAATATACTAGGTTGTTTAGCCACATTTGTCATTTTCATCATCAATGTATCAAAACGTGAGCTTGCAACCAATAGAGGAGCCCTGCTAACTAAAAATGATGGGAGGTACTCTTTATTATGGAATTCAACCAATTATTATGAATAAGAAATGCAAATCAAGATGGAGGAGTCCATCGTTTGTTGGAATTGAATGAATTCATGATATAAAAGGTTCATGGGCATTGTTTTTATAACAAATGTAGTTATTAATAATCACACAAAAGATAATTTCATTGTCATTGCATGAAAAATAGTCCTTGAAACGAGTAGTGGTCCATAATTTGCTTGAAATGATAAGAAAGTTTCATTATTTAGGGATTAAACAACTTCACATTAGCAAGAAATGCAAACCAAGAAGAATGACTGCTTATGCCGATGGAAGTAAGTAGATTGAGAGTGTCGATGGATTTTAAATTTGTTTGATTTAATTAATATACTAGGTTGTTTACCCACATTTGTCATTTTCATCATCAATGTATCAAAACGTGTGCTTGGAACCAAAAAAGGAGCCCTGCTAACTAGAAATGATGGAAGGTACTCTTTATTTTGGAACTCAACCAATTATTATGAAAATGAAATGCAAAGCAAAATGGAGGTCTCCGTTGTTTGTTGGAATTGAGTGAATTCATGTTATAAAAGGTTCATTGGCATTGTTTTTATAACAAATGTAGTCATTAATAATCACACAGAAGATAATTTCATAGTCATTGCATGAAAAATAGTCCTTGTAACGAGTAGTGGTGCCTAATTTGCTTGAAGTGATAAGAAAGTCTCATTATTTAGGGAATAAACAACTTCACATTAGCAAGAAATGCAAACCACGAAGAATGACTGCTTATGCCGATGGAAGTAAGTAGATTGAGAGTGTCGATGGATTTTAAATTTGTTTGATTTAATTAATATACTAGGTTGTTTACGCACATTTGTCATTTTCATAATCAATGTATCAAAATGTGTGCTTGGAACCAAAATAGGAGCCCTGCTAACTAGAAATGATGGGATGTACTCTTTATTTTGGAACATAACCAATTATTATGAAAATGAAATGCAAAGCAAGATGGAGGACTCCACTGTTTGTCGGAATTGAGTGAATTCATGTTATAAAAGGTTCATGGGCATTGTTTTTATAACAAATGTAGTCATTAATAATGACACGAAAGATAAATTCATAGTCATTGCATGAAAAATAATCCTTGTAACGACGAGGGGAGCCTAATTAGCTTGAAGCGATAAGATAGTCTGATTAGTTAGGCATTAAACAAATTCACATTACCAACAAATGCAAACCAAGAAAAAGCTTTTATATCACTTTTATTATAAAAGGTTGAGTTCCAAAATAAAGAGTACCTCCCATCATTTCAAATTCAGAGGGAATTGAATAAGAAATGCAAATCAAGATGGAGGACTCCATTGTTTGTTGGAATTGAAAGAATTCAAGTTATTAAAGGTTCATGGGTTTTGTTTCTACGGTAAATATAGTAGTTAATAAAGACACCTAAGATAATTTCATTGTCATTGCACGAAAAATTGACCTTTTAACTATGAGAGAAGCCTAATTAGCTTGAGGTGATATGAGGGTCTCATTATTTAGGTATTAAACAACTTCACACTAGCAACAAATGCAAATGAAGACGAATGACTACTTTTGCTGTTGGAAGTAAGTAGATTTAGAGTTTGAATGGAGTTTAAATTTGTATGATTTAATTAATATACTAGGTTGTTTAGCCACATTTGTCATTTTCATCATCATTGTATCAAAACGTGAGCTTGGAACAAATAGAGGAGCCCTGCTAACTAAAAATGATGGGAGGTACTCTTTATTATGGAACTCAACCTATTATTATGAATAAGAAATGCAAATCAAGATCGAGGAGTCCATCGTTTGTTGGAATTGAATGAATTCATGTTATAAAAGGTTCATGGGCATTGTTTTTATAACAAATGTAGTTATTAATAATCACACAAAAGATAATTTCATTGTCATTGCATGAAAAATAGTCCTTGAAACGAGTAGTGGTGCCTAATTTGCTTGAAATGATAAGAAAGTTTCATTATTTAGGGATTAAACAACTTCACATTAGCAAGAAATGCAAACCAAGAAGAATGACTGCTTATGCCGATGGAAGTAAGTAGATTGAGAGTGTCAATGGATTTTAAATTTGTTTGATTTAATTAATATACTAGGTTGTTTAGCCACATTTGTCATTTTCATCATCATTGTATCAAAACGTGAGCTTGGAACAAATAGAGGAGCCCTGCTAACTAAAAATGATGGGAGGTACTCTTTATTATGGAACTCAACCAATTATTATGAATAAGAAATGCAAATCAAGATGGAGGAGTCCATCGTTTGTTGGAATTGAATGAATTCATGTTATAAAAGGTTCATGGGAATTGTTTTTATAACAAATGTAGTTATTAATAATCACACAAAAGATAATTTCATTGTCATTGCAAGACAAATAGTCCTTGAAACGAGTAGTGGTGCCTAATTTGCTTGAAATGATAAGAAAGTTTCATTATTTATGGATTAAACAACTTCACATTAGCAAGAAATGCAAACCAAGAAGAATGACTGCTTATGCCGATGGAAGTAAGTAGATTGAGAGTGTCGATGGATTTTAAATTTGTTTGATTTAATTAATATACTAGGTTGTTTACCCACATTTGTCATTTTCATCATCAATGTATCAAAACGTGTGCTTGGAACCAAAATAGGAGCCCTGCTAACTAGAAATGATGGGAGGTCTTCTTTATTTTGGAACTCAACCAATTATTATGAAAATGAAATGCAAAGCAAAATGGCGGTCTCCATTGTTTTTTGGAATTGAGTGAATTCGTGTTATAATAGGTTCAAGGGCATTGTGTTTATAACAAATGTAGTCATTAATAATCACACAAAAGATAATTTCATAGTCATTGCATGAAAAATAGTCCTTGTAACGAGTAGTGGTGCCTAATTTGCTTGAAGTGATAAGAAAGTCTCATTATTTAGGGATTAAACAACTTCACATTAGCAAGAAATGCAAACCACGAAGAATGACTGCTTATGCCGATGGAAGTAAGTAGATTGAGAGTGTCGATGGATTTTAAATTTGTTTGATTTAATTAATATACTAGGTTGTTTACCCACATTTGTCATTTTCATCATCAATGTATCAAAACGTGTGCTTGGAACAAAAATATGAGCCCTGCTAACTAGAAATGATGGGAGGTACTCTTTTTTTTGGAACATAACGAATTATTAAGAAAATGAAATGCAAAGCAAGATGGAGAACTCCACTATTTGTCGGAATTGAGTGAATTCATGTTATAAAAGGTTCATGGGCATTGTTTTTATAACAAATGTAGTCATTAATAATGACACGAAAGATAAATTCATAGTCATTGCATGAAAAATAATCCTTGTAACGACGAGTGGAGCCTAATTAGCTTGAAGCGATAAGAAAGTCTCATTAGTTAGGCATTAAACAAATTCACATTACCAATAATTGCAAACTAAGAAGAACCTTTTATATCACTTTTGTTATAAAAGGTTGAGTTCCAAAATAAAGAGTACCTCCCATCATTTCAAATTTAGAGGAATTGAATAAGAAATGCAAATCAAGATGGAGGACTCCATTGTTTGTTGGAATTGAATGAATTCAAGTTATTAAAGGTTCATGGGTTTTGTTTCTACAGAAAATATAGTAGTTAATAAAGACAACTAAGATAATCTCATGATCATTGCACGAAAAATTGACCTTTTAACTACGAGAGAAGCCTAATTAGATTGAGGTGATATGAGAGTCTCATTATTTAGGTATTAAACAACTTCACACTAGCAACAAATGCAAATGAAGATGAATGACTACTTTTGCTGTTGGAAGTAAGTAGATTTAGAGTTTGAATGGAGTTTAAATTTGTTTGATTTAATTAATATACTAGGTTGTTTAGCCACATTTGTCATTTTCCTCATCAATGTATCAAAACGTGAGCTTGGAAACAAAAGAGGAGCCCTGCTAACTAAAAATGATGGGAGGTACTCTTTATTTTGGAACTCAACCAATTATTATGAATAAGAAATGCAAATCGATATGGAGGAGTCCATCGTTCTTGGAATTGAATGAATTCATGTTATAAAAGGTTCATGGGGCATTGTTTTTATAAACAAATGTAGTCATTAATAATCACACGAAAGATAATTTCATGGTCATTGCATGAAAAATAATCCTTGTAATGATGAGTGGAGCCTAATTACCTTGAAGCGATAAGAAAGTCTCATTATTTAGGCATTAAACAAATTCACATTAGAAACAAATGCAAACCAAGAAGTACCTTTTATGACACTTTTGTTATAAAAAGGTTGAGTTCCAAAATAAAGAGTACCTCCCATGATTTAAAATTTAAGATGGAATTGAATAAGAAATGCAAATCAAGATGGAGGACTCCATTGTTTGTTGGAATTGAATGAATTCAAGTTACTAAAGCTTCATGGGTATTGTTTCTACAGGAAATATAGTAGTTAATAAAGACACCAAAGATAATCTCTTGGTCATTGCATGAAAAAAATTGACCTTGTAACGATGAGAGGAGCCTAATTAGCTTGAGGTGATATGAGAGTCTCATTATTTAGGGATTAAACAACTTCACATTAGCAAGAAATACAAACCAAGAAGAATGACTATTTTCGCTGATGGAAGTAAGTAGATTTAGAGTTTGAATGGAGTTTAAATTTGTTTGATTTAATTAATATACTAGGTTGTTTACCCACATTTGTCATTTTCATCATCAATGTATCAAACGTGAGCTTGGAACCAAAAGAGGAGCCCTGCTAACAAAAAATGATGGGAGGTACTCTTTATTTTGGAACATAACCAATTATTATGAAAATGAAATGCAAAGCAAGATGGAGGACTCCACTGTTTGTTGGAATTGAGTGAATTCATGTTATAAAAGGTTCATGGGCATTGTTTTTATAACAAATGTAGTCATTAATCATGACACGAAAGATAAATTCATAGTCATTGCATGAAAAATAATCCTTGTAACGACGAGTGGAGCCTAATTAGCTTGAAGCGATAAGAAAGTCTGATTAGTTAGGCATTAAACAAATTCACATTACCAACAAATGCAACCCAAGAAGAACCTTTTATATCACTTTTGTTATAAAAGGTTGAGTTCCAAAATAAAGAGTACCTCCCATCATTTCAAATTCAGAGGGAATTGAATAAGAAATGCAAATCAAGATGGAGGACTCCATTGTATGTTGGAATTGAATGAATTCAAGTTATTAAAGGTTCATGGGTATTGTTTCTACAGCAAATATAGTAGTTAATAAAGACACCTAAGATAATCTCGTGGTCATTGCATGAAAAATTGACCTTGTAATGACAAGAGAAGCCTAATTATCTTGAGGTGATATGAGAGTCTCATTATTTAGGTATTAGACAACTTCACACTAGCAACAAATGCAAACCAAGAAGAATGACTTCTTTCGCTGTTGGAAGTAAGTAGATTTAGAGTTTGAATGGAGTTTAAATTTGTTTGATTTAATTAATATATACTAGGTTGTTTAGCCACATTTGTCATTTTCCTCATCAATGTATCAAAACGTGAGCTTGGAAACAAAAGAGGAGCCCTGCTAACTAAAAATGATGGGAGGTACTCTTTATTTTGGAACTCAACCAATTATTATGAATAAGAAATGCAAATCGATATGGAGGAGTCCATCGTTCTTGGAATTGAATGAATTCATGTTATAAAAGGTTCATGGGCATTGTTTTTATAACAAATGTAGTCATTAATAATCACACGAAAAGATAATTTCATGGTCATTGCATGAAAAATAATCCTTGTAATGATGAGTGGAGCCTAAATTACCTTGAAAGCGATAAGAAAGTCTCATTATTTAGGCATTAAAACAAATTCACATTAGAAACAAATGCAAACCAAGAAGTACCTTTTATGACACTTTTGTTATAAAAGGTTGAGTTCCAAAATAAAGAGTACCTCCCATGATTTAAAATTAAGATGGAATTGAATAAGAAATGCAAATCAAGATGGAGGACTCCATTGTTTGTTGGAATTGAATGAATTCAAGTTACTAAAGCTTCATGGGTATTGTTTCTACAGGAAATATAGTAGTTAATAAAGACACCAAAGATAATCTCTTGGTCATTGCATGAAAAAATTGACCTTGTAACGATGAGAGGAGCCTAATTAGCTTGAGGTGATATGAGAGTCTCATTATTTTAGGGATTAAACACAACTTCACATTAGCAAGAAATACAAACCAAGAAGAATGACTATTTTCGCTGATGGAAGTAAGTAGATTTAGAGTTTGAATGGAGTTTAAATTTGTTTGATTTAATTAATATATACTAGGTTGTTTACCCACATTTGTCATTTTCATCATCAATGTATCAAACGTGAGCTTGGAACCAAAAGAGGAGCCCTGCTAACAAAAAATGATGGGAGGTACTCTTTATTTTGGAACATAACCAATTATTATGAAAATGAAATGCAAAGCAAGATGGAGGACTCCACTGTTTGTTGGAATTGAGTGAATTCATGTTATAAAAGGTTCATGGGCATTGTTTTTATAACAAATGTAGTCATTAATCATGACACGAAAGATAAATTCATAGTCATTGCATGAAAAATAATCCTTGTAACGACGAGTGGAGCCTAATTAGCTTGAAGCGATAAGAAAGTCTGATTAGTTAGGCATTAAACAAATTCACATTACCAACAAATGCAACCCAAGAAGAACCTTTTATATCACTTTTGTTATAAAAGGTTGAGTTCCAAAATAAAGAGTACCTCCCATCATTTCAAATTCAGAGGGAATTGAATAAGAAATGCAAATCAAGATGGAGGACTCCATTGTATGTTGGAATTGAATGAATTCAAGTTATTAAAGGTTCATGGGTATTGTTTCTACAGCAAATATAGTAGTTAATAAAGACACCTAAGATAATCTCGTGGTCATTGCATGAAAAATTGACCTTGTAATGACAAGAGAAGCCTAATTATCTTGAGGTGATATGAGAGTCTCATTATTTAGGTATTAGACAACTTCACACTAGCAACAAATGCAAACCAAGAAGAATGACTTCTTTCGCTGTTGGAAGTAAGTAGATTTAGAGTTTGAATGGAGTTTAAATTTGTTTGATTTAATTAATATACTAGGTTGTTTAGCCACATTTGTCATTTTCCTCATCAATGTATCAAAACGTGAGCTTGGAAACAAAAGAGGAGCCCTGCTAACTAAAAATGATGGGAGGTACTCTTTATTTTGGAACTCAACCAATTATTATGAATAAGAAATGCAAATCGATATGGAGGAGTCCATCGTTCTTGGAATTGAATGAATTCATGTTATAAAAGGTTCATGGGCATTGTTTTTATAACAAATGTAGTCATTAATAATCACACGAAAGATAATTTCATGGTCATTGCATGAAAAATAATCCTTGTAATGATGAGTGGAGCCTAATTACCTTGAAGCGATAAGAAAGTCTCATTATTTAGGCATTAAACAAATTCACATTAGAAACAAATGCAAACCAAGAAGTACCTTTTATGACACTTTTGTTATAAAAGGTTGAGTTCCAAAATAAAGAGTACCTCCCATGATTTAAAATTAAGATGGAATTGAATAAGAAATGCAAATCAAGATGGAGGACTCCATTGTTTGTTGGAATTGAATGAATTCAAGTTACTAAAGCTTCATGGGTATTGTTTCTACAGGAAATATAGTAGTTAATAAAGACACCAAAGATAATCTCTTGGTCATTGCATGAAAAATTGACCTTGTAACGATGAGAGGAGCCTAATTAGCTTGAGGTGATATGAGAGTCTCATTATTTAGGGATTAAACAACTTCACATTAGCAAGAAATACAAACCAAGAAGAATGACTATTTTCGCTGATGGAAGTAAGTAGATTTAGAGTTTGAATGGAGTTTAAATTTGTTTGATTTAATTAATATACTAGGTTGTTTACCCACATTTGTCATTTTCATCATCAATGTATCAAACGTGAGCTTGGAACCAAAAGAGGAGCCCTGCTAACAAAAAATGATGGGAGGTACTCTTTATTTTGGAACATAACCAATTATTATGAAAATGAAATGCAAAGCAAGATGGAGGACTCCACTGTTTGTTGGAATTGAGTGAATTCATGTTATAAAAGGTTCATGGGCATTGTTTTTATAACAAATGTAGTCATTAATCATGACACGAAAGATAAATTCATAGTCATTGCATGAAAAATAATCCTTGTAACGACGAGTGGAGCCTAATTAGCTTGAAGCGATAAGAAAGTCTGATTAGTTAGGCATTAAACAAATTCACATTACCAACAAATGCAACCCAAGAAGAACCTTTTTTATATCACTTTTGTTATAAAAGGTTGAGTTCCAAAATAAAGAGTACCTCCCATCATTTCAAATTCAGAGGGAATTGAATAAGAAATGCAAATCAAGATGGAGGACTCCATTGTATGTTGGAATTGAATGAATTCAAGTTATTAAAGGTTCATGGGTATTGTTTCTACAGCAAATATAGTAGTTAATAAAGACACCTAAGATAATCTCGTGGTCATTGCATGAAAAATTGACCTTGTAATGACAAGAGAAGCCTAATTATCTTGAGGTGATATGAGAGTCTCATTATTTAGGTATTAGACAACTTCACACTAGCAACAAATGCAAACCAAGAAGAATGACTTCTTTCGCTGTTGGAAGTAAGTAGATTTAGAGTTTGAATGGAGTTTAAATTTGTTTGATTTAATTAATATACTAGGTTGTTTAGCCACATTTGTCATTTTCCTCATCAATGTATCAAAACGTGAGCTTGGAAACAAAAGAGGAGCCCTGCTAACTAAAAATGATGGGAGGTACTCTTTATTTTGGAACTCAACCAATTATTATGAATAAGAAATGCAAATCGATATGGAGGAGTCCATCGTTCTTGGAATTGAATGAATTCATGTTATAAAAGGTTCATGGGCATTGTTTTTATAACAAATGTAGTCATTAATAATCACACAAAAGATAATTTCATAGTCATTGCATTAAAAATAGTCCTTGTAACGAGTAATAGTGCCTAATTTGCTTGAAGTGATAAGAAAGTCTCATTATTTAGGGATTAAACAACTTCACATTAGCAAGAAATGCAAACCAAGAAGAATGACTGCTTTTGCCGATGGAAGTAAGTAGATTTAGAGTTTCGATGGATTTAAATTTGTTTGATTTAATTAATATAGTAGGTTGTTTACCCACATTTGTCATTTTCATCATCAATTTATCAAAACGTGTGCTTGGAACCAAAATAGGAGCCCTGCTAACTAGAAATGATAGGAGGTCCTCTTTATTTTGGAACTCAACCAATTATTATGAAAATGAAATGCCAAGCAAAATGGAGGTCTCCATTGTTTGTTGGAATTGAGAGAATTCATGTTATAAAAGGTTCATAGGCATTGTTTTTATAACAAATGTAGTCATTAATAATGACACAAAGGATAAATCCATAGTCATTGCATGAAAAATAATCCTTTTAACGACGAGTGGAGCCTAATTAGCTTGAAGAGATACGAAAGTCTCACTATTTAGGCATTAAACGAATTCACATTACCAACAAATGTAGACCAAGAAGAACCATTTATAACACTTGTGTTATAAAAGGTTGAGTTCCAAAATAAAGAGTACCTCCCGTCATTTCAAATTAAGATGGAATTGAATAAGAAATGCAAAATCAAGATGGAGGACTCCATTGTTTGTTGGAATTGAATGAATTCAAGTTAGTAAAGGTTCGTGGGTATTGTTTCTACAGCAAATATAGTAGTTAATAAAGACACCAAAGATAATCTCATGGTCATTGCATGAACAATTGACCTTGTAACGACGAGAGGGGCCTAATTAGCTTGAGGTGATATGAGAGTCTCATTATTTAGGGATTAAACAACTTCACATTAGCAAGAAATGCAAACCAAGAAGAATGACTACTTTCGTTGATGGAAGTAAGTAAATTTAGAGTTTGAATGGAGTTTAAATTTGTTTGATTTAATTAATATACTAGGTTGTTTACACACATTTGTCATTTTCATCATCAATGTATCAAAACGTGTGCTCGGAACCAAAAGTGGAGCCCTGCTAACGAAAACTGATGGGAGGTACTCTTTATTTTGGAACTCAACCAATTATTATGAAAATGAAATGCAAAGCAAAATGGAGGTCTCCATTGTTTGTTGGAATTGAGTGAATTCATGTTATAAAAGGTTCATGAGCATTGTTTTTATAACAAATGTAGTCATTAATAATGACACGAAAGATAAATTCATAGTCATTGCATGAAAAATAATCCTTGTAACGACGAGGGGAGCCTAATTAGCTTGAAGGGATAAGAAAGTCTGATTAGTTAGGCATTAAACAAATTCACATTACCAACAAATGCAAACCAAGAAAAAGCTTTTATAACACTTTTGTTATAAAAGGTTGAGTTCCAAAATAAAGAGTACCTCCCATCATTTCAAATTAAGATGGAATTGAATAAGAAATGCAAATCAAGATGGAGGACTCCATTGTTTGTTGGAATTGAATGAATTCAAGTTAGTAAAGGTTCGTGGGTATTGTTTCTACAGCAAATATAGTAGTTAATAAAGACACCAAAGATAATCTCATGGTCATTGCATGAACAATTGACCTTGTAACGGCGAGAGGGGCCTAATTAGCTTGAGGTGATATGAGAGTCTCATTATTTAGGGATTAAACAACTTCACATTAGCAAGAAATGCAAACCAAGAAGAATGACTACTTTCGTTGATGGAAGTAAGTAAATTTAGAGTTTGAATGGAGTTTAAATTTGTTTGATTTAATTAATATACTAGGTTGTTTACACACATTTGTCATTTTCATCATCAATGTATCAAAACGTGTGCTCGGAACCAAAAGTGGAGCCCTGCTAACGAAAACTGATGGGAGGTACTCTTTATTTTGGAACTCAACCAATTATTATGAAAATGAAATGCAAAGCAAGATGGAGGACTCCATTGTTTGTTGGAATTGAGTGAATTCATGTTATAAAATATTCATGGGCATTGTTTTTATAACAAATGTAGTCATTAATAATGACACGAAAGATAAATTCATAGTCATTGCATGAAAAATAATCCTTGTAACGATGAGTGGAGCCTAATTAGCTTGAAGCGATAAGAAAGTCTCATTATTTAGGCATTAAACGAATTCACATTACCAACAAATGAAAACCAAGAAGAACCTTTTATAACACTTTTGTTATAAAAGGTTGAGTTCCAAAACAAAGAGTACCTCCCATCATTTCAAATTAAGATGGAATTGAATAAGAAATGCAAATCAAGATGGAGGACTCCATTGCTTGTTGGAATTGAATGAATTCAAGTTAGTAAGGGTTCATGGTATTGTTTCTACAGCAAATATAGTAGTTAATAAAGATACCTAAGATAATCTCATGGTCATTGCATGAAAAATTGACCTTGTAACAATGACAGGAGCCTAATTAGCTTGAGGTGATATGAGAGTCTCATTATTTAGGGTTTAAACAACTTCACATTAGCAAGAAATGCAAACCAAGAAGAATGACTTCTTTCGCTGTTGGAAGTAAGTAGATTTAGAGTTTGAATGGAGTTTAAATTTGTTTGATTTAATTAATATACTAGGTTGTTTAGCCACATTTGTCATTTTCCTCATCAATGTATCAAAACGTGAGCTTGGAAACAAAAGAGGAGCCCTGCTAACTAAAACTGATGGGAGGTTCTCTTTATTTTGGAACTAAACCAAATATTATGAATAAGAAACTCAAATCACGATGGAGGACGCCATTGTTTGCCAAAATTGAAAGAATTCATGTTATAAAAGTTTCATGGGCATTGTTCTTATAACAAATGTAGTCATTAATAATCACAAAAAAGAAATTTCATGGTCATTGCATGAAAAATTGACATTATAAGGATGAGAGGATCCTAATTAGCTTGAGGTGATATGAAAGTCTCCTTATTTAGGGATTAAACAACTTCACATTTGCAAGAAATGCAAACTAAGAAGAATAACTGCATTCGCTGATAGAAGTAAGTAGATTTAGAGTTTGAATGGAGTTTAAATTTGTTTGATTTAATTAATATACTAGGTTGTTTAGCCACATTTGTCATTTTCATCATCAATGTATCAAAACGTGTGCTCGGAACCAAGAGAGGAGCCCTGCTAACTAAAACTGATGGGAGGTTCTCTTTAGTTTGGAACTAAACCAAATATTATGAATAAGAAACTCAAATCACGATGGAGGACGCCATTGTTTGCCAAAATTGAAAGAATTCATGTTATAAAAGGTTCATGGGGCATTGTTCTTATAACAAATGTAGTCATTAATAATCACAAAAAAGAAATTTCATTCATGGTCATTGCATGAAAAATTGACATTATAAGGATGAGAGGATCCTAATTAGCTTGAGGTGATATGAAAGTCTCCTTATTTAGGGATTAAACAACTTCACATTTGCAAGAAATGCAAACCAAGAAGAATAACTGCATTCGCTGATAGAAGTAAGTAGATTTAGAGTTTGAATGGAGTTTAAATTTGTTTGATTTAATTAATATACTAGGTTGTTTAGCCACATTTGTCATTTTCATCATCAATGTATCAAAACGTGTGCTCGGAACCAAGAGAGGAGCCCTGCCAACTAAAACTGATGGGAGGTTCTCTTTAGTTTGGAACTAAACCAAATATTATGAATAAGAAACTCAAATCACGATGGAGGACGCCATTGTTTACCAAAATTGAAAGAATTCATGTTATAAAAGGTTCATGGGCATTGTTCTTATAACAAATGTAGTCATTAATAATCACAAAAAAGAAATTTCATGGTCATTGCATGAAAAACTGACATTATAAGGATGAGAGGATCCTAATTAGCTTGAGGTGATATGAAAGTCTCCTTATTTAGGGATTAAACAACTTCACATTTGCAAGAAATGCAAACCAAGAAGAATAACTGCATTCGCTGATAGAAGTAAGTAGATTTAGAGTTTGAATGGAGTTTAAATTTGTTTGATTTAATTAATATACTAGGTTGTTTACCCACATTTGTCATTTTCATTATCAATGTATCAAACGTGAGCTTGGAACCAAAAGAGAAGCCTTGCTAACTAAAAATGATGGGAGGTACTCTTTATTTTTGAACTCAACCAATTATTATGAAAATGAAATGCAAAGCAAAATGGAGGTCTCCATTATTTGTTGGAATTGAGTGAATTCATGTTATAAAAGGTTCATGGGCATTGTTTTTATAACAAATGTAGTCATTAATAATGACACAAATGATAATTTCATAGTCATTGCATGAAAAATAGTCCTTGTAACGAGTAGTGGTGCCTAATTAGCTTGAAGTGAAAAGAAAGTCTCATTATTTAGAAATTAAACAACTTCACATTAGCAAGAAATGCAAACCAAGAAGAATGATTGCTTATGCCGATGGAAGTAAGTAGATTGAGAGTGTCGATGGATTTTAAATTTGTTTGATTTAATTAATATACTAGGTTGTTTACCCACATTTGTCATTTTCATCATCAATGTATCAAAACGTGTGCTTGGAACCAAAATAGGAGCCCTGCTAACTAGAAATGATGGGAGGTACTCTTTATTTTGGAACTCAACCAATTATTATGAAAATGAAATGCAAAGCAAAATGGAGGTCTCCATTGTTTGTTGGAATTGAGTGAATTCATGTTATAAAAGGTTCATGGGCATTGTTTTTATAACAAATGTAGTCATTAATAATGACACAAAGGATAAATCCATAGTCATTGCATGAAAAATAATCCTTGTAACGACGAGTGGAGCCTAATTAGCTTGAAGCGATACGAAAGTCTCATTATTTAGGCATTAAACGAATTCACATTACCAACAAATGCAGACCAAGAAGAACCATTTATAACACTTGTGTTATGAAAGGTTTAGTTCCAAAATAAAGAGTACCTCCCATCATTTCAAATTCAGAGGGAATTGAATAAGAAATGCAAATCAAGATGGAGGACTCCATTGTTTGTTGGAATTGAGTGAATTCATGTTATAAAAGGTTCATGGGCATTGTTTTTATAACAAATGTAGTCATTAATAATCACACAAAAGATAATTTCATAGTCATTGCATGAAAAATAGTCCTTGTAACGAGTAGTGGTGCCTAATTTGCTTGAAGTGATAAGAAAGTCACATTATTTAGGGATTAAACAACTTCACATTAGCAAGAAATGCAAACTACGAAGAATGACTGCTTTTGCCGATGGAAGTAAGTAGATTGAGAGTGTCGATGGATTTGAAATTTGTTTGATTTAATTAATAAACTAGGTTGTTTACCCACATTTGTCATTTTCATCATCAATGTATCAAAACGTGTGCTTGGAACCAAAATAGGAGCCCTGCTAACTAGAAATGATGGGATGTACTCTTTATTTTGGAACATAACCAATTATTAAGAAAATGAAATGCAAAGCAAGATGGAGGACTCCACTGTTTGTCGGAATTGAGTGAATTCATGTTATAAAAGGTTCATGGGCATTGTTTTTCTAACAAATGTAGTCATTAATAATGACACGAAAGATAAATTCATAGTCATTGCATGAAATATAATCCTTGTAACGACGAGTGGAGCCTAATTAGCTTGAAGCGATAAGAAAGTCTGATTAGTTAGGCATTAAACAAATTCACATTACCAACAAATGCAGACCAAGAAGAACCTTTTATATCACTTTTGTTATAAAAGGTTGAGTTCCAAAATAAAGAGTCCCATCATTTCAAATTCAGAGGGAATTGAATAAGAAATGCAAATCAAGATGGAGGACTCCATTGTTTGTTGGAATTGAATGAATTCAAGTTATTAAAGGTTCATGGGTTTTGTTTCTACAGCAAATATAGTAGTTAATAAAGACACCTAAGATAATCTCATGGTCATTGCACGAAAAATTGACCTTTTAACTACGAGAGAAGCCTAATTAGCTTGAGGTGATATGAGAGTCTCATTATTTAGGTATTAAACAACTTCACAATAGCAACAAATGCAAATGAAGACGAATGACTACTTTTGCTGTTGGAAGTAAGTAGATTTAGAGTTTGAATGGAGTTTAAATTTATTTGATTTAATTAATATACTAGGTTGTTTAGCCACATTTGTCATTTTCATCATCAATGTATCAAAACGTGAGCTTGGAACCAATAGAGGAGCCCTGCTAACTAAAAATGATGGGAGGTACTCTTTATTATGGAACTCAACCAATTATTATGAATAAGAAATGCTAATCAAGATGGAGGAGTCCATCGTTTGTTGGAATTGAATGAATTCATGTTATAAAAGGTTCATGGGCATTGTTTTTATAACAAATGTAGTTATTAATAATCACACAAAAGATAATTTCATTGTCATTGCATGAAAAATAGTCCTTGAAACGAGTAGTGGTGCCTAATTTGCTTGAAATGATAAGAAAGTTTCATTATTTAGGGATTAAACAACTTCACATTAGCAAGAAATGCAAACCAAGAAGAATGACTGCTTATGCCGATGGAAGTAAGTAGATTGAGAGTGTCGATGGATTTTAAATTTGTTTGATTTAATTAATATACTAGGTTGTTTACCCACATTTGTCATTTTCATCATCAATGTATCAAAACATGTGCTTGGAACCAAAATAGGCGCCCTGCTAACTAGAAATGATGGGAGGTACTCTTTATTTTGGAACTCAACCAATTATTATGAAAATGAAATGCAAAGCAAAATGGAGTTCTCCATTGTTTGTTGGAATTGAGTGAATTCATGTTATAAAAGGTTCATGGGCATTGTTTTTATAACAAATGTAGTCATTAATAATCACACAAAAGATAATTTCATAGTCATTGCATGAAAAATAGTCCTTGTAACGAGTAGTGGTGCCTAATTTGCTTGAAGTGATAAGAAAGTCTCATTATTTAGGGATTAAACAACTTCACATTAGCAAGAAATGCAAACCACGAAGAATGACTGCTTTTGCCGATGGAAGTACGTAGATTGAGAGTGTCGATGGATTTGAAATTTGTTTGATTTAATTAATATACTAGGTTGTTTACGCACATTTGTCACTCTATTGTTTGTCGGAATTGAATGGATTCATGTTATAAAAGGGTCATGGGCATTGTTTTTATAAAACATGTAGTCATTAATAATGACCCAAAAGATAATTTCATGGTCATTGCATGAAAAATACTCCTTGTAATGATGAGTGGAGCCTAACTAGCTTGAAGAGATAAGAAAGTCTCATTAATTAGGGATTAAACAACTTCACATTAGCAAGAAATGCAAACCAAGAGGAATCACTCCTTTCGCCGATGGAAGTAAGTAGATATAGAGTTTCAATAGAATTTAAATTTGTTCGATTAAATTAATATAATAGGTTTTGATTGATGTAATTAATATACTAGGTTGTTTAGCCACATTTGTCATTTTCATCATCAATATATAAAAATGTGTGCTTGGAACCAAAAGAGGAGCCCTGCTAGGTAGAAATGATGGGAGGTACTCTTTATTTTGGAACGAAACCAAATATTATGAATAAGAAACTCTAAACATGATGGAGGTCTTCATCGTTTGTCCGAATTGAATGAATTCATGTTATAAAAGGTTCATGGGCATTGTTTTTATAACAAATTTAGTCATTAATAACGACCCAAAAGATAATTTCATGGTCATTGCATGAAAAATAGTCCTTATAATGATGAGTGGAGCCTAATTAGCTTGAAGTGATAAGGAAGTCTCATGATTTAGGGATTAAACAAGTTCACATTAGCAAGAAATGCAAACCTAGAAGAACCTTTTATAACACATTTGTTGTAAAAGGTTGAGTTCCAAAATAAAGAGTACCTCCCATCATTTCAAATTAAGATGGAATTGAATAAGAAATGCAAATCAAGATGAAGGACGCCATTGTTTTTGGAATTGAAAGAATTCAAGTTATAAAAGGTTCATGGTATTGTTTTTATACCAAACATAGTAGCTAATAAAGAAACAAAAGATAATTTCATGGTCGTTGCATAAAAAATTGTTCTTGTAACGACTAGAGGAGCCTAATTTGCTTGAGGTGATATGAAAGTCTCATTATTTAGGGATGAAACAACTTCCCATTACCAAGAAATGCAAACCAAGAAGAATGACTACATTCGCTGATGGAAGAAAGTAGATAGAGATTGAATGGAGTTTAAATTTGATTGATTTAATTAATATACTATGTTGTTTAGCCATATGTGTCATTTTCATCATCAATGTATCAAAATGTGTGCTTGGAACCAAAAGAGGAGCCCTGCTAACTGGAAATGATGGGAGGTACTCTTTATTTTGAAACTAAACCAAATATTATGAATAAGAAACTCAAAACAAGATGAAGGACTCTATTGTTTGTCGGAATTGAATGGATTCATGTTATAAAAGGTTCATGGGCATTGTTTTTATAACAAATGTAGTCATTAATAATGACCCAAAAGATAATTTCATGGTCATTGCATGAAAAATAGTCCTTATAACGATGAGTGGAGCCTAATTAACTTGAAGTGATAGGAAAGCCTCATTAATTAGGGATTAAACAACTTCACATTAGCAAGAAATGCAAACCTAGAAGAACCTTTTATAACACTTTTGTTATAAAAGGTTGAGTTCCAAAATAAAGAGTACCTCCCATCATTTCAAATCAAGATGGAATTGAATAAGAAATGCAAATAAAGATGAAGGACGCCAGTGTTTTTGGAATTGAAGGAATTCAAGCTGTAAAAGGTTTATGGGTATTGTTTTTACACCAAACATAGTAGTTAATAAAGACACAAAAGATAATTTCATGGTCGTTGCATAAAAAATTGTCCTTGTAACGACGAGAGGAGCCTAATTTGCTTGAGGTGATATGAAGGTCTCATTATTTAGGGATGAAACAACTTCACATTGCCAAGAAACACAAACCAAGAAGAATGACTGCATTCGCTGATGGAAGTAAGTAGATTCAGAGTTTGAATGGAGTTTAACTTTGGTTGATTTAATTAATATACTATGTTGTTTAGCCACATTTGTCATTTTCATGATCAATGTATCACAACGTGTGCTTGGAACCAAAAGAGAAGCCCTGCTAACTGGAAATGATGGTAGGTACTCTTGATTTTGGAACTAAACGAAATATTATGAATAAGAAACTCAAAACAAGATGAAGGAATCTATTGTTTGTCGGAATTGAATGAATTCATGTTATAAAAGGTTCATAGGCATTGTTTTTATAACAAATGTAGTCATTAATAATGACCGAAAATATAATTTCATGGTCATTGCATGAAACATAGTCCTTATAACAACGAGTGGAGCCTAATTAACTTGACTCATTAATTAGGGATTAAACAACTTCACATTAGCAAGAAATGCAAACCTACAAGAAACTTTTATAACACTTTTGCTATAAAAGGTTCAGTTGCAAAATAAAGAGTACCTCCCATCATTTCAAATTAAGATGGAATTGAATAAGAAATGCAAATCAAGATGAAGGACGCCATTGTTTTTGGAAGTGAAAGAATTCAAGTTGTAAAAGGTTCATGGGTATTGATTTTATACCAAATATAGTAGTTAATAAAGACACAAAAGATAATTTCATGGTCATAGCATGAAAAATTGACCTTGTAATGACGAGAGGAGCCTTATTAGCTTGAGGTGATATGAAAGCCTCATTATTTAGGGATGAAACAACTTCACATTGCCAAGAAATGCAAACCAAGAAGAATGACTGCATTCCCTGATGGAAGTAAGTAGATTCAGAGTTTGAATGGAGTTTAACTTTGGTTGATTTAATTAATATACTATGTTGTTTAGCCACATTTGTCATTTTCATCATCAATGTATCAAAACGTGTGCTTGGAACCAAAAGAGAAGCCCTGCTAACTGGAAATGATGGTAGGTACTCTTGATTTTGGAACTAAACGAAATATTATGAATAAGAAACTCAAAACAAGATGAAGGAATCTATTGTTTGTCGGAATTGAATGAATTCATGCTATAAAAGGTTCATAGGCATTGTTTTTATAACAAATGTAGTCATTAATAATGACCGAAAATATAATTTCATGGTCATTGCATGAAACATAGTCCTTATAACGACCAGTGGAGCCTAATTAACTTGAATCATTAATTAGGGATTAAACAACTTCACATTAGCAAGAAATGCAAACCTACAAGAAACTTTTATAACACTTTTGCTATAAAAGGTTCAGTTCCACAATAAAGAGTACCTCCCATCATTTCAAATTAAGATGGAATTGAATAAGAAATGCAAATCAAGATGAAGGACGCCATTGTTTTTGGAAGTGAAAGAATTCAAGTTGTAAAAGGTTCATGGGTATTGTTTTTATACCAAATATAGTAGTTAATAAAGACACAAAAGATAATTTCATGGTCATAGCATGAAAAATTGACCTTGTAATGACGAGAGGAGCCTTATTAGCTTGAGGTGATATGAAAGCCTCATTATTTAGGGATGAAACAACTTCACATTGCCAAGAAATGCAAACCAAGAAGAATGACTGCATTCGCTGATGGAAGTAAGTAGATTTAGAGTTTGAATGGAGTTTAAATTTGTTTGATTTAATTAATATACATTGTTTAGCCACATTTGTCATTTTCATGATCAATGTATCAAAACGTTGCTTGGAACCAAAAGAGAAGCCTTGCTAACAGGAAATGATGGGAGGTACTCTTTATTTTGGAACTAAACCAAATATTATGAATAAGAAACTCAAAACAAGATGAAGGACTCTATTGTTTGTCGGAATTGAATGAATTCATGTTATAAAAGGTTCATGGGCATTGTTTTTCTAACAAATGTAGTCATTAATAATGACCCAAAAGATTATTTCATGGTCATTGCATGAAAAATAGTCCTTATAACGACGAATGGAGCCTAATTAACTTGAAGTGATAAGAAAGCCTCATTAATTAGGGATTAAACAACTTCACATTAGCAAGAAATGCAAACCTAGAAGATCCTTTTATAACACTTTTGTTATAAAAGGTTGAATTCAAAAATAAAGAGTACCTCCCATCATTTCAAATTAAGATGGAATTGAATAAGAAATGCAAATAAAGATGAAGGATGCCAGTGTTTTTGGAATTGAAGGAATTCAAGCTGTAAAAGGTTCATGGGTATTATTTTTATACCAAACATAGTAGTTAATAAAGACACAAAAGATAATTTCATGGTCGTTGCAAGAAAAATTGTCCTTGTAATGACGAGAGGAGCCTAATTAGCTTGAGGTGATATGAAAGTCTCATTATTTAGGGATGAAACAACTTCACATTGCCAAGAAATGCAAACCAAGAAGAATGACTGCATTCGCTGATGGAAGTAATTAGATTCAGAGTTTGAATGGAGTTTAACTTTGGTTGATTTAATTAATATACTATGTTGTTTAGCCACATTTGTCATTTTCATCATCAATGTATCAAAACGTGAGCTTAGAACCAAAAGAGAAGCCCTGCTAACTGGAAATGATGGTAGGTACTCTTGATTTTGGAACTAAACCAAATATTATGAATAAGAAACTCAAAACAAGATGAAGGACTCTATTGTTTGTCGGAATTGAATGAATTCATGTTATAAAAGGTTCATGGGCATTGTTTTTATAACAAATGTAGTCATTAATAATGACCCAAAATATAATTTCATGGTCATTGCATGAAAAATAGTCCTTATAACGACGAGTGGAGTCTAATTAACTTGACTCATTAATTAGGGATTAAACATCTTCACATTAGCAAGAAATGCAAACCTACAAGAAACTTTTATAACATTTTTGTTATAAAGGGTTCATTTCCAAAATAAAGAGTACCTCCCATCATTTCAAATTAAGATGGAATTGAATAAGAAATGCAAATCAAGATGAAGGACGCCATTGTTTTTGGAAGTGAAAGAATTCAAGTTGTAAAAGGTTCATGGTTATTGTTTTTATACCAAATATAGTAGTTAATAAAGACACAAAAGATAATTTCATGGTCATAGCATGAAAAATTGACGTTGTAATGACGAGAGGAGCCTTATTAGCTTGAGGTGATATGAAAGCCTCATTATTTAGGGATGAAACAACATCACATTGCCAAGAAATGCAAACCAAGAAGAATGACTGCATTCACTGATGGAAGTAAGTAGATTTAGAGTTTGAATGGAGTTTAAATTTGATTGATTTAATTAATATACTATGTCGTTTAGCCACATTTGTCATTTTCATCATCAATGTATCAAAACGTGTGCCTGGAACCAAAAGAGGAGCCCTGCTAACAGGAAATGATGGGAGGTACTCTTTATTTTGAAACTAAACCAAATATCATGAATAAAAAACTCAAAACAAGATGAAGGAATCTATTGTTTGTCGGAATTGAATGAATTCATGTTATAAAAGGTTCATGGGCATTGTTTTTATAACAAATGTAGTCATTAAGAATGACCCAAAAGATAATTTCATGGTCGTTGCATGAAAAATAGTCCTTATAACGACGAGTGGAGCCTAATTAGCTTGATGTTATAAGAAAGTCACATTAATTAGGGATTAAACAACTTGACATTAGCAAGAAATGCAAACCTATAAGAACCTTTTATAACACTTTTGTTATAAAAGACTGAGTTCCAAAATAAAGAGTGCCTCCCATCATTTTAAAATAAGATGGAATTGAATATGAAATGCAAATCATGATGAAGGACGCCATTGTTTTTGGAATTGAAAGAATTCAAGTTATAAAAGGTTCATGGGTATTGTTTTTATACCAAACATAGTAGTTAATAAAGACACAAAAGATAATTTCATGGTCGTTGCAAGAAAACTTTTCCTTGTAACGACGAGAGAAGCCTAAGTAGCTTGAGGTGATATGAAAGTCTCATTATTTAGGGATGAAACAACTTCACATTACCAAGAAATGCAAACCAAGAAGAACCTTTTATAACACATTTGTTATAAAAGGTTGAGTTCCAAAATAAAGAGTACCTCCCATCATTTCAAACTAAGTTGGAATTGAATAAGAAATGCAAATCAAGATGAAGGACGCCAGTGTTTTTGGAATTGAAAGAATTCAAGTTATAAAAGGTTCATGGGTATTATTTTTATACCAAATATAGTAGTTAATAAAGACACAAAAGAGAATTTCATGGTCATTTCATGAAAAATTGTCCTTGTAACGACGAGAGGAGCCTAATTAGCTTGAGGTGATATGAAAGTCTCATTATTTAGGGATGAAACAACTTCACATTACCAAGAAATGCAAACCAAGAAGAATGACTGCATTCGCTGATGGAAGTAAGTAGATTTAGAGTTTGAATGGAGTTTAAATTTGATTGATTTAATTAATATACTATGTTGTTTAGCCACATTTGTCATTTTCATCATCAAAGTATCAATACGTGTGCCTGGAACCAAAAGAGGACCCCTGCTAACTAGAAATGATGGGAGGTACTCTTTATTTTCGAATTCAACCAAACATTATGAATAAGAAACTGAAAATAAGATGAAGGACTCTATTGTTTGTCGGAATTGAATGGATTCATGTTATAAAAGGTTCATGGTCATTGTTTTTATAACAAATGTAGTCATTAATAATGACCCAAAAGATAATTTCATGGTCATTGCATGAAAAATAGTCCTTATAACGACAAGTGGAGCCTAATTAACTTGAAGTGATAGGAAAGCCTCATTAATTAGGGATTAAACAACTTCACATTAGCAAGAAATGCAAACCTAGAAGAACCTTTTATAACACTTTTGTTATAAAAGGTTGAGTTCCAAAATAAAGAGTACCTCCCATCATTTCAAATTAAGATGGAATTGAATAAGAAATGCAAATAAAGATGAAGGATGCCAGTGTTTTTGGAATTAAAGGAATTCAAGCTGTAAAAGGTTCATGGGTATTGTTTTTATACCAAACATAGTAGTTAATAGAGACACAAAAGATACTTTCATGGTCGTTGCAAGAAAAATTGTCCTTGTAACGACGAGAGGAGCCTAATTAGCTTGAGGAGATATGAAAGTCTCATTATTTAGGGATGAAACAACTTCACATTGCCAAGAAATGCAAACCAAGAAGAATGACTGCATTCACTAATGGATGTAAGTAGATTCAGAGTTTGAATGGAGTTTAACTTTGGTTGATTTAATTAATATACTATGTTGTTTAGCCACATTTGTCATTTTCATCATCAATGTATCAAAACTTGTGCATGGAACCAAAAGAGAAGCCCTGCTAACTGGAAATGATGGGAGGTACTCATCATTTTGGAACTAAACCAAATATTATGAAAAAGAAACTCAAAACAAGAAGAAGGACTCTATTGTTTGTCGGAATTGAATGAATTCATGTTGTAAAAGGTTCATGGGCATTGTTTTTATAACAAATGTACTCATTAATAATGACCCAAAAGATAATTTCATGGTCATTGCGTGAAAAATAGTCCTTATAATGACGAGTGGAGCCTAATTAGCTTGATGTGATAAGAAAGCCTCATTAATTAGGAATTAAACAACTTCACATTAGCATGAAATAAAAACATAGATGAACCTTTTATAACACTTTTGTTATAAAAGGTTCAGTTCCAAAATAAAGACTACCTCCTATCTTTTCAAATTAAGATAGAATTGAATAAGAAATGCAAATCAAGATGAAGGACGCCATTGTTTTTGGAATTGAAAGAATTCAAGTTGTAAAAGGTTCATGGGTATTGTTTCTATACCAAATATAGTAGTTAATAAAGACACAAAAGATAATTTCGTGGTCATTGCATGAAAAATTGTCCTTGTAAGGAACAGAGGAGCCTAATTAGCTTGAGGTGATATGAAAGTCTCATTATTTAGGGATGAAACAACTTCACATTACCAAGAAATGCAAACCAAGAAGAATGACTGCATTCGCTGATGGAAGTAAGTAGATTTAGAATTTGAATGGAGTTTAAATTTGATTGATTTAATTAATATACTATGTCGTTTAGCCACATTTGTCATTTTCATCATCAATGTATCAAAACGTGTGCCTGGAACCAAAAGAGGAGAGCCCTGCTAACAGGAAATGGGTGGGAGGTACTCTTTATTTTGAAACTAAACCAAATATCATGAATAAGAAACTCAAAACAAGATGAAGGAATCTATTGTTTGTGGGAATTGAAGGAATTCATGTTATAAAAGGTTCGTGGGCATTGTTTTTATAACAAATGTAGTCATTAAGAATGACCCACAAAAGATAATTTTTCATGGTCGTTGCATGAAAAATAGTCCTTATAACGAAAAAAGTGGAGCCTAATTAACATGATGTTATAAGAAAGAAAGTCCTCATTAATTAGGGGTTAAACAACTTGACATTAGCAAGAAATGCAAACCTATAAGAACCTTTTATAACACTTTTGTTATAAAAGGCTGAATTCCAAAATAAAGAGTACATCCCATCATTACAAATTAAGATGGAATTGAATAAGAAATGCAAATCAAGATGAAGGACGCCATTGTTTTTGGAAGTGAAAGAATTCAAGTTGTAAAAGGTTCATGGGTATTGTTTTTATACCAAATATAGTAGTTAATAAAGACACAAAAGATAATTTCATGGTCATAGCATGAAAAATTGACGTTGTAATGACGAGAGGAGCCTTATTAGCTTGAGGCGATATGAAAGCCTCATTATTTAGGGATGAAACAACTTCACATTGCCAAGAAATGCAAACCAAGAAGAATGACTGCATTCCCTGATGGAAGTAAGTAGATTCAGAGTTTGAATGGAGTTTAACTTTGGTTGATTTAATTAATATACTATGTTGTTTAGCCACATTTGTCATTTTCATCATCAATGTATCAAAACGTGTGCTTGGAACCAAAAGAGAAGCCCTGCTAACTGGAAATGATGGTAGGTACTCTTGATTTTGGAACTAAACGAAATATTATGAATAAGAAACTCAAAACAAGATGAAGGAATCTATTGTTTGTCGGAATTGAATGAATTCATGCTATAAAAGGTTCATAGGCATTGTTTTTATAACAAATGTAGTCATTAATAATGACCGAAAATATAATTTCATGGTCATTGCATGAAACATAGTCCTTATAACGACGAGTGGAGCCTAATTAACATGACTCATTAATTAGGGATTAAACAACTTCACATTAGCAAGAAATGCAAACCTACAAGAAACTTTTATAACACTTTTGCTATAAAAGGTTCAGTTCCAAAATAAAGAGTACCTCCCATCATTTCAAATTAAGATGGAATTGAATAAGAAATGCAAATCAAGATGAAGGACGCCATTGTTTTTGGAAGTGAAAGAATTCAAGTTGTAAAAGGTTCATGGGTATTGTTTTTATACCAAATATAGTAGTTAATAAAGACACAAAAGATAATTTCATGGTCATAGCATGAAAAATTGACCTTGTAATGACGAGAGGAGCCTTATTAGCTTGAGGTGATATGAAAGCCTCATTATTTAGGGATGAAACAACTTCACATTGCCAAGAAATGCAAACCAAGAAGAATGACTGCATTCGCTGATGGAAGTAAGTAGATTTAGAGTTTGAATGGAGTTTAAATTTGTTTGATTTAATTAATATACTATGTTGTTTAGCCACATTTGTCATTTTCATGATCAATGTATCAAAACGTGTGCTTGGAACCAAAAGAGAAGCCTTGCTAACAGGAAATGATGGGAGGTACTCTTTATTTTGGAACTAAACCAAATATTATGAATAAGAAACTCAAAACAAGATGAAGGACTCTATTGTTTGTCGGAATTGAATGAATTCATGTTATAAAAGGTTCATGGGCATTGTTTTTATAACAAATGTAGTCATTAATAATGACCCAAAAGATTATTTCATGGACATTGCATGAAAAATAGTCCTTATAACGGCGAATGGAGCCAAATTAACTTGAAGTGATAAGAAAGCCTCATTAATTAGGGATTAAACAACTTCACATTAGCAAGAAATGCAAACCTAGAAGATCCTTTTATAACACTTTTGTTATAAAAGGTTGAGTTCCAAAATAAAGAGTACCTCCCCATCATTTCAAATTAAGATGGAAATTGAATAAAGAAATGCAAATAAAGATGAAGGATGCCATTGTTTTTGGAATTGAAAGAATTCAAGCTGTAAAAGGTTCATGGGTATTATTTTTATACCAAACATAGTAGTTAATAAAGACACAAAAGATAATTTCATGGTCGTTGCAAGAAAAATTGTCCTTGTAATGATGAGAGGAGCCTAATTAGCTTGAGGTGATATGAAAGTCTCATTATTTAGGGGATGAAAAACAACTTCACATTGCCAAGAAATGCAAACCAAGAAGAATGATGACTGCATTCGCTGATGGAAGTAATTAGATTCAGAGTTTGAATGGAGTTTAACTTTGGTTGATTTAATTAATATACTATGTTGTTTAGCCACATTTGTCATTTTCATCATCAATGTATCAAAACGTGTGCTTAGAAACCAAAAGAACCAAAAAGAGAAGCCCTGCTAACTGGAAATGATGGTAGGTACTCTTGATTTTGGAGAACTAAAAACCAAATATTATGAATAAGAAACTCAAAAACAAGATGAAGGACTCTATTGTTTGTGTCGAATTGAATGAATTCATGTTATAAAAGGTTCATGGGCATTGTTTTTTTATAACAAATGTAGTCATTAATAATGACCCAAAAGATAATTTCATGGTCATTGCATTGCATGAAAAATAGTCCTTATAACGACGAGTGGAGCCTAATTAGCTTAACTTGAATAAGAAAGGTTAATTTAGGGATTAAACATCTTCACATTAGCAAGAAATGCAAACCTACAAGAAACTTTTATAACACTTTTGTTATAAAAGGTTCAGTTCCAAAATAAAGAGTACCTCCCATCATTTCAAATTAAGATGGAATTGAATAAGAAATGCAAATCAAGATGAAGGACGCCATTGTTTTTGGAAGTGAAAGAATTCAAGTTGTAAAAGGTTCATGGTTATTGTTTTTATACCAAATATAGTAGTTAATAAAGACACAAAAGATAATTTCATGGTCATAGCATGAAAAATTGACGTTGTAATGACGAGAGGAGCCTTATTAGCTTGAGGTGATATGAAAGCCTCATTATTTAGGGATGAAACAACATCACATTGCCAAGAAATGCAAACCAAGAAGAATGACTGCATTCACTGATGGAAGTAAGTAGATTTAGAGTTTGAATGGAGTTTAAATTTGATTGATTTAATTAATATACTATGTCGTTTAGCCACATTTGTCATTTTCATCATCAATGTATCAAAACGTGTGCCTGGAACCAAAAGAGGAGCCCTGCTAACAGGAAATGATGGGAGGTACTCTTTATTTTGAAACTAAACCAAATATCATGAATAAAAAACTCAAAACAAGATGAAGCAATCTATTGTTTGTCGGAATTGAATGAATTCATGTTATAAAAGGTTCATGGGCATTGTTTTTATAACAAATGTAGTAATTAAGAATGACCCAAAACGATAATTTCATGGTCATTGCATGAAAAATAGTCCTTATAACGACGAGTGGAGCCTAATTAGCTTGATGTTATAAGAAAGTCTCATTAATTAGGGATTAAACAACTTGACATTAGCAAGAAATGCAAACCTATAAGAACCTTTTATAACACTTTTGTTATAAAAGGCTGAGTTCCAAAATAAAGAGTACCTCCTATCTTTTCAAATTAAGATAGAATTGAATAAGAAATGCAAATCAAGATGAAGGACGCCATTGTTTTTGGAATTGAAAGAATTCAAGTTGTAAAAGTTTCATGGGTATTGTTTCTATACCAAATATAGTAGTTAATAAAGACACAAAAGATAATTTCGTGGTCATTGCATGAAAAATTGTCCTTGTAAGGAACAGATGAGCCTAATTAGCTTGAGGTGATATGAAAGTCTCATTATTTAGGGATGAAACAACTTCACATTACCAAGAAATCCAAACCAAGAAGAATGACTGCATTCGCTGATGGAAGTAAGTAGATTTAGAATTTGAATGGAGTTTAATTTGATTGATTTAATTAATATACTACGTCGTTTAGCCACATTTGTCATTTTCATCATCAATGTATCAAAACGTGTGCCTGGAACCAAAAGAGGAGCCCTGCTAACAGGAAATGATGGGAGGTACTCTTTATTTTGAAACTAAACCAAATATCATGAATAAGAAACTCAAAACAAGATGAAGGAATCTATTGTTTGTCGGAATTGAAGGAATTCATGTTATAAAAGGTTCGTGGGCATTGTTTTTATAACAAATGTAGTCATTAAGAATGACCCAAAAGATAATTTCATGGTCATTGCATGAAAAATAGTCCTTATAACGAAAAGTGGAGCCGAATTAGCTTGATGTTATAAGAAAGTCTCATTAATTAGGGATTAAACAACTTGACATTAGCAAGAAATGCAAACCTATAAGAACCTTTTATAACACTTTTGTTATAAAAGGCTGAGTTCCAAAATAAAGAGTACCTCCCATCATTTTAAATTAAGATGGAATTGAATAAGAAATGCAAATCATGATGAAAGAGTTTGGAATTGAAAGAATTCAAGTTATAAAAGGTTCATGGGTATTGTTTTTATACCAAACATAGTAGTTAATAAAGACACAAAAGATAATTTCATGGTCGTTGAAAGAAAACTTTTCCTTGTGACGAGGAGAGAAGCCTAATTAGCTTGAGGTGATATGAAACTCTTATTATTTAGGGATGAAACAACTTCACATTACCAAGAAATGCAAACCAAGAAGAACCTTTTATAACACATTTGTTATAAAAGGTTGTGTTCCAAAATAAAGAGTACCTCCGATCATTTCAAACTAAGATGGAATTGAATAAGAGATGCAAATCAAGATGAAGGACGCCAGTGTTTTTGGAATTGAAAGAAATCAAGTTATAAAAGGTTCATGGGTATTGTTTTTATACCAAATATAGTAGTTAATAAAGACACAAAAGAGAATTTCATGGTCATTCCATGAAAAATTGTCCTTGTAACGACGAGAGGAGCCTAATTAGCTTGAGGTGATATGAAAGTCTCATTATTTAGGGATGAAACAACTTCACATTATCAAGAAATGCAAACAAAGAAGAATGACTGCATTCGCTGATGGAAGTAAGTAGATTTAGAGTTTGAATGGAGTTTAAATTTGATTGATTTAATTAATATACTATGTTGTTTAGCCACATTTCTCATTTTCATCATCAATGTATTAAAACGTGTGCCTGGAACCAAAAGAGGAGCCCTGCTATCTGGAAATGATGGGAGGTACTCTTTATTTTCGAATTAAACCAAATATTATGAATAAGAAACTGAAAACAAGATGAAGGAGTCTATTGTTTGTCGGAATTGAATGGATTCATGTTATAAAAGGTTCATGGGCATTGTTTTTATAACAAATGTAGTCATTAATAATGACCCAAAAGATAATTTCATGGTCATTGCATGAAAAATAGTCCTTATCACGACGAGTGGAGCCTAATTAACTTGAAGTGATAGGAAAGCCTCATTAATTAGGGATTAAACAACTTCACATTAGCAAGAAATGCAAACGTAGAAGAACCTTTTATAACACTTTTGTTATAAAAGGTTGAGTTCCAAAATAAAGAGTACCTCCCATCATTTCAAATTAAGATGGAATTGAATAAGAAATGCAAATAAAGATGAAGGACGCCAGTGTTTTTGGAATTGAAGGAATTCAAGCTGTAAAAGGTTTATGGATATTGTTTTTACACCAAACATAGTAGTTAATAAAGACACAAAAGATAATTTAATGGTTATTGCATAAAAAATTATCCTTGTAACGACTAGAGGAGCCTAATTTGCTTGAGGTGATATGAAGGTCTCATTATTTAGGGATGAAACAACTTCACATTGCCAAGAAATGCAAACCAAGAAGAATGACTGCATTCGCTGATGGAAGTAATTAGATTCAGAGTTTGAATGGAGTTTAACTTTGGTTGATTTAATTAATATACTATGTTGTTTAGCCACATTTGTCATTTTCATCATCAATGTATCAAAACGTGTGCTTGGAACCAAAAGAGAAGCCCTGCTAACTGGAAATGATGGGAGGTACTCATCATTTTGGAACTAAACCAAATATTATGAAAAAGAAACTCAAAACAAGAAGAAGGACTCTATTGTTTGTCGGAATTGAATGAATTCATGTTATAAAATGTTCATGGGCATTGTTTTTATAACAAATGTACTCATTAATAATGACCCAAAAGATAATTTCATGGTCATTGCGTGAAAAATAGTCCTTATAATGACGAGTGGAGCCTAATTAGCTTGATGTGATAAGAAAGCCTCATTAATTAGGAATTAAAAAACTTCACATTAGCATGAAATGAAAACATAGATGAACCTTTTATAACACTTTTGTTATAAAAGGTTCAGTTCCAAAATAAAGACTACCTCCTATATTTTCAAATTAAGATAGAATTGAATAAGAAATGCAAATCAAGATGAAGAACGCCATTGTTTTTGGAATTGAAAGAATTCAAGTTGTAAAAGGTTCATGGGTATTGTTTCTATACCAAATATAGTAGTTAATAAAGACACAAAAGATAATTTCGTGGTCATTGCATGAAAAATTGTCCTTGTAACGAACAGAGGAGCCTAATTAGCTTGAGGTGATATGAAAGTCTCATTATTTAGGGATGAAACAACTTCACATTACCAAGAAATCCAAACCAAGAAGAATGACTGCATTCGCTGATGGAAGTAAGTAGATTTAGAATTTGAATGGAGTTTAAATTTGATTGATTTAATTAATATACTATGTCGTTTAGCCACATTTGTCATTTTCATCATCAATGTATCAAAACGTGTGCCTGGAACCAAAAGAGGAGCCCTGCTAACAGGAAATGGTGGGAGGTACTCTCTATTATTTTGAAACTAAACCAAATATCATGAATAAGAAACTCAAAACAAGATGAAGGAATCTATTGTTTGTGGGAATTGAAGGAATTCATGTTATAAAAGGTTCGTGGGCATTGTTTTTATAACAAATGTAGTCATTAAGAATGACCCAAAAGATAATTTCATGGTCATTGCATGAAAAATAGTCCTTATAACGAAAAGTGGAGCCTAATTAGCTTGATGTTATAAGAAAGTCTCATTAATTAGGGGTTAAACAACTTGACATTAGCAAGAAATGCAAACCTATAAGAACCTTTTATAACACTTTTGTTATAAAAGGCTGAGTTCCAAAATAAAGAGTACATCCCATCATTACAAATTAAGATGGAATTGAATAAGAAATGCAAATCAAGATGAAGGACGCCATTGTTTTTGGAAGTGAAAGAATTCAAGTTGTAAAAGGTTCATGGGTATTGTTTTTATACCAAATATAGTAGTTAATAAAGACACAAAAGATAATTTCATGGTCATAGCATGAAAAATTGACGTTGTAATGACGAGAGGAGCCTTATTAGCTTGAGGCGATATGAAAGCCTCATTATTTATGGATGAAACAACTTCACATTGCCAAGAAATGCAAACCAAGAAGAATGACTGCATTCCCTGATGGAAGTAAGTAGATTTAGAGTTTGAATGGAGTTTAAATTTGATTGATTTAATTAATATACTATGTTGTTTAGCCACATTTGTCATTTTCATCATCAATGTATCAAAACGTGTGCCTGGAACCAAAAGATGAGCCCTGCTAACAGGAAATGATGGGAGGTACTCTTTATTTTGAAACTAAACCAAATATCATGAATAAAAAACTCAAAACAAGATGAAGCAATCTATTGTTTGTCGGAATTGAATGAATTCATGTTATAAAAGGTTCATGGGCATTGTTTTTATAACAAATGTAGTAATTAAGAATGACCCAAAAGATAATTTCATGGTCATTGTATGAAAAATAGTCCTTATAACGACGAGTGGAGCCTAATTAGCTTGATGTTATAAGAAAGTCTCATTAATTAGGGATTAAACAACTTGACATTAGCAAGAAATGCAAACCTATAAGAACCTTTTATAACACTTTTGTTATAAAAGGCTGAGTTCCAAAATAAAGAGTACCTCCCATCATTTCAAATTAAGATGGAATTGAATAAAAAATGCAAATCATGATGAAGGACGCCATTGCTTTTGGAATTGAAAGAATTCAAGTTATAAAAGGTTCATGGGTATTGTTTTTATACCAAACATTGTAGTTAATAAAGACACAAAAGATAATTTCATGGTCGTTGCAAGAAACATTTTCCTTGGAACGACGAGAAAAGCCTAATTAGCTTGAGGTTATATGAAAGCCTCATTATTTAGGGATGAAACAACTTCACATTACCAAGAAATGCAAACCAAGAAGAACCTTTTATAACACATTTGTTATAAAAGGTTGAGTTCCAAAATAAAGTGTACCTCCCATCATTTCAAACTAAGATGGAATTGAATAAGAAATGCAAATCAAGATGAAGGACGCAAGTGTTTTTGGAATTGAAAGAATTCAAGTTATAAAAGGTTCATGGGTATTATTTTTATACCAAATATAGTAGTTAATAAAGACACAAAAGAGAATTTCATGGTCATTCCATGAAAAATTGTCCTTGTAACGACGAGAGGAGCCTAATTAGCTTGAGGTGATATGAAAGTCTCATTATTTAGGGATGAAACAACTTCACATTACTAAGAAATGCAAACCAAGAAGAATGACTGCATTCGCTGATGGAAGTAAGTAGATTTAGAGTTTGAATGGAGTTTAAATTTGATTGATTTAATTAATATACTATGTTGTTTAGCCACATTTGACATTTTCATCATCAATGTATCAAAACGTGTGCATGGAACCAAAAGAGGAGCCCTGCTAACTGGAAATGATGGGAGCTACTCTTTATTTTGGAATTAAACCAAATATTATGAATAAGAAACTCAAAACAAGATGAAGGACTCTATTGTTTGTCGGAATTGAATGGATTCATGTTATAAAAGGTTCATGGGCATTGTTTTTATAACAAATGTAGTCATTAATAATGACCCAAAAGATAATTTCATGGTCATTGCATGAAAAATAGTACTTATAACGACGAGTGGAGCCTAATTAACTTGAAGTGATAAGAAAGCCTCATTAATTAGGCATTAAACAACTTCACTTTAGCAAGAAATGCAAACCTAGAAGAACCTTTTATAACACTTTTGTTATAAAAGGTTGAGTTCCAAAATAAAGAGTACCTCCCATCATTTTTCAAATAAAGATGGAATTGAATAAGAAATGCAAATCAAGATGAAGGACGCCAGTGTTTTTGGAATTGAAAGAATTCAAGTTGTAAAGGTTCATGGGTATTGTTTTTATACCAAATATAGTAGTTAATAAAGACACAAAAGATAATTTCATGGTCGTTGCATGAAAAATTGTCCTTGTAACGACGAGAGGAGCCTAATTAGCTTGAGGTGATATGAAAGTCTCATTATTTAGGGATGAAACAACTTCACATTGCCAAGAAATGCAAACCAAGAAGAATGACTGCATTCGGCTGATGGAAGTAAGTAGATTCAGAGTTTGAATGGAGTTTAACTTTGGTTGATTTAATTAATATACTATGTTGTTTAGCCACATTTGTCATTTTCATCATCAATGTATCAAAACGTGTGCTTGGAACCAAAAGAGAAGCCCCGCTAACTGGAAATGATGGGAGGTACTCTTTATTTTGGAAACTAAACCAAATATTATGAATAAGAAACTCAAAACAAGATGAAGGACTCTATTGTTTGTCGGAATTGAATGAATTCATGTTATAAAAGGTTCATGGGCATTGTTTTTTATAACAAATGTAGTCATTAATAATGAATGACCCAAAAGATAATTTCATGGTCATTGCATGAAAAATAGTCCTTATAATGACGAGTGGAGACTAATTAACTTGAAGTGATAGGAAAGCCTCATTAATTAGGGATTAAACAACTTCACATTAGCAAGAAATGCAAACCTAGAAGAAACGTTTTATAACACTTTTGTTATAAAAGGTTCAGATCCAAAATAAAGAGTACCTCCCATCATTTTCAAATTAAGATGGAATTGAATAAGAAATGCAAATAAAGATGAAAAGTGACGCCATTGTGTTTTTGGAATTGAAAGAATTCAAGTTGTAAAAGGTTCATGGGTATTGTTTTTTATACCAAATATAGTAGTTAATAAAGACACAAAAGATAATTTCATGGTCATAGCATGAAAAATTGACCTTGTAATGACGAGAGGAGGAGCATTATTAGCTTAAGGTGATATGAAAGCCTCATTATTTAGGGATGAAACAACTTCACATTGCCAAGAAAATGCAAACCAAGAAGAATGACTGCATTCGCTGATGGAAGTAAGTAGTAGATTTAGAGTTTGAATGGAGTTTTAAATTTGTTTGATTTAATTAATATACTATGTTGTTTAGCCACATTTGTCATTTTTCATGATCAATGTATCAAAACGTGTCCTTGGAACCAAAAGAGAAGCCCTGCTAACTGGAAATGATGGGAGGTACTCTTTACTTTGGAACTAAACCAAATATTATGAATAAGAAACCCAAAACAAGAAGATGAAGGACTCTATTGTTTGTCGGGAATTGAATGAATTCATGTTATAAAAGGTTCATGGGCATTGTTTTTTATAACAAATGTAGTCATTAATAATGACCCAAAAGATAATTTCATGGTCATTGCATGAAAAAATAGTCCTTATAACGACGAGTGGAGACTAATTAACTTGAAGTGATAAGAAAGCCTCATTAATTAATTAGGATTAAACAACTTCACATTAGCAAGAAATGCAAACCTAGAAGAACCTGTTATAACACTTTTGTTATAAAAAGCTGAGTTCCGAAATATAAAGAGTACCTCCCATCATTTTCAAATTAAGATGGAATTTGAATAAAAAATGCAAATCATGATGAAGGACGCCATTGCTTTTTGGAATTGAAAGAATTCAAGTTATAAAAGGTTCATGGGTATTGTTTTTATATACCAAAACATTGTAGTTAAATAAAGACACAAAAGATAATTTCATGGTCGTTGCAAGAAAAAACATTTTCCTTGGAACGACGAGAAAAAGCCTAATTAGCTTGAGGTTATATGAAAGCCTCATTATTTAGGGATGAAACAACTTCACATTACCAAGAAATGCAAACCAAGAGAAGAACCTTTTATAACACATTTGTTATAAAAGGTTGAGTTCCAAAATAAAGTGTACCTCCCATCATTTCAAACTAAGATGGAATTGAATAAGAAATGCAAATCAAGATGAAGGACGCAAGTGTTTTTGGAATTAAAAGAATTCAAGTTATAAAAGGTTCATGGGTATTATTTTTATACCAAATATAGTAGTTAATAAAGACACAAAAGAGAATTTCATGGTCATTCCATGAAAAATTGTCCTTGTAACGACGAGAGGAGCCTAATTAGCTTGAGGTGATATGAAAGTCTCATTATTTAGGGATGAAACAACTTCACATTACCAAGAAATGCAAACCAAGAAGAATGACTGCATTCGCTGATGGAAGTAAGTAGATTTAGAGTTTGAATGGAGTTTAAATTTGATTGATTTAATTAATATACTATGTTGTTTAGCCACATTTGACATTTTCATCATCAATGTATCAAAACGTGTGCATGGAACCAAAAGCGGAGCCCTGCTAACTGGAAATGATGGGAGCTACTCTTTATTTTGGAATTAAAAAAATTTTATGAATAAGAAACTCAAAACAAGATGAAGGACTCTATTGTTTGTCGGAATTGAATGGATTCATGTTATAAAAGGTTCATGGGCATTGTTTTTATAACAAATGTAGTCATTAATAATGACCCAAAAGATAATTTCATGGTCATTGCATGAAAAATAGTCCTTATAACGACGAGTGGAGACTAATTAACTTGAAGTGATAAGAAAGCCTCATTAATTAGGCATTAAACAACTTCACTTTAGCAAGAAATGCAAACCATAGAAGAAGAACTTTTATAACACTTTTGTTATAAAAGGTTGAGTTCCAAAATAAAGAGTACCTCCCATCATTTCAAATTAAGATGGAATTGAATAAGAAATGCAAACCAAGATGAAGGACGCCTGTGTTTTTGGAATTGAAGGAATTCAAGCTGTAAAAGGTTCATGGGTATTGTTTTTACACCAAACATAGTAGTTAATAAAGACACAAAAGATAATTTCATGGCCGTTGCAAGAAAAAATTGTCCTTGTAACGACGAGAGAGGAGCCTAATTAGCTTGAGGTGATATGAAAGTCTCATTATTTAGGGATGAAACAACTTCACATTGCCAAGAAATGCAAACCAAGAAGAATGACTGCATTGGCTGATGGAAGTAAGTAGATTCAGAGTTTGAATGGAGTTTAAACTTGGTTGATTTAATTAATAATATACTATGTTGTTTAGCCACATTTGTCATTTTTTCATCATCAATGTATCAAAACGTGTGCTTGGAACCAAAAGAGAAGCCCCGCTAACTGGAAATGATGGTAGGTACTCTTTGATTTTGGAACTAAACCAAATATTATGAATAAGAAACTCAAAACAAGATGAAGGACTCTATTGTTTGTCGGAATTGAATGAATTCATGTTATAAAAAGGTTCATGGGCATTGTTTTTATAAACAAATGTAGTCATTAATAATGACCCAAAAAGATAATTTTCATGGTCATTGCATGAAAAAATAGTCCTTATAATGACGAGTGGAGACTAATTAACTTGAAGTGATAGGAAAGCCTCATTAATTAGGGATTAAACAACTTCACATTAGCAAGAAATGCAAACCTAGAAGAAACGTTTATAACACTTTTGTTATAAAAGGTTCAGATCCAAAATAAAGAGTACCTCCCATCATTTCAAATTAAGATGGAATTGAATAAGAAATGCAAATAAAGATGAAGGACGCCATTGTTTTTGGAATTGAAAGAATTCAAGTTGTAAAAGGTTCATGGGTATTGTTTTTATACCAAATATAGTAGTTAATAAAGACACAAAAGATAATTTCATGGTCATAGCATGAAAAATTGACCTTGTAATGACGAGAGGAGCATTATTAGCTTAAGGTGATATGAAAGCCTCATTATTTAGGGATGAAACAACTTCACATTGCCAAGAAATGCAAACCAAGAAGAATGACTGCATTCGCTGATGGAAGTAAGTAGATTTAGAGTTTGAATGGAGTTTAAATTTGTTTGATTTAATTAATATACTATGTTGTTTTAGCCACATTTGTCATTTTCATGATCAATGTATCAAAACGTGTCCTTGGAACCAAAAGAGAGATGCCCTGCTAACTGGAAAATGATGGGAGGTACTCTTTACTTTGGAACTAAACCCAAATATTATGAATAAGAAACCCAAAACAAAGATGAAGGACTCTATTGTTTGTCGGAATTGAATGAATTCATGTTATAAAAGGTTCATGGGGGCATTGTTTTTTATATAACAAATGTAGTCATTAAGAATGACCCAAAAGATAATTTTCATGGTCATTGCATGAAAAAAAAGTCCTTATAACGACGAGTGGAGACTAATTAACTTGAAGTGATAAGAAAGCCTCATTAATTACGGATTAAACAACTTCACATTAGCAAGAAATGCAAAACCTAGAAGAACCTGTTATAACACTTTTGTTATAAAAAGCTGAGTTCCGAAAATAAAGAGTACCACCTCCCCATCATTTCAAATTAAGATGGAATTGAATAAAAAATGCAAATCATGATGAAGGACGCCATTGCTTTTGGAATTGAAAGAATTCAAGTTATAAAAGGTTCATGGGTATTGTTTTTATACCAAACATTGTAGTTAATAAAGACACAAAAGATAATTTCATGGTCGTTGCAAGAAAACATTTTCACCTTGGAAACGACGAGAAAAGCCTAATTAGCTTGAGGTTATATGAAAGCCTCATTATTTAGGGATGAAACAACTTCACATTACCAAGAAATGCAAACCAAGAAGAAACCTTTTATAACACATTTGTTATAAAAGGTTGAGTTCCAAAATAAAGTGTACCTCCCATCATTTCAAACTAAGATGGAATTGAATAAGAAATGCAAATCAAGATGAAGGACGCAAGTGTTTTTGGAATTAAAAGAATTCAAGTTATAAAAAGGTTCATGGGTATTATTTTTATACCAAATATAGTAGTTAATAAAGACACAAAAGAGAATTTCATGGTCATTCCATGAAAAAAATTGTCCTTGTAACGACGAGAGGAGCCTAATTAGCTTGAGGTGATATGAAAGTCTCATTATTTAGGGATGAAACAACTTCACATTACCAAGAAAATGCAAACCAAGAAGAAGAATGACTGCATTCGCTGATGGAAGTAAGTAGATTTAGAGTTTGAATGGAGTTTAAAATTTGATTGATTTAATAATTAATATACTATGTTGTTTAGCCACATTTTGACATTTTCATCATCAATGTATCAAAACGTGTGCATGGAACCAAAAGCGGAGCCCTGCTAACTGGAAATGATGGGAGCTACTCTTTATTTTGGAATTAAAAAAATTTTATGAATAAGAAACTCAAAACAAGATGAAGGACTCTATTGTTTGTCGGAATTGAATGGATTCATGTTATAAAAGGTTCATGGGCATTGTTTTTATAACAAATGTAGTCATTAATAATGACCCAAAAGATAATTTCATGGTCATTGCATGAAAAATAGTCCTTATAACGACGAGTGGAGACTAATTAACTTGAAGTGATAAGAAAGCCTCATTAATTAGGCATTAAACAACTTCACTTTAGCAAGAAATGCAAACCTAGAAGAACCTTTTATAACACTTTTGTTATAAAAGGTTGAGTTCCAAAATAAAGAGTACCTCCCATCATTTCAAATTAAGATGGAATTGAATAAGAAATGCAAACCAAGATGAAGGACGCCTGTGTTTTTGGAATTGAAGGAATTCAAGCTGTAAAAGGTTCATGGGTATTGTTTTTACACCAAACATAGTAGTTAATAAAGACACAAAAGATAATTTCATGGCCGTTGCAAGAAAAATTGTCCTTGTAACGACGAGAGGAGCCTAATTAGCTTGAGGTGATATGAAAGTCTCATTATTTAGGGATGAAACAACTTCACATTGCCAAGAAATGCAAACCAAGAAGAATGACTGCATTGGCTGATGGAAGTAAGTAGATTCAGAGTTTGAATGGAGTTTAACTTTGGTTGATTTAATTAATATACTATGTTGTTTAGCCACATTTGTCATTTTCATCATCAATGTATCACAACGTGTGCTTGGAACCAAAAGAGAAGCCCCGCTAACTGGAAATGATGGTAGGTACTCTTGATTTTGGAACTAAACCAAATATTATGAATAAGAAACTCAAAACAAGATGAAGGACTCTATTGTTTGTCGGAATTGAATGAATTCATGTTATAAAAGGTTCATGGGCATTGTTTTTATAACAAATGTAGTCATTAATAATGACCCAAAAGATAATTTCATGGTCATTGCATGAAAAATAGTCCTTATAATGACGAGTGGAGACTAATTAACTTGAAGTGATAGGAAAGCCTCATTAATTAGGGATTAAACAACTTCACATTAGCAAGAAATGCAAACCTAGAAGAAACGTTTATAACACTTTTGTTATAAAAGGTTCAGATCCAAAATAAAGAGTACCTCCCATCATTTCAAATTAAGATGGAATTGAATAAGAAATGCAAATAAAGATGAAGGACGCCATTGTTTTTGGAATTGAAAGAATTCAAGTTGTAAAAGGTTCATGGGTATTGTTTTTATACCAAATATAGTAGTTAATAAAGACACAAAAGATAATTTCATGGTCATAGCATGAAAAATTGACCTTGTAATGACGAGAGGAGCATTATTAGCTTAAGGTGATATGAAAGCCTCATTATTTAGGGATGAAACAACTTCACATTGCCAAGAAATGCAAACCAAGAAGAATGACTGCATTCGCTGATGGAAGTAAGTAGATTTAGAGTTTGAATGGAGTTTAAATTTGTTTGATTTAATTAATATACTATGTTGTTTAGCCACATTTGTCATTTTCATGATCAATGTATCAAAACGTGTCCTTGGAACCAAAAGAGAAGCCCTGCTAACTGGAAATGATGGGAGGTACTCTTTACTTTGGAACTAAACCAAATATTATGAATAAGAAACCCAAAACAAGATGAAGGACTCTATTGTTTGTCGGAATTGAATGAATTCATGTTATAAAAGGTTCATGGGCATTGTTTTTATAACAAATGTAGTCATTAATAATGACCCAAAAGATAATTTCATGGTCATTGCATGAAAAATAGTCCTTATAACGACGAGTGGAGACTAATTAACTTGAAGTGATAAGAAAGCCTCATTAATTACGGATTAAACAACTTCACATTAGCAAGAAATGCAAACCTAGAAGAACCTGTTATAACACTTTTGTTATAAAAAGCTGAGTTCCGAAATAAAGAGTACCTCCCATCATTTCAAATTAAGATGGAATTGAATAAAAAATGCAAATCATGATGAAGGACGCCATTGCTTTTGGAATTGAAAGAATTCAAGTTATAAAAGGTTCATGGGTATTGTTTTTATACCAAACATTGTAGTTAATAAAGACACAAAAGATAATTTCATGGTCGTTGCAAGAAACATTTTCCTTGGAACGACGAGAAAAGCCTAATTAGCTTGAGGTTATATGAAAGCCTCATTATTTAGGGATGAAACAACTTCACATTACCAAGAAATGCAAACCAAGAAGAACCTTTTATAACACATTTGTTATAAAAGGTTGAGTTCCAAAATAAAGTGTACCTCCCATCATTTCAAACTAAGATGGAATTGAATAAGAAATGCAAATCAAGATGAAGGACGCAAGTGTTTTTGGAATTGAAAGAATTCAAGTTATAAAAGGTTCATGGGTATTATTTTTATACCAAATATAGTAGTTAATAAAGACACAAAAGAGAATTTCATGGTCATTCCATGAAAAATTGTCCTTGTAACGACGAGAGGAGCCTAATTAGCTTGAGGTGATATGAAAGTCTCATTATTTAGGGATGAAACAACTTCACATTACTAAGAAATGCAAACCAAGAAGAATGACTGCATTCGCTGATGGAAGTAAGTAGATTTAGAGTTTGAATGGAGATTAAATTTGATTGATTTAATTAATATACTATGTTGTTTAGCCACATTTGACATTTTCATCATCAATGTATCAAAACGTGTGCATGGAACCAAAAGAGGAGCCCTGCTAACTGGAAATGATGGGAGCTACTCTTTATTTTGGAATTAAACCAAATATTATGAATAAGAAACTCAAAGCAAAATGAAGGACTCTATTGTTTGTCGGAATTGAATGGATTCATGTTATAAAAGGTTCATGGGCATTGTTTTTATAACAAATGTAGTCATTAATAATGACCCAAAAGATAATTTGATGGTCATTGCATGAAAAATAGTCCTTATAATGACGAGTGGAGCCTAATTAACTTGAAGTGATAAGAAAGCCTCATTAATTAGGCATTAAACAACTTCACTTTAGCAAGAAATGCAAACCTAGAAGAACCTTTTATAACACTTTTGTTATAAAAGGTTGAGTTCCAAAATAAAGAGTACCTCCCATCATTTCAAATTAAGATGGAATTGAATAAGAAATGCAAACCAAGATGAAGGACGCCTGTGTTTTTGGAATTGAAGGAATTCAAGCTGTAAAAGGTTCATGGGTATTGTTTTTACACCAAACATAGTAGTTAATAAAGACACAAAAGATAATTTCATGGCCGTTGCAAGAAAAATTGTCCTTGTAACGACGAGAGGAGCCTAATTAGCTTGAGGTGATATGAAAGTCTCATTATTTAGGGATGAAACAACTTCACATTGCCAAGAAATGCAAACCAAGAAGAATGACTGCATTGGCTGATGGAAGTAAGTAGATTCAGAGTTTGAATGGAGTTTAACTTTGGTTGATTTAATTAATATACTATGTTGTTTAGCCACATTTGTCATTTTCATCATCAATGTATCACAACGTGTGCTTGGAACCAAAAGAGAAGCCCCGCTAACTAGAAATGATGGTAGGTACTCTTGATTTTGGAACTAAACCAAATATTATGAATAAGAAACTCAAAACAAGATGAAGGACTCTATTGTTTGTCGGAATTGAATGAATTCATGTTATAAAAGGTTCATGGGCATTGTTTTTATAACAAATGTAGTCATTCATAATGACCCAAAAGATAATTTCATGGTCATTGCATGAAAAATAGTCCTTATAATGACGAGTGGAGACTAATTAACTTGAAGTGATAAGAAAGCCTCATTAATTAGGGATTAAACAACTTCACATTAGCAAGAAATGCAAACCTAGAAGAACCTTTTATAACACTTTTGTTATAAAAGGTTCAGTTCCAAAATAAAGAGTACCTCCCATCATTTCAAATTAAGATGGAATTGAATAAGCAATGCAAATAAAGATGAAGGACGCCAGTGTTTTTGGAATTGAAGGAATTCAAGCTGTAAAAGGTTCATGGGTATTGTTTTTATACCAAACATAGTAGTTAATAAAGACACAAAAGATAATTTCATGGTCATTGCAAGAAAAATTGTCCTTGTAACGACGAGAGGAGCCTAATTAGCTTGAGGTGATATGAAAGTCTCATTATTTAGGGATTAAACAACTTCACATTGCCAAGAAATGCAAACCAAGAAGAATGACTGCATTCGCTGATGGAAGTAGGTAGATTTAGAGTTTGAATGGAGTTTAAATTTGTTTGATTTAATTAATATATTATGTTGTTTAGCCACATTTGTCATTTTCATCATCAATGTATCAAAACATGTGATTGGAACCAAAAGCGAAGCCCTTCTAACTGGAAATGATGGGAGGTACTCTTTATTTTGGAACTAAACAAAATATTATGAATAAGAAACTCAAAACAAGATGAAGGACTCTATTGTTTGTCGGAATTGAATGAATTCATGTTGTAAAAGGCTCATGGGCATTATTTTTATAACAAATGTAGTCATTAATAATGACCCAAAAGATAATTTCATGGTCATTGCATGAAAAATAGTCATTATAATGACAAGTGGAGCCTAATTAGCTTGAAGTGATAAGAAAGCCTCATTAATTAGGGATTAAAGAACTTCACATTAGCAAGAAATGCAAACCTAGAAGAACCTTTTATAACACTTTTGTTATAAACGGTTCAGTTCCAAAATAAAGACTAACTCCCATCATTTCAAATTAAGATGGAATTGAATAAGTAATGCAAATCAAGATGAAGGACGCCATTGTTTTTGGAATTGAAAGAATTCAAGTTATAAAACGTTCATGGGTATTGTTTTTATAACAAATATAGTAGTTAATAAAGACACAAAAGATAATTTCATAGTCGTTGCAGGAAAAATTGTCTTTGTAACGACAAGAGCAGCCTAATTAGCTTGAGGTGATATGAATGTCTCATTATTTAGGGATTAAACAAACTTCACATTGCCATGAAATGCAAACCAAGAAGAATGATTGCATTCGCTGAAGGATGTAAGTAGATTCAGAGTTTGTATGGAGTTTAAATTTGATTGATTTAATTAATATTCTGTGTTGTTTAGCCACATTTGTCATTTTCATCATCAATGTATCAAAACGTGTACTTGGAACCAAAAGAGAAGCCCTGCTAACTGGAAATGATGGGAGGTACTCTTTATTTTGGAACTAAACCAAATATTATGAATAAGAAACTCAAAACAAGATGAAGGTCTCTATTGTTTGTTGGAATTGAATGAATTCATGTTATAAAAGGTTCATGGGCATTATTTTTATAACAAATGTAGTCATTAATAATGACCCAAAAGATAATTTCATGGCCATTGCATGAAAAATAGTCCTTATAACGACGAGTGGAGCCTAATTAACTTGAAGTGATAAGAAAGCCTCATTAATTAGGGATTAAACAACTTCACATTAGCAAGAAATGCAAACCTAGAAGAACCTTTTATAACACTTTTGTTACAAAAGGTTCAGTTGCAAAATAAAGACTACCTCCCATCATTTCAAATTAAGATGGAATTGAATAAGAAATGCAAATCAAGATGAAGGACACCATTGTTTTTGGAATTGAAATAATTCAAGTTATAAAAGGTTCATGGGTATTGTTTTTATGCCAAACATATTAGTTAATAAAGACACAAAAGATAATTTCATTGTCGTTGCAAGAAAAATTGTCCTTGTAACGACGAGAGAAGCCTAATTAGCTTGAAATGATATGAAAGTCTCATTAATTAGGGATTAAACAACTTCTCATTACCATGAAATGCAAACCAAGAAGAATGATTGCATTCGCTGATGGAAGTAAGTAGATTTAGAGTTTGAATGGAGTTGAAATTTGATTGATTTAATTAATATACTATGAACCTTTTATAACACTTTTGTTATAAAAGGTTCAGTTGCAAAATAAAGACTACCTCCCATCATTTCAAATTAAGATGGAATTGAATGAGAAATGCAAATCAAGATGAAGGACACCATTGTTTTTCGAATTGAAAGAATTCAAGTTATAAAAGGTTCATGGGTATTGTTTTTATACCAAACATAGTAGTTAATAAAGACACAAAAGATAATTTCATTGTCGTTGCAAGAAAAATTGTCATTGTAACGACGAGAGAAGCCTAATTAGCTTGAGGTGATATGAAAGTCTCATTACAAATGTATTCATTAATAAGGAAACAAAGATAATTTCATGGTCATTGCTTGAAAAATAGTCCTTGTAATGACGAGTGGTGCATAATTAGCTTGAAGAGATAAGAAAGTCTCATTATTTAGGGATTAAACAACTTCACATTAGCAACAAATGCAAACCAAGAAGAACATTTTATAACACTTTGGGTATAAAAGGTTGAGTTCCAAAATAAAGAGTACCTCCCATCATTTCTAATTAAGAAGGAATTGAATAAAAAATGCAAATCAAGATGGAGGACTCCATTGTTTGTTGGAATTGATTGAATTCAAGTTATTAAAGGTTCATGGGTATTGTTTCTATAGCAAATATATTAGTTAATAAAGACACCAAAGATAATCTCATGGTCATTGCATGAAAAATTGACCTTGTAATGATGAGAGGAGCCTAATTAGCTTGAGGTGATATGAAAGTCTCATTATTTAGGGATTAAACAACTTCACATTAGCAAGAAAAGCAAACCAAGAAGAATGACTACATTCGCTGTTGGAAGTAAGTAGATTTAGAGTTTCAATGGAGTTTAAATAAGAAATGCAAATCAAGATGGAGGACTCTATTGTTTGTTTGAATTGAATGAATTCAAGTTATTAAAGGTTCATGGGTATTGTTTCTATAGCAAATATAGTAGTTAATAAAGACATCAAAGATAATCTCATGGTCATTGCATGAAGAAATGACCTTGTATGGACGAGAGGAGCCTTATTAGCTTGAGGTGATATGAAAGTCTCATTATTTAGGGATTAAACAACTTCACATTAGCAAGAAATGCAAACCAAGAACAATGACTGCTTTCGCCTATGGAAGTAAGTAGATTTAGAGTTTCGATGGAGTTGAAATTCGTTTGACTTAATTAATATACTAGGATGTTTAGCCACATTTGTCATTTTCATCATCAATGTATCAAAACGTTTGCTTGGAAAAAAAAAGAGGAGCCCTGCTAACTAGAAATAATGGGAGGTACTCTTAATTTTGGAACTCAACCAATTATTATGAATAAGAATCTCGAAACAAGATGGAGGACTCCATTGTTTGTTGGAATTGAATGAATTCATGTTATAAAAGGTTCATGGGCATTGTTTTTATAACAAATTTAGTCATTAATAATGACACAAAAGACAATTTCATGGTCATTGCATGAAAACTAGTCCTTATAATGACGAGTGGAGCCTAATTAGCTTGAAGTGATAAGGAAGTCTCATTATTTTGGGATTAAACAAGTTCACATTAGCAAGAAATGCAAACCTAGAAGAACCTTTTATAACACTTTTGTTATAAAAGGTTGAGTTCCAAAATAAAGAGTAGCTCCCATCATTTCTAATTAAAATGGAATTGAATAAGAAATGCAAATCAAGATGGAGGACGCCATTGTTTTTTGGAATTGAAAGAATTCAAGTGATAAAAGGTTCATGGGTATTGTTTTTATACCAAATATAGTGGTTAATAAATCCACAAAAGATAATTTCATGGTCTTTGCATGAAACATTGTCCTTGTAACGACGAGAGGAGCCTAATTAGCTTGAGGTGATATGAAAGTCTCATTATTTAGGGATTAAACAACTTCACAATAGCAAGAAATGCAAACCAAGAAGAATGACTACTTTCGCTGATGGAAGTTAGTAGATTTAGAGTTTCAATGGAGTTTAAATTTGTTTGATCTAATTAATATACTAGGTTGTTTAGCCACATTCGTCATTTTCATCATCAAGTATCAAAACGTGTGCTTGGAACAAAAAGAAGAGCCCTGCTAACTAGAAATGATGGGAGCTAACCTTTATTTTTGAACTCAACTAATTATTATGAATAAGAAATGCAAATCAACATGGAGGACTCCATTGTTTGTCGGAATTGAATGAATTCATGTTATAAAAGGTTCATGGGCATTGTTTTAGTAACAAATAAAGTCATTAATAAGGACAGAAAGATAATTTCATGGTCATTGCATGAAAAATAGTCCTTGTAATGACGAGTGGAGCCTAATTAGCTTAAAGGGATAAGAAAGTCTCATTCTTTAGGGATTGAACAACTTCACATTAGCAAGAAATGCAAACCAAGAAGAATCACTGCTTTCGCCGATGGAAGTAAGTAGATAGAGAGTTTCAATAGAATTTAAATTTATTTGATTAAATTAATATAATAGGTTTTGATTGATTTAATTAATATACTAGGTTGTTTAGCCACATTTGTCATTTTCATCATCAATGTATAAAAACGTGTGCTTGGAACCAGAAGAGGATACTGCTAACTAGAAATGATGGGAGGTACTTTTTATTTTGGAACAAAACCAAATATTATGAATAAGAAACTCAAAACAAGATGGAGGGCTCCATTGTTTGTTGGAATTGAATGAATTCATGTTATAAAAGGTTCATGGGCATTGTTTTTATAACAAATTTAGTCATTAATAATGATACAAAAGATAATTTCATGGTCATTGCATGAAAAATAGTCCTTATAATGACGATTGGAGCCTAATTGGCTTTAAGTGATAAGGAAGTCTTATGATTTAGGGATTAAACAAGTTCACATTAGCAAGAAAGGCAATCCTGGAAGAACCTTTTATAACACTTTTGATATAAAAGGGTGAGTTCCAAAATAAAGAGTTCCTCCCATCATTTCTAATTAAAATGGAATTCAATAAGAAATGAAAATCAAGATGGAGGACACCATTGTTTTTTGGAATTGAAAGAATTCAAGTGATAAAAGGTCATGGGCATTGTTTTTATACCAAATATAGTAGTTAATAAATACACAAAAGATAATTTCATGGTCATTGCATGAAAAATTGTCCTTGATGAGAGGAGCCTAATTAGCTTGAGGTGATATGAAAGTCTCATTATTTAGGGATTAAACAACTTCACAATAGCAAGAAATGCAAACCAAGAAGAATGACTACTTTCGCTGATGGAAGGAAGTAGATTTAGAGTTTCAATGGAGTTTAAATTTGTTTGATTTAATTAATATACTAAGATGTTTAGCCACATTTGTCATTTTCATCATCAGTATATGAAAACGTGTGCTTGGAACCAAAAGAGGAGCCCCGCTAACTTGAAATGATGGGAGGTACTCTTTACTTTGGAACTCAACAAATTATTATGAATAAGAAATACAAACCAAGATGGAGGACTCCATTTTTGTAGGAATCGAATGAATTCATGTTATAAAAAGATCACGGGCATTATTTTTATAACAAATGTAGTCTTTAATAATCACACAAAAGATAATTTCAAGGTCATAGCATTAAAAATAGTCCTTGTAACGATGAGTGGAGCCTGATTAGCTTGAAGCGATAAGAATGTATCATTATTTAGGGATTAAACAACTTCACATTAGCAAGAAATGCAAACCAAGAAGAATGACTACTTTCGCGGATGGAAGTAAGTAGATTTAGAGTTTCAATGGAGTTTAAATTTGTTTGATTAAATTAATATAATAGGTTTTGATTGATTTAATTAATATACTAGGTTGTTTAGCCACATTTGTCATTTTCATCATCAATGTATCAAAACGTGTGCTCGGAACCAAAAGAGGAGCCATGCTAACTAGAAATGATAGGAGGTACTCTTTATTTTGGAACGAAAGATAATTTCATGGTCATTGCATGACAAATTGTCCTTGTAATGACGAGAGGAGCCTAATTAGCTTGAGGTGATATGAAAGTATCATTATTTAGGGATTAAACAACTTCACAATCGCAAGAAATGCAAACCAAGAAGAATGACTACTTTCGCTGATGGAAGTAAGTTGATTTACAGTTTCAATGGAATTTTAATTTGTTTGATTTAATTAATATACTAGGTTGTTTAGCCACATTTGTCATTTTCATCATCAAGTATCAAAACATGTGCTTGGAACCAAAACAGGAGCCCTGCTAACTAGAAATGATGGGAGGTACCCTTTATTTTGGGACTCAACTAATTATTATGAATAAGAAATGCAAATCAACATGGAGGACTCCATTGTTTGTCGGAATTGAATGAATTCATGTTATAAAAGGTTCATGGGCATTGTTTTTATAACAAATGTAGTCATTAATAAGAACACAAAGATAATTCCATGGTCATTGCATGAAAAAAAAGTCTTTGTAACGACGAGTGGAGCCTAATTAGCTTGAAACAATAAGAAAGTCTCATTATTTAGGGACTAAACAACTTCACATTAGCAAGAAATGCAAACCAAGAAGAATGAATACTTTCGCCGATGGAAGTAAGTAGATTTGGAGTTTCAATGGAGTTTAAATTTGTTTGATATAATTAATATAATAGGTTTTGTTTGATTTAATTAATATACTAGGTTGTTTAGCCACATTTGTCATTTTCATCATCAATGTACCAAAAGGTGTGCTTGGAACCAAAAGAGGAGCCCTGCTAACTATAAATGATCGGAGGTACTCTTTATTTTGCAGCTAAACCAAATATTATGAATAAGAAACTCAAAACAAGATGGAGGGCTCCATTATTTGATGGAATTGAATGAATTCATTTTATAAAAGGTTCATGGGCATTGTTTTTATAACAAATGTAGTCGTTAAACACAGATAATTTCATGGTCATTGCATGAAAAAAAGTCCTTGTAATGACGAGTGGAGCCTGATTAGCTTGAAGGGATAAGAAAGTCTCATTCTTTAGGGATTGAACAACTTCACATTGGCAAGAAATGCAAATCAAGAAGAATCACTGCTTTCGCCGATGGAAGTAAGTAGATTTAGAGTTTCAATGGAGTTAATATTTGTTTGATTTAATTAATATACTAGGTTGTTTAGCCACATTTGTCATTTTCATCATCAATGTACCAAAACGTGAGCTTGGAACCAAAAGAGGAGCCCTGCTAACTAAAAATGAAGGGAGGTACTCATTATTTTGGAACTCAACCAATTATTATGAATAAGAAATGCAAATCAAGATGGAGGAGTCCATTATTTGTTGGAATTGAATGAATTCATGTTATAAAAGGTTCATGGGCATTGTTTTTATAACAAATGTAGTCATTAATATGGACACAGATAATTTCATGGTCATTACATGAAAAAAAAATGTCCTTGTAATGACGAGTGAAGCGTAATTAGCTTGAAGGGATATGAAAGTCTCATTCTTTAGGGATTGAACAACTTCACATTAGCAAGAAATGCAAATCAAGAAGAATCACCGCTTTCGCTGATGGAAGTAAGTAGATTTAAAGTTTCAATGTAGTGAATATTTGTTTGATTTAATTAATACACTAGGTTGTTTAGCCACATTTGTCATTTTTATGATCAATGTATCAAAACGTGTGCTTGGAACTAAAAGAGGAGCCCTGCTAACTAAAAGTGAAGGGAGGTACTCTTTATTTTGGAACTCAACCAATTATTATGAATAAGAAATGCAAATCAAGAAGGAGGAGTCCATTGTTTGTTGGACTTGAATGAATTCATGTTATAAAAGGTTCACGGGCATTATTTTTATAACAAATGTAGTCATTAATAATCACACAAAAGATAATTTCATGGTCATTGCATGAAAAATAGTCCTTATAATGACGAGTGGAGCCTAATTAGCCTAAAGTGATAAGAAAGGCTCATTATTTTGGGATTAAACAACTTCACATTAGCAAGAAATGCAAACCAAGAAGAATGACTGATTTTGCTGATGGATGTAAGTAGATTTAGAGTTTCAATAGAGTTTAAATTTGTTTGATTTGATTAATATACTAGGTTGTTTAGCCATATTTGTCATTTTGATCATCAATGTATCAAAATGTCTGCTAGGAACAAAAAGAGGAGCCCTGCTAACTAGAAATGATGGGAGGTACTCTTTATTTTGGAACGAAACCAAATATTATGAATAAGAAAGTGAAAACAAGATGGAGGGCTCCATTGTTTGTTGGAATTGAATGAGTTCATGTTATAAAAGGTTCATGGGCATTGTTTTTATAACAAATGTAGTCATTAATATGGACACAGGTAATTTCATGGTCATTGCATGAAAAAAAGAGTCCTTGTAATGATGAGTGGAGCGTAATTAGCTTGAAGGGATATGAAAGTCTCATTCTTTAGGGATTGAACAACTTCACATTAGCAAGAAATGCAAATCAAGAAGAATCACTGCTTTCGCTGATGGAAGTAAGTAGATTTAAAGTTTCAATGTAGTGAATATTTGTTTGATTTAATTAATATACTAGGTTGTTTAGCCACATTTGTCATTTTTATGATCAATGTATCAAAACGTGTGCTTGGAACTAAAAGAGGAGCCCTGCTAACTAAAAGTGAAGGGAGGTACTCTTTATTTTGGAACTCAACCAATTATTATGAATAAGAAATGCAAATCAAGAAGGAGGAGTCCATTGTTTGTTGGACTTGAATGAATTCATGTTATAAAAGGTTCACGGGCATTATTTTTATAACAAATGTAGTTATTAATAATCACACAAAAGATAATTTCATGGTCATCGCATGAAAAATAGTCCTTGTAATGATGAGTGGAGCCTAATTAGCCTGAAGCAATAAGAAAGGCTCATTATTTTGGGATTAGACAACTTCACATTAGCATGAAATACAAACCAAGAAGAATGACTGATTTTGCTGAAGGATGTAAGTAGATTTAGAGTTTCAATGGAGTTTAAATTTGTTTGATTTAATTTATATACTAGGTTGTTTAGCCATATTTGTCATTTTGATCATCAATGTATCAAAACGTCTGCTAGGAACGAAAAGAGGAGCCCTACTAACTAGAAATGATGGGAGGTACTCTTTATTTTGGAACGAAACCAAATATTATGAATAAGAAACTGAAAACAAGATGGAGGGCTCCATTGTTTGTTGGAATTGAATCAATTCATGTTATAAAAGGTTCATGGGCATTGTTTTTATAACAAATTTAGTCATTAATAATGGCACAAAAGATAATTTCATGGTCATTGCATGAAAAATAGTCCTTATAATGATGCGTGGAGCCTAATTAGCTTGAAGTGATAAGGAAGTCTCATTATTTTGGGATTAAACAAGTTCACATTCGCAAGAAATGCAAACCTAGAAGAACCTTTTATAACACTTTTGTTATAAAGGTTGAGTTCCAAAAAAAAAAGTACCTCCCATCATTTCTAATTAAAATGGAATTGAAAAAGAAATGCAAATCAAGATGGAGGACGCCATTGCTTTTTGGAATTGAAAGAATTCAAGTGATAAAAGGTTCATGGGTATTGTTTTTATACCAAATATAGTAGTTAATAAATACACAAAAGATAATTTCATTGTCATAGCATGAAAAATTGTCCTTGTAACGATGAGAGGAGCCTAATTAGCTTGAGGTGATATGAAAGTCTCATTATTTAGGGATTAAACAACTTCACAATAGCAAGAAATGCAAACCAAGAAGAATGACTACTTTCGCTGATGGAAGTAAGTAGATTTAGAGTTTCAATGGAGTTTAAATTTGTTTGATTTAATTAATATACTAGGTTGTTTAGCCACATTCGTCATTTTCATCATCAAGTATCAAAACGTGTGCTTGCAACAAAAAGAAGAGCCCTGCTAACTAGAAATGATGGGAGGTACCCTTTGTTTTGGAACTCAACTAATTATTATGAATAAGAAATGCAAATCAACATGGAGGACTCCATTGCTTGTCTGAATTGAATGAATTCATGTTATAAAAGGTTCATGGGCATTATTTTTATAACAAATGTAGTTATTAATAAGGACACAAAGATAATTTCATGGTCATTGCATGAAAAATAGTCCTTGTAATGATGAGTGGAGCCTAACTAGCTTGAAGAGAAAAGAAAGTCTCAGTATTTAGGGATTAAATAACTTCACATTAGCAAGAAATGCAAACCAAGAAGAATCACTACTTTCACCGATGGAAGTAAGTAGATATAGAGTTTCAATGGAATTTAAATTTTTTTAATTTAAATAATATACTAGGTTGTTTACCCTTGTTTGTCATTTTCATCATCAATGTATCAAAACGTTTGCTTGGAACCAAAAGAGGAGCCCTACTAACTAGAAATAATGGGAGGTACTCTTTATTTTGGAACTCAACCAATTCTTATGAATAAGAAATGAAAATCAAGATGGAGGACTCCATTGTTTGTCGGAATTGAAAGAATTCATGTAATAAAAGGTTCATGGGCATTGTTTTTATAACAAATGTATTCATTAATAAGGCAACAAAGATAATTTCATGGTCATTGTATGAAAAATAGTCCTTGTAATGACGAGTGGTGCATAATTAGCTTGAAGAGATTAGAAAGTTTCATTATTTAGGGATTAATCAACTTCATATTAGCAACAAATGCAAACCAAGAAGGACATTTTATAACACTTTGGTTATAAAAGGTTGAGTTCCAAAATAAAGAGTACCTCCCATCATTTCTAATTAAGATGGAATAATGTGTGCATGGAACCAAAAGAGGAGCCCTACTAACTAGAAATAATGGGAGGTACTCTTAATTATGGAACTCAACCAATTATTATGAATTAGAAACCCAAAACAAGATGGAGGGCTCCATTGTTTGTTGGAATTGAATGAATTCATGTTATAAAAGGTTCATGGGCATTGTTTTTATAACAAATGTAGTCCTTAATAAGGACACAAAGATAATTTCATGGTCATTGCATGAAAAAAAGTCCTTGTAACGACGAGTGGAGCCTAATTAGCTTGAAGGGATAAGAAAGTCTTATTATTTAGGGATTGAACAACTTCACATTAGGAAGAAATGCAAACCAAGAAGAATAATTGCTTTCGCCGATGGAAGTAAGTAGATTTAGAGTTTCAATGGAGTTAATATTTGTTTGATTTAATTAATACACTTGGTTGTTTAGCCACATTTGTCATTTTCATCATCAATGTATCAAATATAGTTTTTATATTTGTTGGAATTGAATGAATTCAAGTTATTAAATGTTCATGGGTATTGTTTCTATAGCAAATATAGTAGTTAATAAAGACACCAAAGATAATCTCATGGTCATTGCATGAAAAATTGTCCTTGTAATGACGAGAAGAGCCTTTTTAGCTTGAGGTGATATGAAAGTCTCATTATTTAAGGATTAAACAACTTCACATTAGCAAGAAATGCAAACCAAGATGAATGAATGCTTTCGCCGATGGAAGTAAGTAGATTTAGAGTTTCAATGGAGTTTAAATTTGTTTGATTTAATTAATATACTAGGTTGTTTAGCCACATTTTTCATTTTCATCATCAATGTATCAAAACGTGTGCTAGGAACAAAAAGAGGAGCCGTACTAACTAGAAATGATGGGAGGTACTCTTTAGTTTGGAAATAAACCAAATATTATGAATAAGAAACTCAAATCAACATGGAGGACTCCATTATTTGTCAGAATTGAATGAATTCATGTTATAAAAGGTTCATGCGCATTGTTTTTATAACAAATGTAGTCATTAATAATGAAACGAAAGATAATTTCATGGTCATTGGGTGAAAAATTAACTTTGTAACGATGAAAGGAGCCTAATTAGCTTGAGGTGATATGAATGTCTCCTTATTTAGGGATTAAACAACTTCACATTAGCAAGAAATGCAAACCAAGAAGAATGACTGCATTCGCTGATGTAAGTATGTAGATTTAGAGTGTTGATGGAGTTTAAATTTGTTTGATTTAATTAATATACTAGGATGTTTAGCCACATTTGTCATTTTCATCATCAATGTATGAAAACGTGTGCTTGGAACCAAAAGAGGAGCCTTGATAACTTGAAATGATGGGAGGTACTCTTTATTTTGGAACTAAACCTATTATTATGAATAAAAAATGCAAACGAAGATGGAGGACTCCATTGTTTGTTGGAATTGAATGAATTGAAGTTATTAAATGTTCATGGGTATTGTTTCTATAGCAAATATAGTAGTTAATAAAGACACCAAAGATAATCTCATGGTCATTGCATGAAAAATTGTCCTTGTAATGACGAGAGGAGCCTTATTAGCTTGAGGTGATATGAAAGTCTCATTATTTAAGGATTAAACAACTTCACATTAGCAAGAAATGCAAACCAAGATGAATGAATACTTTCGCCAATGGAAGTAAGTAGATTTAGAGTTTCAATGGAGTTTAAATTTGTTTGATTTAATTAATATACTAGGTTGTTTAGCCACATTTGTCATTTTCATCATCAATGTATCAAAACGTGTGCTAGGAACAAAAAGAGGAGCCCTACTAACTAGAAATGATGGGAGGTACTCTTTATTTTGGAAATAAACCAAATATTATGAATAAGAAACTCAAATCAACATGGAGGACTCCATTGTTTGTCAGAATTGAATGAATTCATGTTATAAAAGGTTCATGCGCATTGTTTTTATAACAAATGTAGTCATTAATAATGAAACAAAAGATAATTTCATGGTCATTGGATGAAAAATTAACCTTGTAACGATGAGAGGAGCCTAATTAGCTTGAGGTGATATGAATGTCTCCTTATTTAGGGATTAAACAACTTCACATTAGCAAGAAATGCAAACCAAGAAGAATGACTGCATTCGCTGATGTAAGTATGTGGATTTAGAGTGTCGATGGAGTTTAAATTTGTTTGATTTAATTAATATACTAGGATGTTTAGCCACATTTGTCATTTTCATCATCAATGTATGAAAACGTGTGCTTGGAACCAAAAGAAGAGCCTTGATAACTTGAAATGATGGGAGGTACTCTTTATTTTGGAACTAAACCTATTATTATGAATAAAAATGCAAACCAAGATGGAGGACTCCATTGTTTGTCGGAATGGAATGAATTCATGTTATAAAAGGTTCACGGGCATTATTTTTATAACAAATGTACTCTTTAATAATCTCACAAAAGATAATTTCATGGTCATTGCATGAAAAATAGTCCTTCTAACGATGAGTGGAGCCTAATTAGCTTGAAGCAATAAGAAAGTCTAATTATTTAGGGATTAAACAACTTCACATTAGCAAGAAATGCAAACCAAGAAGAATGATAGCTTTCGCCGATGGAAGTAAGTAGATTTAGAGTTTCAATGGAGTTTAAATTTCTTTAATTTATTTAATATATTAGGATGTTTAGCCACATTTGTCATTTTCATCATCAATGTATGAAAACGTGTGCTTGGAACCAAAAGAGGAGCCCTGCTAACTTGAAATGATGGGAGGTTCTCTTTACTTCGTAGCTCAACCAATTCTTATGAATAAGAAATGCAAATCAACATGGAGGACTCCATTGTTTGTCGAAATTGAATGAATTCACGTTATAAAAGGTTCATGGGCATTGTTTTTATAACAAATGTAGTCATTAATAATCACATCAAAGATAATTTCATGGTCAATGCATGAAAAATAGTCCTTGTAACGACGAGTGGAGTCTAATTAGCTTGAAGTGATAAGAAAGTCTCATTATTTAGGCATTAAACAAATTTACATTAGCAACAAATGCAAACCAAGAAGAACCTTTTATAACACTTTTGTTATAAAAGGTGGAGTTGCAAAATAAAGAGTACCTCCCATCATTTCTAATTAAGATGGAATTGAATAGGAAATGCAAATCAAGATGGAGGAGCCACATTTGTCATTTTCATCATCAATGTTTCAAAACATGTGCTTGGAACAAAAAAAGGAGCCCTGCTAAATAGAAATGATGGGAGGTACTCATTATTTTGGAACTCAAACAATTATTATGAATAAGAAATGCAAATCAAGATGGAGGACTCCATTGTTTGTTGGAATTGATTGAATTCAAGTTATAAAAGGTTCATGGGTATTGTTTTTATACCAAATATAGTAGTTAATAAAGACACAAAAGATAATTTCATGGTCATTGCATGAAAATTGACCTTGTAACGATGAGAGGAGCCTAATTAGCTTGAGATGATATGAAAGTCTCATTTTTAGGGATTAAACAACATCATATTAGCAAGAAATGAAAACGAAGAAGAATGACTGCATTCGCTGATGGAAGTAAGTAGATTTAGAGTTTCAATGGAGTTTAAATAAGAAATGCAAATCAAGATGGAGGACTCCATTGTTTGTTGGAATTGAATGAATTCAAGTTACAAAAGGTTCATGGGTATTGTTTTTTTACCAAATATAGTAGTTAATAAAGACACAAAAGATAATTTCATGGTCATTGCATGAAAAATTGACCTTGTAACGACGAGTGGAGCCTAATTAGCTTGAAGTGACAAGAAAGTCTCATTATTTAGGGATTAAACAACTTAACATTAGCAAGAAATGCAAACCTAGAAGAATGACTACTTCCGCAATGGAAGTAAGTAGATTTAGAGTTTCAATGGAGTTTAAATTTGTTTGACTTAATTAATATACTTGGTTGATTAGCCACATTTTTCATTTTCATCATCAATGTTCAAAACATGTGCTTGGAACAAAAAAAGGAGCCCTGCTAAATAGAAATGATGGGAGGTACTCATTATTTTGGAACTCAAACAATTATTATGAATAAGAAATGCAAATCAAGATGGAGGAATCCATTGTTTGTTGGAATTGAATGAATTCAAGTTATTAAAGGTTCATGGGTATTGTTTCTATAGCAAATATAGTAGTTAATAAAGACACCAAAGATAATCTCATGGTCATTGCATGAAAAATTGACCTTGTAATGACGAGAGGAGCCTTATTAGCTTGAGGTGATATGAAAGTCTCATTATTTAGGGATTAAACAACTTCATATTAGCAAGAAATGCAAACCAAGAAGAATGACTGCTTTCGCCGATGGAAGAAAGTAGACTTAGAGTGTCGATGGAGTTTCAAGTAGTTTGATTTAATTAATATACTAAGATGTTTAACCACATTTGTCATTTTAATCATCAATGTATGAAAATGTGTGCTTGGAATCAAAAGAGGAGCCCTGCTAACAAGAAATGATGGGAGGTACTCTTTATTTTGGAACTCAACCCATTATTATCAATAAGAAATGCGAATCAAGATGGAGCACTCCACTGTTTGTAGGAATTGAATGAATTCATGTTATAAATGGTTCATGGGTATTGTTTTTATGCCAAATATAGTCATCAATATAGACATAAAAGATAATTTCTTGGTCATTGCATGAAAAATAGACCCTGTAACGACGAGAGGAGCCTAATTAGCTTGAAGTGATAAGAAAGTCTCAATATTTTTGGATTAAATAACTTCAAATGATCAAGAGATGCAAACCAAGAAGAATGACTACTTTCTCCTATGGAAGTAAGTAGATTTAGAGTTTCAATGGAGTTTAAATTTGTTTGATTTCATTAATATACTAGGTTGTTTAGCCACATTTGTCATTTTCATCATCAATGTATCAAAATTTGATCTTTGAATCAAAAGAGGAGCCTTGCTAACAAGAAATGATGGGAGGTATGCTTTATTTTAGAAATAAACCAATTATTATCAATAAGAAATGTGAATCAAGATGGAGGACTCTTGTTTGTTGGAGTTGAATGAATTCCTCTGATTGATGGTTCATGGACAATATTTATATAATGAATATAGTCATTAATAAAGATTTAAAACATAATGTCAAGGTTATTGCATGAAAAATACTCCTTGTAACAGTAAGAGGAGCCAAATTAGCATGAGGTGATATGAAAGTCTCATTATTTAGGAATTAAATAACTTCACATTAGCAAGAAATGCAAACAAGGAAGAATGATTGCTTTTACCCATGGAAGTAAGAAGATTTAAAGTTTCAATGGAGTTTAAATTTCTTTGATTTAATTAATATACTAGGTTGTTTAGCCACATTTGTCATTTTCATCATCAATGTTTCAAAATGTGTGCTTGGAATCAAAAGAGGAGCCTTGCTAACAAGAAATGATGGGAGGTACTCTTTATTTTGGAACTCAACCAATTATTATCAATAAGAAATGCGAATCAATATTGAGGACTCCATTGTTTGTAGGAATTGAATGAATTCATGTTATAAATGGTTCATGGGTATTGTTTTTATACCAAATATAGTCGTCAATAAAGACACAAAAGATAATTTCATGGCCATTGCATGAAAAATAGACCTTGTAAAGACGAGAGGATCTTAATTAGCTTGAGGTGATAACAAAGTCTCAATATTTAGGGATTAAAGAACTTCAAATTATCAAGAAATGCAAACCAAGAAGAATGACTGCTTTCACCCATGGAAGTTTAAATTTGTTTGATTTCATTAATATACTAGGTTGTTTATCCACATTTGTCATTTTCATCATCAATGTATCAAAATGTGTGCTTGGAATCAAAAGAGGGCTAACAAGAAATGATGAAAGGTATTCTTTATTTTAGAACTCAACAAATTATTATCAATAAGAAATGTAAATCAAGATGGAGGACTCTTGTTTGATGGAATTAAATTAATTCCTCTAATTGATGGTTCATGGGTAATATTTTTATAATGAATATAGTTGTTAAGAAAGATAGAAAATATAATGTCAAGGTCATTGCATGAAAAATACTCTTTGTACCAATAAGAGGAGCCTAATTAGCATGAGGTGATATGAAAGTCTCACTATTTAGGAATTAAACAACTTCACATTAGCACGAAGTGAAACCAAGATGAATGATTGCTTTCGCAGATGGAAGTAAGTAGATTTATAGTTTCAATGGTGTTTAAATTTGTTTGATTGAATTAATATACTAGGTTGTTTTGCCAGATATGTGAATTTCATCATCACTGTATCAAAATGTGTACTTGGAACCAAAAGAGGAGAACTGCTAATTAGAAATGATGGGAGGTGCTCTTCATTTTGGAACTTAAACAATTATTATCAATCAGAAATGTGAATCAAGATGGAGGACTCTTGTTTGTTGGAATTGAATGAATTCCTTTGATTGATGGTTCATGGACAATATTTACATAATGAATATAGTCATTAATAAACATTCAAAACATAATGTCAAGGTCATTGCATGAAAAATACTCCTTGTAATAGTAAGAGGAGCCTAATTAGCATGAGGTGAGATGAAAGTGTCATTATTTAGGAATTAAATAACTTCACATTAGCAAGAAATGCAAACCAAGAAGAAAGATTGCTTTTACCCATGGAAGTAAGAAGATTTAAAGTTTCAATGGAGTTTAAATTTCTTTGATTTAATTAATATATTAGGTTGCTTAGCCACATTTGTCATTTTCATCATCAATGTTTCAAAATGTGTGCTTGGAATCAAAAGAGGAGCCCTGCTAACAAGAAATGATGGGAGGTATTCTTTATTTTGGAACTCAACCAATCATTATCAGTAAGGAATGCAAATCAATATGGAGGACTGCATTGTTTGTAGGAATTGAATGAATTCATGTTATAAATGGTTCATGGGTATTGTTTTTATACCAAATATAGTCGTCAATAAAGACACAAAAGATAATTTCATGGCCGTTGCATGAAAAATAGACCTTGTAATGACGAGAAGAGCCTAATTAGCATGAGGTGATAAGAAAGTCTCGATATTTAAGGATTGAACCACTTCAAATATCAAGAAATACAAACCAAGAAGAATGACTGCTTTCACCCATGGAAGTAACTAGATTTAGAGTTTCAATGGAATTTAAATTTGTTTGATTTCATTAATATACTAGGTTGTTTAGTGACATTTGTCATTTTCATCATCAATGTATCAAAATGTATGCTTGGAATCAAAAGAGGAGCCCTGCTAACAAGAAATGATGGGAGGTACTCTTTATTTTGGAACTCAACCAATTATTATTAGTAAGAAATGCGAATCAAGATGGAGGAATTATTGTTTGTAGGAATTGAATGAATTCATGTTATAAATGGTTCATGGGTATTGTCTTTATACCGAATATAGTCATCAATAAAGACACAAAAGATAATTTCATGGCCAGTGCATGAAAAATAGACCTTGTAACAACGAGAGGAGCCTAATTAGCTTGAGGTGATATCAAAGTCTCATTATTTAGGGATTAAACAATGTCACATTATCAGGAAATGCAAACCAAGAAGAATGACTGCTTTCACCCATGGAAGTAAGTAGATTTAGTGTTTTAATGGAGTTTAATTTGTTTGATTGAGTTAATATACGAGGTTGTTTTGCCAGATATGTTAATTTCATCATCACTGTATCAAAATGAGTACTTGGAACCAAAAGAGTACTGCTAATTAGAAATGATGGGAGGTACTCTTTAATTTGAAACTCAACCAATTATTATGAATAAGAAATGCAAATCAAGATGGGGGACTCCATTGTTTCTTGGAATTGAATGAATTCATGTTATAAATGGTTCATGGACATTTTTTTTTATACCAAATATAGTTGTCAATTAAGACACAAAAGATAATTTCACGGTCATTGCATGAAAAATAGACCTTGTAACGACGAGAGGAGCCTAATTAGCTTGAGGTGATATCAAAGTCTCATTATTTAGGGATTAAACAACTTCACATTATCAGGAAATGCAAACCAAGAAGAATGACTGCTTTCACCCATGGAAGTAAGTAGATTTAGAGTTTCAATGGAGTTTAAATTTGATTGAGTTCATTAATATACTACGTTGCTGAGCCACATTTGTCATTTTCATCATCAATGTATAAAAATGTGCTTGGAAACAAAAGAGGAGCCCTGCTAACAAGAAATGACGGGAGGTACTCTTTATTTTGGAACTCAACCAATTATTATCAAGAAGAAATGCGAATCAAGATGGAGAACTCTTGTTCGTTGGAATTGAATCAATTCCTCTGATTGATGGTTCATGGGCAATATTTTTATAATGAATATAGTCGTTAATAAAGATACAAACATAATGTCAAGGTCATTGCATGAAAAATACTCCTTGTAAGACTAAGAGGAGCCTAATTAGCATGAGGAGATATGAAAGTCTTATTATTTAGGAATTAAATAACTTCACATTAGCAAGAAATGCAAACCAAGAAGAATGATTGCTTTCACCCATGGAAGTAAGTAGATTTAGAGTTTCAATCGAGTTTAAATTGGTTTGATTTCATTAATATACTACGTTGTTTAGCCATATTTGTCATTTCCATCATCAATGTATCAAAATGTGTGCTTGGAATCAAAAGTGGAGCCTTGCTAACAAGAAATGATGGGATGTACTCTTTATTTTGGAACTCAACCAATTATTATCTATAAGAAAAGAGAATCAAGATGGAGGAATCCATTGTTTGTAGGAATTGAATGAATTCATGTTATAAATGGTTCATGGGTATTGTTTTTATGCCAAATATAGCCAACCATAAAGACACAAAAGATAATTTCATGGTCATTGTTTGAAAGATATACGTTGTGACGATGAGAGGAGCCTAATTAGCTTGAGGTGATCTGAAAGTCTCAATATTTAGGGATTAAACAACTTCAAGTTATCAAGAAATGCAAACCAAGAAGAATGACTGCTTTCACCTATGGAAGCAAGTAGATTTAGAGTTTCAATGGAGTTTAAATTTGTTTGATTTCGTTAATATACTAGGTTGTTTAGCCACATTTGTTATTTTCATCATCAATGTATCAAAATGCGTGCTTGGAATCAAAAGTGGAGCCCTCCTAACAACAAATGATGGAAGGTACTCGTTATTTTGGAACTCAACCAATTATTATCAATAAGAAATACGAATCAAGATGGAGGACTCTTGATTGTTGGAATTGAATGAATTCCTATGATTGATGGTTCATGGGCAATATTTTTATATTGAATATTGTTGTTAATAAAGATACAAAACATAATGTCATGGTCATTGCATGAAAAATACTCCTTGTAACTCTTGTAACAATAAGAGGATCCTAAATAGCTTAAGGTGATCTGAAAGTCTCAATATTTAGGGATTAAACAAGTTCAAACTTTCAAGAAATGCAAACCAAGAAGAATGACTGCTTTCACCCATAGAAGTAACCAGATTTAGAGTTTCAATGGAGCTTAAATTTGTTTGATTTCATTAATGTACTAGGTTGTTTAGCCACATTTGTCATTTTCATCATCAATGTATGCTTGGAATCAAAAGAGGAGCCCTGCTAACAAGAAATGATGGGAGGTACTCCTTATTTTGGAACTCAACCAATTATTATCAATAAAAAATGCAAATCAATATTGAGGACATCATTGTTTGTAGGAATTGAATGAATTCATGTTATAAATGGTTCATGGGTATTGTTTTTATACCAAATATAGTCGTCAATAAAGACACAAAAGATAATTTCATGGTCATTACATGAAAAATAGACCTTGTAAAGATGAGAGGATCCTAATTAGCTTGAGGGGATAACAAAGTCTCAATATTTAGGGATTAAACAATTTCAAATTATCAAGAAATGCAAACCAAGAACAGTGACTGCTTTCACCCATGGAGGTAAGTAGATTTAGAATTTCAATGGAGTTTAAATTTGATTGATTTCATTAATATACTTGGTTCTTTAGCCACATTTGCCATTTTCATCATCAATGTATCAAAATGTGTGCTTGGAATCAAAAGAGGAGCCCTAATAACAAGAAATGATGGGAGATACTCTTCATTTTGGAATTCAAACAATTATTATCAATAAGAAATGCGAATCAAGATGGAGGACTCCATTGTTTGTTGGAATTGAATGAATTCATGTTATAAATGGTTCATGGGTATTATTTTTATACCAAATATAGTCCTCAATTAAGACACAAAAGATAATTTCATGATCATTGCATGGAAAATATACCTTGTAACGATGAGAGGAGCCTAATTAGCTTGAGGTGATATGAAAGTCTCAATATTTAGGGATTAAACAATTTCAAATTATCGAGAAATGCAAACCAAGAACATTGACTGCTTTCACCCATGGAAGTAAGTAGATTTAGAGTTTCAATGGTGTTTAAATTTCTTTGATTTCATTAATATACTAGGTTGTTTAGCCACATTTGCATTTTCATCATCAATGTATCATAATGTGTGCTTGGAATCAAAAGAGGAGCCCTGATAAAAAGAAATGATGGGAGCTACTCTTTATTTTAGAACTCAACAAATTATTATCAATAAGAAATGCGAATCAAAATGGAGGATTCCATTGTTTGTAGGAATTGAATGAATTCATGTTGTAAATGGTTCATGGGTATTGTTTTTATACCAAATATAGTCGTCAATAAAGACACAAAAGATAATTTCATGGTCATTGCATGAAAAATAGACGTTTTAACGACGAGATGAGCCTAATTAGCTTGAGGTGATCTGAAAGTCTCAATATTTAAGGATTAAACAACTTCAAATTATCAAGAAATGCAAACGAAGAACAATGACTGGTTTCACCCATGGAAGTAAGTAGATTTAGAGTTTCAATGGAGTTTACGTTTGTTTGATTTAATTAATATACTAGGTTGTTTAGCCACATTTGTCATTTTCATTATCAATATATCAAAATGTGATCTTGGAATCAAAATAGGAGCCCTACTAACAAGAAATGATGGGAGGTACTCTTTATTTTAGAACTCAACCAATTATTATCAATAAGAAATGCGAAACAAGATGGAGGACCATTGTTTGTTGGAATTGAATGAATTACTCTGATTGATGGTTCATGGGAAATATTTATATAATGAATATAGTCATTAATAAAGATTCAAAAAATATTGACAAGGTCATTGCAGGAAAAATACTCCTTGTAAGACTAAGAGGAGCCGAATTAGCATGAGGTGATATGAAAGTCTTATTATTTAGGAATTAAACAACTTCAAATTATCAAGAGCAAACCAAGAAGAACGACTTCTTTCACCCATGGAAGAAAGTAGATTTAGAGTTTCAATGGAGTTTAAATTTGTTTGATTGAATTAATATACTAGGTTGTTTTGCTAGATATGTTAATTTCATCATCAATGTGTCAAAATGTGTGCTTGGAAACCAAAAGAGGAGCACTGCTAATTAGAAATGATGGGAGGAACTCTTTATTTTGGTACTCAGCAAATTATTATGAAAAAGAAATGCCAATCAAGATGGAAGACTCCATTGTTTGTTGGAATTGAATGAATTCATGTGATAAAAGGTTCATGGGTATTGTTTTTATACCAAATATAGTCGCCAATAAAGACACAAAAGATAATTTCATGGTCATTACATGAAAAATAGACCTTGTAACGACGAGAGGAGCCTAATTAGCTTGTGATGATAAGAAAGTCTCAACATTTAGGCATTAAACAACTTCAAATTATAAAGAAATGCAAACCAAGAACAATGATTGCTTTCACCCATGGAAGTAAGTAGATTTAGAGATTCAATGGAGTTTAAATTTGTTTGATTTCATTAATATACTAGGTTGTTTAGCCACATTTATCATTTTCCTCAACAATGTATCAAAATGTGATCTTTGAATCAAAAGAGGAATGATGGGAGGTACTCTTTATTTTGGAACTCAACCAATTATGATCAATAAGAAATGCGAATCAAGATGGAGGACTCTTGTTTGTTTGAATTGAATGAATTCCTATGATTGATGGTTCATGGGCAATATTTTTATATTGAATATAGTCGTTAATAAAGATACAAAACATAATGTCAAGGTCATTGCATGAAAAATACTCCTTATAACCCTTATAACAATAAGAGGAGCCTAATTAGCATGAGGTGACGTGAAAGTCTCATTATTTGGGAATTAAATAACTTCACATTAGCAAGAAATGCAAACCAAGAATGACTTTTTTCACCCATGGAAGTAAGTAGATTTAGAGTTTCAATGGTGTTTAAATTTGTTTGATTTAATTAATATACTAAGTTGTTTAGCCACATTTGTCATTTTCATCATCAATGTATCAAAATATGATCTTGGAACCAAAATAGGAGCACTGCTAACAAGAAATGATGGGAGGTACTCTTTATTTTGAAACTCAACCAATTATTATCAATAAGAAGATGGAGGACTCTTATTTGTTGCAATTGAATGAATTCCTCTTATTGATGGTTCATGGGCAATAATTATATAATGAATATAGTCGTTAATAAAGATTCAAAACATAATGTCAAGGTCATTGCATGAAAAATTCTCCTTGTAACAGTAAGAGGAGCCTAATTAGTATGAGGTGATGTGAAAGTCTCATTATTTGGGAATTAAATAACTTCACATTAGCAAGAAATGCAAACCAAGAAGAATGACTTTTTTCACCCATGGAAGTAAGTAGATTTAGAGTTTCAATGGAGTTTAAATTTGTTTGATTTACTTAATCTACTAGGTTGTTTAGCCACAGTTGTCAATTTCATCATCTATGTATCAAAATGTGTTCTTAGAAGCAAAAGAGGAGCCCTGCTAACAAGAAATGATGGGAGGTACTCTTTATTTTGGAACTCAAACAATTATGATCAATAAGAAATGTGAATCAAGATCGAAGACTCCATTGTTTGTTGGAATTGAATGAATTCATTTTATAAATGGTTCATGGGTATTGTTTTTATACCAAATATAGTCGTCAATAAAGACAAAAGATAATTTCTTGGTCATTGTGAGAAAAATAGACCTCATAATGACAAGAGGAGCCTAATTGGCTTGTGGTGATAAGAAAGTCACAACATTTAAGCATTAAACAACTTCAAATTGTCAAGAAATGACCAAGAACAATGACTGATTTCACCCGTGGAAGTAAGTAGATTTCGAGTTTCAATGGAGTTTAAATTTGTTTGATTTCATTAATATACAAGGTTGTTCAGCCACAATTGTCATTTTCCGCATCAATGTATCAAAATGTGATCTTTGAATCAAAAGAGGAGCCTTGCTAAAAAGAAATGATGGGAGGTACTCTTTATTTTTGAACTCAACCAATTATTATCAATAAGAAATGCGAATCAAGATGGAGGACTCTTGTTTGTTGGAATTGAATGAATTCCTCTGATTGATGGTTCATGGGCAATATTTATATAATGAATATAGTCGTTAATAAACATTCAAAACATAATGTCAAGGTCATTGCATGAAAAATACTCCTTGTAACAGTAAGAGGAGCCTAATTAGCATAAGGTGATATGAAAGTCTCAATATTTAGGGATTAAACAACTTCAAAGTATCAAGAAATGCAAACCATGAACAATGACTTCTTTCACCCATGGAAGAAAGTAGATTTAGAGTTTCAATGGAGTTTATGTTTGTTTGATTTAATTTATATACTAGGTTGTTTAGCCACATTTGTCATTTTCATCATCAATGTATCAAAATGTGTGCTTGGAATCAAAAGAGGAGCCCTACTAACAAGAAATGATGGCAGGTACTTTTTATTTTCAAACTCAACCAATTATTATCAATAAGAAATGAGAATCAAGATGGAGGACTCCATTGTTTGTAGGAATTGAATGAATTCATGTTATAAATGGTTCATGGGTATTGTTTTTATACCAAATATAGTCGTCAATAAAGATATAAAAGATAATTTCTTGGTCATTGAATGAAAAATACTCCCCGTAACAGTAAGAGGAGCCTAATTAGCATGAGGTGATATGAAAGTCTTATTATTTAGGAATTAAATAACTTCACATTAGCAAGAAATGCAAACCAAGAAGAATGATTGCTTTCACCCATGGAAGTAAGTAGATTGAGAGTTTCAATGGAGTTTTAATTTGTTTGATTTAATTAATATACTAGGTTGTTTAGCCACATTTGTCATTTTCATCATCAATGTATCAAAATGTGTGCTTGGAATCAAAAGAGGAGCCCTACTAACAAGAAATGATGGCAGGTACTTTTTATTTTCAAACTCAACCAATTATTATCAATAAGAAATGAGAATCAAGATGGAGGACTCCATTGTTTGTAGGAATTGAATGAATTCATGTTATAAATGGTTCATGGGTATTGTTTTTATACCAAATATAGTCGTCAATAAAGATATAAAAGATAATTTCTTGGTCATTGCATGAGAAATAGACCTTGTAATGACGAGAGGAGCCTAATTAGCTTGAGGTGAAAAGAAAGTCTCAACATTTAGGCAGTAAACAACTTGAAATTATCAAGAAATACAAACCAAGAACAATGACTACTTTAACCCATGGAAGTAAGTAGATTTCGAGTTTCAATGGAGTTTAAATTTGTTTGATTTCATTAATATATAAGGTTGTTCAGCCACAATTGTCATTTTCCGCATCAATGTATCAAAATGTGATCTTTGAATCAAAAGAGGAGCCCTGCTAACTAGAAATGATGGGAGGTACTCTTTATTTTTGAACTCAACTAATTATTATCAATAAGAAATGCGAATCAAGATGGTGGACTCTTGTTTGTTGGAATTGAATGAATTCCTCTGATTGATGGTTCATGGACAATATTTATATAATGAATATAGTCGTTAATGAAGATTCAAAACATAATTTCAAGGTCATTGCATGAAAAATACTCCTTGTAACAGTAAGAGGAGCCTAATTAGCATGAGGTGATATGAAAGTCTCAATATTTAGGGATAAAACAACTTCAAATTATCAAGAAATGCAAATGAAGAACAATGACTGCTTTCACCCATGGAAGTAAGTAGATTTAGAGTTTCAATGGAGTTTAAGTTTCTTTGATTTAATTAATATACTAGGTTGTTTAGCCACATTTGTCATTTTCATCATCAATATATCAAAATGTGATCTTGGAATCAAAATAGGAGCCCTACTAACAAGAAATGATGGGAGGTACTCTTTATTTTAGAACTTAACCAATTATTATCAATAAGAAATGCGAAACAAGATGGAGGACTCTTGTTTGTTGGAATTGAATGAATTACTCTGATTGATGGTTCATGGGAAATTTTTATATAATGAATATAGTCGTTAATAAAGATTCAAAAAATAATGTCAAGGTCATTGTAGGAAAAATACTCCTTGTAAGACTAAGAGGAGCCAAATTAGCATGAGGTGATATGAAAGTCTCGTTATTTAGGAATTAAATAATTTCACATTAGCAAGAAATACAAACCAAGAAGAATGAATGCTTTCACCCATGGAAGTAAGTAGATTTAGAGTTTCAATGGAGTTTAAATTTGTTTGATTTAATTAATATACTAGGTTGTTTAGCCACATTTGTCATTTTCATCATCAATGTATCAAAATGTGTGCTTGGAATCAAAAGCGGAGCCCTGCTAACAAGAAATGATGGGAGGTACTCTTTATTTCGGAACTCAACCAATTATGATCAATAAGAAATGCGAATCAAGATGGAGGACTCCATTGTTTGTTGGAATTGAATGAATTCATGTTATAAATGGTTCATGGGTATTGTTTTTATACCAAATATTGTCGTCAATACATATATAAAAGATAATTTCTTTGTCATTGCACGAAAAATAGACCTTGTAATGACGAGAGGAGCCTAATTAGCTTGAGGTGATAAGAAAGTTTCAACATTTAGGCATTAAACAACTTCAAATTATCAAGAAATGCAAACCAAGAACAATGACTGCTTTCACCCATGGAAGTAAGAAGATTTAGAGTTTCAATGGAGTTTAAATTTTTTTGATTTCATTAATATACTAGGTTGTTTAGCCACATCTGTCATTTTCATCATCAATGTATCAAAATGTGTGCTTGGAATCAAAAGAGGAGTCCTGCTAACAACAAATGATGTGGGGTACTCTTCATTTTAGAACTGACCGAATTATTATCAATAAGAAATGTGAATCAAGATGGAAGAGTTCATTGTTTGTAGGAATTGAATGAATTCAAGTTATAAATGGTTCATGGGTATTGTTTTTATACCAAATATTGTTGTCAATAAAGACACAAAAGATAATTTCATCGTCATTGCTTGAAAAATAGACGTTGTAACGATGAGAGGAGTCTAATTAACTTGCGCTGATCTGAAAGTCTCAATATTTAGGGATTAAACAACTTCAAATTATCAAGAAATGCAAACCAAGAAGAATGACTACTTTCACCCATGGAAGTAGGTAGATTTAGAGTTTCAATGAAGTTTAAATTTGTTTGATTTCATTAATATACTAGGTTGTTTAGCCACATTTGTCATTTTCATCATCAATGTATCAAAATGTGTACTTGGAATGAAAGGAGGAGCCCTGCTAACAAGAAATGATGGGAGGTACTCTTCATTTTGGAACTGAACCAATTTTTATCAATAAGAAATACGAATCAAGATGGAAGACTCCATTGTTTTTAGGAATTGAATGAATTCATGTTATAAATGGTTCATGGGTATTGGTTTTATACCAAATATAGTCGTCAATAAAGACACAAAAGATAATTTCATGGTCATTGCTTGAAAAATGGACGTTGTAATGATGAGAGGAGTCTAATTAACTTGAGGGGATCTGAAAGTCTCAATATTTAGGGATTAAACAACTTCAAATTATCAAGAAATGCAAACCAAGAACAGTGACTGCTTTCACCCATGGAAGTAAGTAGATTTAGAGTTTCAATGGAGTTTAAATTTGTTTGATTTCATTAATATACTATGTTGGTTATCCACATTTGTCATTTTCAGCATCAATGTATCAAAATGTGTGCTTGGAATCAAAAGAGGAGCCCTACTAACAAGAAATGATGGGAGGTATTTTTTAGTTTCGAACTCAACCAATTATTATCAATAAGAAATGCGAATCAAGATGGAGGAATCCATCGTTTGTAGGAATTGAATGAATTCATGTTATAAATGGTTCATGGGTATTGTTTTTATGCCAAATATAGTCAACAATAAAGACACAAAAGATAATTTCATGGACATTGCTTGAAAAATAAACATTGTAACAATGAGAGGAGCCTAATTAACTTGAGGTGATCAGAAAGTCTCAATATTTAGGGATTAAACAACTTCAAATTATCAAGAAATGCAAACCAAGAAGAATGAATGCTTTCACCCATAGATGTAAGTGGATTTAGAGTTTCAATGGAGTTTAAAGTTGTTTGATTTCATTAATATAATAGGTTGTTTAGCCACATTTATCATTTTCATCATCAATATATCAAAACGTGTGCTTGGAATCAAAAGAGGAGCCCTGCTAACACGAAATGATGGGAGGTACTCTTTATTTTAGAACTCAACCAATTATTATCAATAAGAAATGCGAATCAAGATGGAGGAGTCTTGATTGTTGAAATTGAATGAATTCCTAAGATTGATGGTTCATGGGCAATATTTCTATGTTGAATATTGTCTTTAATAAAGATACAAAACATAATGTCAAGGTCATTGCATGAAAAATACTCCTTGTAACTTTTGTAACAATAAGAGGAGCCTAATTAGCTTGAGGTGATATGAAAGTCTGAATATTTAGGGATTATACAACTTTAAATTATCAAGAAATGCAAACCAAGAAGAATGACTGCTTTCACCCATGGAAGTAAGTAGATTTAGAGTTTCAATGTATTTTAAATTTGTTTGATTTAATTAATACACTAGGTTGTTTAGCCACATTTGTCATTTTCATCATCAATGTATCAAAATGTGTGCTTGGAATCAAAAGTGGAGCCTTACTAACTAGAAATGCTGGGAGGTACACTTTATTTTGGAACTCAACCAATATGGAGGACTCCATTGTTTGTAGGAATTGAATGAATTTATGTTATAAATGGTTCATTGGTATTGTTTTTATACCAAATATAGTCGTCAATTAAGACACAAAAGATAATTTCATGGCCATTGCATGAAAACTAGACCCTGTAATGACGACAGGAGCCTAATTAGTTTGAGGTGATATCAAAGTCTCATTATTTAGGGATTAAACAACATCACATTATCAGTAAATGCAAACCAAGAAGAATGACTGCTTTCACCCATGGAAATAAGTAGATTTAGAGTTACAATGGAGTTTAAATTTGTTTGATTGAATTAATATACTAGGTTGTTTAGCCACATTTGTCATTTTCAAATTCAATGTATCAAAATGTAGGCTTGGAATCAAAAGAGGAGCCCTGCTAACAAGAAATGATGGGAGGTACTCCTTATTTTGGAACTCAACCAATTATTATCAATAAAAAATACGAATCAATATTGAGGACATCATTGTTTGTAGGAATTGAATGAATTCATGTTATAAATGGTTCGTGGGTATTGTTTTTGTACCAAATATAGTCGTCAATAAAGACACAAAAGATAATTTCATGGTCATTGCATGAAAAATAGACCTTGTAAAGACGAGAGGATCCTAATTAGCTTGAGGTGATAACAAAGTCTCAATATTTAGGAATTAAACAGTTTCAAATTATCAAAAAATGAAAACCAAGAAAAGTGACTGCTTTCACCCATGGAGGTAAGTAGATTTAGAGTTTCAATGAAGTTTAAATTTGTTTGATTTAATTAATATACTTGGTTCTTTAGTCACATTTTCCATTTTCATCATCAATGTATCAAAATGTGTGCTTGGAATCAAAAGAGGAGCCCTAATAACAAGCAATGATGGGAGATACTCTTTATTTTTGAGCTCAACCAATTATTATCAATAAGAAATGCGAATCAAGATGGAGGACTCCATTGTTTGTTGGAATTGAATGAATTCATGTTATAAATGGTTCATGGGTATTATTTTTATACCAAATATAGTCCTCAATTAAGACACAAAAGATAATTTCATGGTCATTGCATGGAAAATAGACCTTGTAACGATGAGAGGAGCCTAATTAGCTTGAGGTGATATGAAAGTCTCAATATTTTGGGATTAAACAATTTCAAATTATCAAGAAATGCAAACCAAGAATAGTGACTGCTTTCACCCAGGGAAGTAAGTAGATTTAGAATTTCAATGGTGTTTAAATTTGTTTGATATCATTAATATACTAGGTTGTTTAGCCACATTTGTCATTTTCATCATCAATGTATCATAATGTGTGCTTGGAATCAAAAGAGGAGCCCTACTAAAAAGAAATGATGGGAGGTACTCTTTATTTTGGAACTCAACAAATTATTATCAAGAAGAAATGCGAATCATGATGGAGGACTCCATTGTTTGTAGGAATTGAATGAATTCATGTTGTAAATGGTTCATGGGTATTGTTTTTATACCAAATATAGTCGTCAATAAAGACACAAAAGATAATTTCATGGTCATTGCATGAAAAATAGATGTTGTAACGACGAGATGAGCCTAATTAGCTTGAGGTGATCTAAAAGTCTCAATATTTAGGGATTAAACAGCTTCAAATTATCAAGAAATGCAAACCAAGAACAGTGACTGCTTTCACCCATGGAGGTAAGTAGATTTCGAGTTTCAATGCAGTTTTAATTTGTTTGATTTAATTAATATACTTGGTTCTTTAGCCACATTTGCCATTTTCACCATCAATGTATCAAAATGTGTGCTTGGAATCAGAAGAGGAGCCCTAATAACAAGAAATGACGGGAGATACTCTTTATTTTGGAACTCAACCAATTATTATCAATAAGAAATGCGAATCAAGATGGAGGACTCCATTGTTTGTTGGAATTGAATGAATTCATGTTATAAATGGTTCATGAGTATTATTTTTATACCAAATATAGTCCTCAATTAAGACACAAACGATAATTTCATGATCATTGCAAGGAAAATAGACCTTGTAATGATGAAAGGAGCCTAATTAGCTTGAGGTGATATGAAAGTCTCAATATTTAGGGATTAAACAATTTCAAATTATCAAGAAATGCAAACCAAGAACAGTGACTGCTTTCACCCATGGAAGTAAGTAGATTTAGAGTTTCAATGGTGTTTAAATTTGTTTGATTTCATTAATATACTAGGTTGTTTAGCCACATTTGTCATTTTCATCATCAATGTATCATAATGTGTGCTTTGAATAAAAAGAGGAGCCCTGCTAAAAAGAAATGATGGGAGGTACTCTTTATTTTGGAACTTAACAAATTATTATCAATAAGAAATGCGAATCAAGATGGAGGATTCCATTGTTTGTAGGAATTGAATGAATTCATGTTGTAAATGGTTCATGGGTATTGTTTTTATACCAAATATAGTCGTCAATAAAGACACAAAAGATAATTTCATGGTCATTGCATGAAAAATAGACGTTGTAACGACGAGATGAGCCTAATTAGCTTAAGGTGATATGAAAGTCTCAATATTTAGGGATTAAACAACTTCAAATTATCAAGAAATGCAAACCAAGAAGAACGACTTCTTTCACCCATGGAAGTAAATAGATTTAGAGTTTCAATGGAGTTTAAATTTGTTTGATTGAATTAATATACTAGGTTGTTTTGCTAGATATGTTAATTTCATCATCAATGTGTCAAAATGTGTGCTTGGAACCAAAAGAGGAGCACTGCTAATTAGAAATGATGGGAGGAACTCTTTATTTTGGAACTCAACAAATTATTATGAAAAAGAAATGCCAATCAAGATGGAAGACTCCATTGTTTGTTGGAATTGAATGAATTCATGTAATAAAAGGTTCATGGGTATTGTTTTTATACCAAATATAGTCGCCAATAAAGACACAAAAGATAATTTCATGGTCATTACATAAAAAATAGACCTTGTAACGACGAGAGGAGCCTAATTAGCTTGTGGTGATAAGAAAGTCACAACATTTAAGCATTAAACAACTTTCAAATTGTCAAGAAATGCAAACCAAGAACAATGACTGATTTCACGCGTGGAAGTAAGTAGATTTCGAGTTTCAATGGAGTTTAAATTTGTTTGATTGAATTAATATACTAGGTTGTTTTGCTAGATATGTTAATTTCATCATCAATGTATCAAAATGTGTGCTTGGAACCAAAAGAGGAGCACTGCTAATTAGAAATGATGGGTGGAACTCTTTATTTTGGAACTCAACAAATTATTATGAAAAAGAAATGCCAATCAAGATGGAAGACTCCATTGTTTGTTGGAATTGAATGAATTCATGTTATAAAGGTTCATGGGTATTGTTTTTATACCAAATATAGTCGCCAATAAAGACACAAAAGATAATTTCATGGTCATTACATGAAAAATAGACCTTGTAACGACGAGAGGAGCCTAATTAGCTTGAGATGATAAGAAAGTCTCAACATTTAGGCATTAAACAACTTCAAATTATCAAGATATGCAAACTAAGAACAATGATTGCTTTCACCCATGGAAGTAAGTAGATTTAGAGATTCAATGGAGTTTAAATTTGTTTGATTTCATTAATATGCTAGGTTGTTTAGCCACATTTGTCATTTTCCTCAACAATGTATCAAAATGTGATCTTTGAATCCAAAGAGGATCCCTGCTAACAAGAAATGATGGGAGGTACTCTTTATTTTGGAACTCAACCAATTATGATCAATAAGAAATGCGAATCAAGATGGAGGACTCTTGTTTGTTTGAATTGAATGAATTCCTATGATTGATGGTTCATGGGCAATATTTTTATATTGAATATAGTCGTTAATAAAGATACAAAACATAATGTCAAGGTCATTGCATGAAAAATACTCCTTATAACCCTTATAACAATAAGAGGAGCCTAATTAGCATGATGAGGTGATGTGAAAAGTCTCATTATTTGGGAATTAAATAACTTCACATTAGCAAGAAATGCAAACCAAGAAGAATGACTTTTTTCACCCATGGAAGTAAGTAGATTTAGAGTTTCAACGGTGTTTAAATTTGTTTGAATTAATTAATATACTAGGTTGTTTAGCCACATTTGTCATTTTGATCATCAATGTATCAAAATGTGATCTTGGAATCAAAATAGGAGCACTGCTAACAAGAAATGATGGGAGGTACTCTTTATTTTGGAACTCAACCAATTATGATCAATAAGAAATGTGAATCAAGATCGAAGACTCCATTGTTTGTTGGAATCGAATGAATTCATTTTATAAATGGTTCATGGGTATTGTTTTTATACCAAATATAGTCGTCAATGAAGACATAAAAGATAATTTCTTTGTCATTGCACGAAAAATAGACCTTGTAATGATGAGAGGAGCCTAATTAGCTTGTGGTGATAATAAAGTCACAACATTTAAGCATTAAACAACTTCAAATTGTCAAGATATGCAAACCAAGAACAATGACTGATTTCACCCGTGGAAGTAAGTAGATTTCGAGTATCAATGGAGTTTAAATTTGTTTGATTTCATTAATATACTAGGTTGTTCAGCCACATTTGTCATTTTCTGCATCAATGTATCAAAATGTGATCTTTGAATCAAAAAAGGAGCCTTGCTAACAAGAAATGATGAGAGGTACTCTTTATTTTTGAACTCGACCAATTATTATCAATAAGAAATGTGAATCAAGATGCAAGACTCTTGTTTGTTGGAATTGAATGAATTCCTCTGATTGATGGTTCATGGGAAATATTTATATAATGAATATGGTCGTTAATAAACATTCAAAACATAATGTCAAGGTCATTGCATGAAAAATACTCCTTGTAACAGTAAGAGGAGCCTAATTAGCATGAGGTGATATGAAAGTCTCAATATTTAGGGATTAAACAGCTTCAAAGTATCAAGAAATGCAAACCATGAACACTGAATTCTTTCACCCATGGAAGAAAGTAGATTTAGAGTTTCAATGGAGTTTATGTTTGTTTGATTTAATTTATATACTAGGTTGTTTAGCCACATTTGTCATTTTCATCATCAATGTATCAAAATGTGATCTTGGAATCAAAATAGGAGCCCTACTAACAAGAAATGATGGGAGGTACTCTTTATTTTAGGACTCAACCAATTATTATCAATAAGAAATGCGAAACAAGATGGAGGACTCTTGTTTGCTGGAATTGAATGAATTCCTCTGATTGATGGTTCATGGGCAATATTTTATATAATGAATATAATCGTTAATAAACATTCAAAACATAATGTCAAGGTCATTGAATGAAATATACTCCCCTTAACAGTAAGAGGAGCCTAATTAGCATGAGGTGATATGAAAGTCTTATTATTTAGGAATTAAATAACTTCACATTAGTAAGAAATGCAAACCAAGAAGAATGATTGCTTTCACCCGTGGAAGTAAGTAGATTGAGAGTTTCAATGGAGTTTAAATTTGTTTGATTTCATTAATATACTAGGTTGTTTAGCCACATTTGTAATTTTCATCATCAATGTATCAAAATGTGATCTATCAAAATAAGAGCACTGCTAACAAGAAATGATGGGAGGTACTCTTTATTTTGGAACTCAACCAATTATGATCAATAAGAAATGTGAATCAAGATCGAAGACTCCATTGTTTGTTGGAATCGAATGAATTCATTTTATAAATGGTTCATGGGTATTGTTTTTATACCAAATATTGTCGTCAATAAAGACATAAAAGATAATTTCTTGGTCATTGCACGAAAGATAGACCTTGTAATTACGAGAGGAGCCAAATTAGCTTGTGGTGATAAGAAAGTCACAACATTTAAGCATTAAACAACTTCAAATTGTCAAGAAATGCAAACCAAGAACAATGGCTGATTTCACCCATGGAAGTAAGTAGATTTCGAGTTTCAATGGAGTTTAAATTTGTTTGATTGAATTAATATACTAGGTTGTTTTGCTAGATATGTTAATTTCATCATCAATGTATCAAAATGTGTGCTTGGAACCAAAAGAGGAGCACTACTAATTAGAAATGATGGGTGGAACTCTTTATTTTGGAACTCAACCAATTATTATTAATAAGAAATGCGAATCAAGATGGTGGACTCTTGTTTGTTGGAATTGAATGAATTCCTCTGATTGATGGTTCATGGGCAATATTTATATAATGAATATAGTCGTTAATGAAGATTCAAAACATCATGTCAAGTTCATTGCATGAAAAATTCTCCTTGTAACAGTAAGAGGAACCTAATTAGCATGAGGTGATATGAAAGTCTTATTATTTAGGAATTAAATAACTTCACATTAGCAAGAAATGCAAACCAAGAAGAATGATTGCTTTCACCCATGGAAGTAAGTAGATTGAGAGTTTTAATGGAGTTTAAATTTGTTTGATTTAATTAATATACTAGGTTGTTTAGCCACATTTGTCATTTTAATCATCAATGTATCAAAATGTGATCTTGGAATCAAAATAGGAGCACTGCTAACAAGAAATGATGGGAGGTACTCTTTATTTTGGAACTCAACCAATAATGATTAATAAGAAATGTGAATCAAGATCGAAGACTCCATTGTTTGTTGGAATCGAATGAATTCATTTTATAAATGGTTCATGGGTATTGTTTTTATACCAAATATTGTCGTCAATAAAGACATAAAAGATAATTTCTTGGTCATTGCACGAAACATAGACCTTGTAATGACGAGAGGAGCCAAATTAGCTTGTGGTGATAAGAAAGTCACAACATTTAAGCATTAAACAACTTCAAATTGTCAAGAAATGCAAACCAAGAACAATGGCTGATTTCACCCGTGGAAGTAAGTAGATTTCGAGTTTCAATGGAGTTTAAATTTGTTTGATTGAATTAATATACTAGGTTGTTTTGCTAGATATGTTAATTTCATCATCAATGTATCAAAATGTGTGCTTGGAACCAAAAGAGGAGCACTACTAATTAGAAATGATGGGTGGAACTCTTTATTTTGGAACTCAACAAATTATTATGAAAAAGAAATGCCAATCAAGATGGAAGGCTCCATTGTTTGTTGGAATTGAATGAATTCATGTTATAAAAGGTTCATGGGTATTGTTTTTATACCAAATATAGTCGCCAATAAAGACAAAAGATAATTTCATGGTCATTACATGAAAAATAGACCTTGTAACGACAAGAGGAGCCTAATTAGCTTGAGATGATAAGAAAGTCTCAACATTTAGGCATTAAACAACTTCAAATTATCAAGATATGCAAACTAAGAACAATGATTGCTTTCACCCATGGAAGTAAGTAGATTTAGAGATTCAATGGAGTTTAAATTTGTTTGATTTCATTAATATGCTAGGTTGTTTAGCCACATTTGTCATTTTCCTCAACAATGTATCAAAATGTGATCTTTGAATCAAAAGAGGATCCCTGCTAACAAGAAATGATGGGAGGTACTCTTTATTTTGGAACTCAACCAATTATGATCAATAAGAAATGCGAATCAAGATGGAGGACTCTTGTTTGTTTGAATTGAATGAATTCCTATGATTGATGGTTCATGGGCAATATTTTTATATTGAATATAGTCGTTAATAAAGATACAAAACATAATGTCAAGGTCATTGCATGAAAAATACTCCTTATAACCCTTATAACAATAAGTGGAGCCTAATTAGCATGAGGTGATGTGAAAGTCTCATTATTTGGGAATTAAATAACTTCACATTAGCAAGAAATGCAAACCAAGAAGAATGACTTTTTTCACCCATGGAAGTAAGTAGATTTAGAGTTTCAATGGTGTTTAAATTTGTTTGATTTAATTAATATACTAGGTTGTTTAGCCACATTTGTCATTTTCATCATCAATGTATCAAAATGTGATCTTGGAATCAAAATAGGAGCGCTGCTAACAAGAAATGATGGGAGGTACTCTTTATTTTGGAACTCAACCAATTATTATCAATAAGAAATGTGAATCAAGATGGAGGACTCTTGTTTGTTACAATTGATTGAATTCCTCTTATTGATGGTTCATCGGCAATAATTATATAATGAATATAGTCCTTAATAAAGATTCAAAACATAATATCAAGGTCATTGCATGAAAAATTCTCCTTGTAACAGTAAGAGGAACCTAATTAGCATGAGGTGATATGAAAGTCTTATTATTTAGAAATTAAATAACTTCACATTAGCAAGAAATGCAAACCAAGAAGAATGATTGCTTTCACCCATGGAAGTAAGTAGATTGAGAGTTTTAATGGAGTTTAAATTTGTTTGATTTAATTAATATACTAGGTTGTTTAGCCACATTTGTCATTTTAATCATCAATGTATCAAAATGTGATCTTGGAATCAAAATAGGAGCACTACTAACAAGAAATGATGGGAGGTACTCTTTATTTTGGAACTCAACCAATAATGATTAATAAGAAATGTGAATCAAGATCGAAGACTCCATTGTTTGTTGGAATCGAATGAATTCATTTTATAAATGGTTCATGGGTATTGTTTTTATACCAAATATTGTCGTCAATAAAGACATAAAAGATAATTTCTTGGTCATTGCATGAAAAATAGACCTTGTAATGATAAGAGGAGCCTAGTTAGCTTGTGGTGATAAGAAAGTCACAACATTTAAGCATTAAACAACTTCAAATTGTCAAGAAATGCAAACCAAGAACAATGACTGATTTCACCCGTGGAAGTAAGTAGATTTCGAGTTTCAATGGAGTTTAAATTTGTTTGATTTCATTAATATACAAGGTTGTTCAGCCACATTTGTCATTTTCCGCATCAATGTATCAAAATGTGGTCTTTGAATCAAAAGAGGAGCCTTGCTAACAAGAAATGATGGGAGGTACTCTTTATTTTTGAAATCAACCAATTATTATCAATAAGAAATGCGAATCAAGATGCAGGACTCTTGTTTGTTGGAATTGAATGAATTCCTCTGATTGATGGTTCATGGGCAATATTTATATAATGAATATGGTAGTTAATAAACATTCAAAACATAATGTCAAGGTCATTGCATGAAAAATACTCCTTGTAACAGTAAGAGGAGCCTAATTAGCATGAGGTGATATGAAAGTCTCAATATTTAGGGATTAAACAACTTCAAAGTATCAAAAAATGCAAACTATGAACAATGACTTCTTTCACCCATGGAAGAAAGTAGATTTAGAGTTTCAATGGAGTTTATGTTTGTTTGATTTAATTTATATACTAGGTTGTTTTGCCACATTTGTCATTTTCATCATCAATGTATCAAAATGTGATCTTGGAATCAAAATAGGAGCCCTACTAACAAGAAATGATGGGAGGTACTCTTTATTTTAGGACTCAACCAATTATTATCAATAAGAAATGCGAAACAAGATGGAGGACTCTTGTTTGCTGGAATTGAATGAATTCCTCTGATTGATGGTTCATGGGCAATATTTATATAATGAATATAGTCGTTAATAAACATTCAAAACATAATGTCAAGGTCATTGAATGAAAAATATTCCCGTAACAGTAAGAGGAGCCTAATTAGCATGAGGTGATATGAAAGTCTTATTATTTAGGAAAATTGAATAACTTCACATTAGCAAGAAATGCAAACCAAGAAGAATGATTGCTTTCACCCATGGAAGTAAGTAGATTGAGAGTTTCAATGGAGTTTAAATTTTTTTGATTTAATTAATATACAAGGTTGTTTAGCCACATTTGTCATTTTCATCATCAATGTATCAAAATGTGTGCTTGGAATCAAAAGAGGAGCCCTGCTAACAAGAAATGATGGGAGGTACTCTTTATTTTCAAAATCAACCAATTATTATCAATAAGAAATGCGAATCAAGATGGAGGACTCCATTGTTTGTAGGAATTGAATGAATTCATGTTATAAATGCTTTATGGGTATTGTTTTTATACCAAATATAGTCGTTAATAAAGATATAAAAGATAATTTATTGGTCATTGTACGAAAAATAGACTTTGTAATGACGAGAGGAGCCTAATTAGCTAGAGGTGAAAAGAAAGTCTCAACATTTAGGCAGTAAACAACTTGAAATTATCAAGAAATACAAACCAAGAACAATGACTGCTTTAACCCATGGAAGTAAGTAGATTGAGTTTCAATGAAGTCTAAATTTGTTTGATTTCATTAATATACTAGGTTGTTTAGCCACATTTGTCATTTTCCTCATCAATGTATCAAATGTGATATTTGAATTAAAAGAGGAGTCCTGCTAACTAGAAATGATGGGAGGTACTCTTTATTTTTGAACTCAACCAATTATTATTAATAAGAAATGCGAATCAAGATGGTGGACTCTTGTTTGTTGGAATTGAATGAATTCCTCTGATTGATGGTTCATGGGCAATATTTATATAATGAATATAGTCGTTAATGAAGATTCAAAACATCATGTCAAGTTCATTGCATGAAAAATACTCCTTGTAACAGTAAGAGGAGCCTAATTAGCATGAGGTGATATGAAAGTCTCAATATTTAGGGATAAAACAACTTCAAATTATCAAGAAATGCAAATGAAGAACAATGACTGGTTTCACCCATGGAAGTAAGTAGATTTAGAGTTTCAATGGAGTTTAAGTTTGTTTGATTTAATTAATATACTAGGTTGTTTTGCCACATTTGTCATTTTCATCATCAATATATCAAAATGTGATCTTGGAATAAAAATAGGAGCCCTACTAACAAGAAATGATGGGAGGTACTCTTTATTTTAGAACTCAACCAATTATTATCAATAAGAAATGCGAAACAAGATGGAGGACTCTTGTTTGTTGGAATTGAATGAATTACTCTGATTGATGGTTCATGGGAAATATTTATATAATGAATATAGTCATTAATAAAGATTCAAAAAATAATGACAAGGTCATTACAGGAAAAATACTCCTTGTAAGACTAAGAGGAGCCGAATTAGCATGAGGTGATATGAAAGTCTCATTATTTAGGAATTAAATAACTTCACATTAGCAAGAAATGCAAACCAAGAAGAATGAATGCTTTCACCCATGGAAGTAAGTAGATTTAGAGTTTCAATGGAGTTTAAATTTGATTGATTTAATTAATATACTAGGTTGTTTAGCCACATTTGTCATTTTCATCATCAATGTATCAAAATGTGTGCTTGGAATCAAAAGAGGAGCCCTACTAACAAGAAATGATGGGAGGTACTCTTTATTTCGGAACTCAACCAATTATGATCAATAAGAAATGTGAATCAAGATGGAGGACTCCATTGTTTGTTGGAATTGAATGAATTCATGTTATAAATGGTTCATGGGTATTGTTTTTATACCAAATATTGTCGTCAATAAAGACATAAAAGATAATTTCTTGGTCATTGCACAAAAAATAGACCTTGTAATGACGAGAGGAGCCTAATTAGCTTGAGGTAATAAGAAAGTTTCAACATTTAGGCATTAAACAACTTCAAATTATCAAGAAATGCAAAGCAAGAACAATGACTGCTTTTACCCATGGAAGTAAGAAGATTTAGAGTTTCAATGGAGTTTAAATTTTTTTGATTTCATTAATATACTAGGTTGTTTAGCCACATCTGTCATTTTCATCATGAATGTATCGAAATGTGTGCTTGGAATCAAAAGAGGAGTCCTGCTAACAAGTAATGATGGGAGGTACTCTTCATTTTAGAACTGACCCAATTATTATCAATAAGAAATGCGAATCAAGATGGAAGAGTTTATTGTTTGTAGGAATTGAATGAATTCATGTTATAAATGGTTCATGGGTATTGTTTTTATGCCAAATAGAGTTGTCAATAAAGACACAAAAGATAATTTCATGGTCATTGCTTGAAAAATAGAGGTTGTAATGATGAGAGGAGTCTAATTAAGTTGAGGTGATCTGAAAGTCTCAATATTTAGGGATTAAACAACTTCAAATTATCAAGAAATGCAAACCAAGATGAATGACTAGTTTCACCCATGGAAGTAGGTAGATTTAGAGTTTCAATGAAGTTTAAATTTGTTTAATTTCATTAATATACTAGGTTGTTTAGCCACATTTGTCATTTTCATCATCAATGTATCAAAATGTGATCTTGGAATCAAAATAGGAGCACTGCTAACAAGAAATGATGGGAGGTACTCTTTATTTTGGAACTCAACCAATAATGATTAATAAGAAATGTGAATCAAGATCGAAGACTCCATTGTTTGTTGGAATCGAATGAATTCATTTTATAAATGGTTCATGGGTATTGTTTTTATACCAAATATTGTCGTCAATAAAGACATAAAAGATAATTTCTTGGTCATTGCACGAAAAATAGACCTTGTAATGATGAGAGGAGCCTAGTTAGCTTGTGGTGATAAGAAAGTCACAACATTTAAGCATTAAACAACTTCCAATTGTCAAGAAATGCAAACCAAGAACAATGACTGATTTCACCCGTGGAAGTAAGTAGATTTCGAGTTTCAATGGAGTTTAAATTTGTTTGATTTCATTAATATACAAGGTTGTTCAGCCACATTTGTCATTTTCCTGCATCAATGTATCAAAATGTGGTCTTTGAATCAAAAGAGGAGCCTTGCTAACAAGAAATGATGGGAGGTACTCTTTATTTTTGAACTCAACCAATTATTATCAATAAGAAATGCGAATCAAGATGCAGGACTCTTGTTTGTTGGAATTGAATGAATTCCTCTGATTGATGGTTCATGGGCAATATTTATATAATGAATATGGTCGTTAATAAACATTCAAAACATAATGTCAAGGTCATTGCATGAAAAATACTCCTTGTAACAGTAAGAGGAGCCTAATTAGCATGAGGTGATATGAAAGTCTCAATATTTAGGGATTAAACAACTTCAAAGTATCAAAAAATGCAAACTATGAACAATGACTTCTTTCACCCATGGAAGAAAGTAGATTTAGAGTTTCAATGGATTTTATGTTTGTTTGATTTAATTTATATACTAGGTTGTTTAGCCACATTTGTCATTTTCATCATCAATGTATCAAAATGTGATCTTGGAATCAAAATAGGAGCCCTACTAACAAGAAATGATGGGAGGTACTCTTTATTTTAGGACTCAACCAATTATTATCAATAAGAAATGCGAAACAAGATGGAGGACTCTTGTTTGCTGGAATTGAATGAATTCCTCTGATTGATGGTTCATGGGCAATATTTATATAATGAATATAGTCGTTAATAAACATTCAAAACATAATGTCAAGGTCATTGAATGAAAAATATTCCCTTAACAGTAAGAGGAGCCTAATTAGCATGAGGTGATATGAAAGTCTTATTATTTAGGAATTGAATAACTTCACATTAGCAAGAAATGCAAACCAAGAAGAATGATTGCTTTCACCCCCATGGAAGTAAGTAGATTGAGAGTTTCAATGGAGTTTAAATTTGTTTGATTTAATTAATATATACAAGGTTGTTTAGCCACATTTGTCATTTTCATCATCAATGTATCAAAATGTGATCTTGGAATCAAAATAGGAGCACTGCTAACAAGAAATGATGGGAGGTACTCTTTATTTTGCAAACTCAACCAATTATTATCAATAAGAAATGCGAATCAAGATGGAGGACTCCATTGTTTGTAGGAATTGAATGAATTCATGTTATAAATGCTTTATGGGTATTGTTTTTATACCAAATATAGTCGTTAATAAAGATATAAAAGATAATTTATTGGTCATTGTACGAATAATAGACTTTGTAATGACGAGAGGAGCCTAATTAGCTAGAGGTGAAAAGAAAGTCTCAACATTTAGGCAGTAAACAACTTGAAATTATCAAGAAATACAAACCAAGAACAATGACTGCTTTAACCCATGGAAGTAAGTAGATTGAGTTTCAATGGAGTCTAAATTTGTTTGATTTCATTAATATACTAGGTTGTTTAGCCACATTTGTCATTTTCCTCATCAATGTATCAAAATGTGTATATTTGAATTAAAAGAGGAGTCCTGCTAACTAGAAATGATGGGAGGTACTCTTTATTTTTGAACTCAACCAATTATTATTAATAAGAAATGCGAATCAAGATGGTGGACTCTTGTTTGTTGGAATTGAATGAATTCCTCTGATTGATGGTTCATGGGCAATATTTATATAATGAATATAGTCGTTAATGAAGATTCAAAACATCATGTCAAGTTCATTGCATGAAAAATACTCCTTGTAACAGTAAGAGGAGCCTAATTAGGATGAGGTGATATGAAAGTCTCAATATTTAGGGATAAAACAACTTCAAATTATCAAGAAATGCAAATGAAGAACAATGACTGGTTTCACCCATGGAAGTAAGTAGATTTAGAGTTTCAATGGAGTTTAAGTTTGTTTGATTTAATTAATATACTAGGTTGTTTTGCCACATTTTTCGTTTTCATCATCAATATATCAAAATGTGATCTTGGAATAAAAATAGGAGCCCTACTAACAAGAAATGATGGGAGGTACTCTTTATTTTAGAACTCAACCAATTATTATCAATAAGAAATGCGAAACAAGATGGAGGACTCTTGTTTGCTGGAATTGAATGAATTCCTCTGATTGATGGTTCATGGGCAATATTTATATAATGAATATAGTCGTTAATAAACATTCAAAACATAATGTCAAGGTCATTGAATGAAAAATATTCCCGTAACAGTAAGAGGAGCCTAATTAGCATGAGGTGATATGAAAGTCTTATTATTTAGGAATTGAATAACTTCACATTAGCAAGAAATGCAAACCAAGAAGAATGATTGCTTTCACCCATGGAAGTAAGTAGATTGAGAGTTTCGATGGAGTTTAAATTTGTTTGATTTAATTAATATACAAGGTTGTTTAGCCACATTTGTCATTTTCATCATCAATGTATCAAAATGTGTGCTTGGAATCAAAAGAGGAGCCCTGCTAACAAGAAATGATGGGAGGTACTCTTTATTTTCAAACTCAACCAATTATTATCAATAAGAAATGCGAATCAAGATGGAGGACTCCATTGTTTGTAGGAATTGAATGAATTCATGTTATAAATGCTTTATGGGTATTGTTTTTATACCAAATATAGTCGTTACAAGAAATGCAAACCAAGAAGAATGATTGCTTTCACCCATGGAAGTAAGTAGATTTAGAGTTTCAATGGAGTTTAAAGTTGTTTGATTTAATTAATATACTAGGTTGTTTAGCCACATTTGTTATTTTCATCATCAATGTGTCAAAATGTGATCTTGGAATCAGGCGAGGAGCCCTGCTAACAAGAAATGATGGGAGGTACTCTTTATTTTGGAACTCAACCAATTATTATCAATAAGAATTGCAAATCAAGATGGAGTACTCCTTTATTTGTTGGAATTGAATGAATTCATGTTATAAATTGTTCCTGGTTATTGTTTTTATACCAAATATAGTCACCAATAAAGACACAAAAGATAATTTCATGGTCATTGCATGAAAAATAGACCTTGTAACAATGAGAGCAGGATAATTCGCTTGAGGCAATATGAAAGTCTCTTTATTTAGGGTGTAAGCAACTTCACATTATCAAGAAATGCAAACCAAGAAGAATGACTTCTTTCACCGATCGAAGTTAGTAGATTTAGAGTTTCAATTTAGTTTAAATTTGTTTGATTTCATTAATATACTAGGTTGTTTAGCCACATTTGTCATTTTGATCATCAATGTGCTTGGAATAAAAAAGGAGCCGTTCTAACAAGAAATCATGGGAGGCACTCTTTATTTTGGAACTCAAGCAATTATTATCAATGAGAAATGCAAATCAAGGTTGAGGGCTCTTGTTTGTTGGAATTGATGGTTCATGGGTAATATTTTTATAATGATTATAGTGGTTAATACAGTTACAAAACATAATGTCAAGGTCATTGCATGAAAAATACACCTTGTAACAATAAGAGGAGCCTAATTAGCATGAGGAGATATGAACGTCTCATTATTTAGTAATTAAAAAACTTCACGTTAGCACGAAATGCAAACCAAGAAGAATGACCACTTGCACCCATGGAAGTAAGTAGATTTAGTGTTTCGATAGAGTTTAAATTTGTTTGATTTAATTAATATACTAGGTTGTTTAGCCACATTTGACATTTTCATCATCAATGTATCAAAATGTGTGCTTGGAATCAAAAGAGGAGCCCTGCTAACAAGAAATGATGGGAGGTACTCTTTATTTTGGAACTCAACCAATTATTATCAATAAGAAATGCGAATCAAGGTGGAGGACTCTTGTTTGTTGGAATTGAATGAATTCCTCTAATTGATGGTTCATGGGCAACATTTTTATAATGATTATAGTCGTTAATAAAGATACAAAACACAATGTCAAGGTCATTGAATGAAAAATACTCCTTGTAATAGTAAGAGGGGCCTAATTAGCATGAGGAGATATGAAAGTATCATTATTTAGGAATTAAAAAACTACACATTAGCAAGAAATGCAAACGAAGAAGAATGACCACTTTCACCCATGGAAATAAGTAGATTTAGAGTTTCAATAAAGTTTAAATTTGTTTGATTGAATTAATATACTAGGTTGTTTTAACAGATATGTTAATTTCATCATCAATGGATCAAAATTTTGGTTGGAACCAAAAGAGGAGCACTGCTAATTAGAAATGATTGGAGGTACTCTTTATTTTGGAACTCAACCAATTATTATGAATAAGAAATGCAAATCAAGATGGAGGACTCCATTGTTTGTTGGAATTGAATGAATTCATGTGATGAAAGGTTCATGGGTATTGTTTTTATGCCAAATATAGTTGTCAATAAAGACAAAAAAGATAATTTCACGGTCATTGCTTGAAAAATTGACCTTGTAACGATGAGAGGAGCCTAATTAGCTTGAGGTGATATGAACGTCTCATTATTTAGGCATTAAACAACTTCACATTATCAAGAAATGCAATCCAAGAAGAATGATTGCTTTCACCGATGGAAGTAAGTAGATTTAGTGTTTTAATGGGATTTATATTTGTTTGATTTCACTAATATACTAGGTTGTTTAGCCACATTTGTCATTTTTATCATCAATGTATCAAAATGTGTGCTTGGAATCAAAAGAGGAGTCCTGCTAACAAGAAATGATGCGAGGTACTCTTTATTTTGGAACTCAAGCAATTATTATCAATAAGAAATGTGAATCAAGGTGGAGGACTCTTGTTTCTTGGAATTCAATGAATTCCTCTGATTGATGGTTCATGGGCAATATTTTTATAATGATTATAGTGGTTAATACAGTTACAAAGCATAATGTCAAGGTCATTGCATGAAAAATACACCTTGTAACAATAAGAGGAGCCTAATTAGAATGAGGAGATATGAAAGTCTCATTATTTAGTAATTAAAACACTTCACATTAGCACGAAATGCAAACCAAGAAGAATGACCACTTTCACCCATGGAAGTAAGTACATTTAGTGTTTCGATAGAGTTTAAATTTGTTTGATTTAATTAATATACTAGGTTTTTTAGCCACATTTGACATTTTCATCATCAATGTATCAAAATGTGTGTTTGGAATCAAAAGAGGAGCCCTGCTAACAAGAAATGATGGGAGGTACTCTTTATTTTGGAACTCAACCAATTATTATCAATAAAAAATGCAAATCAAGGTGGAGGACTCTTGTTCGATGGAATTGAATGAATTCCTCTAATTGATGGTTCATGGGCAACATTTTTATAATGATTATAGTGGTTAATAAAGATAAAAAACATAATGTCAAGTTTATTGCATGAAAAATACTCCTTATAACAATAAGACGAGCCTAATTAGCATCAAGTGATATGAAAGTCTCATTATTTAGGAATTAAATAACTTCATATTATCGAGAAATACAAACCAAGAGGAATGACTGCTTTCACCCATGGAAGTAAGTAGATTTAGTGTTTCGATAGAGTTTAAATTTTTTTGATTTAATTAATATACTAGGTTCATTAGCCACGTTTGTCATTTTCATCATCAATGTATCAAAATGTGTTCTTGGAATCAAAAGAGGAGCCCTGTGAACGAGAAATGATAGGAGATACTCTTTATTTTAGATCTTAACCAATTATTATGAATAGGAAATGCGAATCAAGATGGAGGACTCTTGTTTGTAGGAATTGAATGAATTCCTCTGATTGATGGTTCATGGGCAATATTTTTATAATGGATATAGTCGTTAATAAAGATAAAAAACATAATGTCAAGTTTATTGTATGAAAAATACGCCTTGTAACAATAAGACGAGCCTAATTAGCATCAAGTGATATGAAAGTCTCATTATTTAGGAATTAAATAACATCACATTATCAAGAAACGCAAACCAAGAAGAATGACTGCTTTCACCCATGGAAGTAAGTAGATTTAGAGTTTTGATAGAGTTTAAATTTTTTTTATTTAATTAATATACTAGGATCTTTAGCCACGTTTGTCATTTTCATCATCAATGTATCAAAATGTGTTCTTGGAATCAAAAGAGGAGCCCTGTGAACGAGAAATGATAGGAGATACTCTTTATTTTAGATCTTAACCAATTATTATGAATAGGAAATGCGAATCAAGGTGGAGGACTCTTGTTTGTTGGAATTGAATGAATTCCTTTGATTGATGGTTCATGGGCAATATTTTTATAATGGATATAATCGTTAATAAAGATAAAAAATCACATTAGCACGAAATGAAACCAAGATGAACCATTGATTTTGCAGATGGAAGTGAGTAGATTTAGAGTTTCAATTGTGTTTAAATTTGTTTGATTGAATTAATATACTAGGTTATTTTGTCAGATATGTTAATTTCATCTTCAATGTATCAAAATGAGTGCTTGGAACCAAAAGAGGAGCACTGCTAATTAGAAATGACGGGAGGTACTCTTCATTTTGTAACTCAAAAAATTATTATGAAGAAGAAATGCAAATCAAGATGGAGGACTCCATTGTTTGTTGGAATTGAAAGAATTCATGTTATAAAAGTTTCATGGGTAATGTTTTTATACCAAATATAGTTGTTAATAAGGACACAAAAGATAATTTCATGGTGATTGTATGAAAAATAGACCTTGTACCGACGAGAGCAGGCTAATTAGCTTGAGGCGATATGAAAGTCTCAATATTTACGGTTTAAAGAACTTCACATTATCAAGAAATGATAACCAGGAAGAATGATTACTTTCACCGATGGAAGTTAGTAGATTTAGAGTTTTGATAGAGTATAGCTTTGTTTGATTTATTTAATATATTAGGTTGTTTAGCGACATTTGTGATTTTCATCATCAATGTATCAAAATGTGTGCTTGGAATCAAAAGAGGATCCCTGCCAACAAGAAATGATGGGAGGTACTCTTTATTTTGCAACTCAACCAATTATTATCAATAAGAAATGTGAATCAAGATGGAGGACTCTTGTTTGTTGGAATCGAATGAATTCATGTTATAAAAGGTTCATGGGTAAAATTTTTATACCAAATATAGTCGTTAATAAAGACACAAAAGATAATTTCATGGTCATTGTATGAAAAATAGACCTTGTAACGACGAGAGCAGCCTAATTAGCTTGACGCGATGTGAAAGTCTCATTATTTAGGGTTTAAACAACTTCACATTATCACGCAATACAAACCATGAAGAATGACTGCTTTCACCGATGGAAGTTAGTAGATTTAGAGTATCAATGAAGTTTAAATTTTTCTTATTTCATTAATATACTAGGTTGTTTAGCCACATTTGTCATTTTAATCATCAATGTATCAAAATGTGTGCTTGGAATCAAAAGAGGAGCCCTGCTAACAAGAAATGATGGGAGGTACTCTTTATTTTGGAAATCAACCAATTATTATCAATAAGAAACGAGAATCAAGATGGAGGACTCTTGTTTGTTCGAATTGATTGAATTCCTCTGATTGATGGCTCATGGGTAATATTTTTATAATGAATATAGTTGTTAAGAAAGATAGAAAACATAAAGTCGAGGTCATTGCATGAAAAATACTCCGGGTAGCAATAAGAGGAGCCTAATTAGCATGAGGTGATATGAAAGTCTCATTATTGAGGAATTAAACAACTTCACATTAGCACGAAATGAAACAAAGATGAATCATTGATTTTGCAGATGGAAGTGAGTAGATTTAGAGTTTCAATGGTGTTTAAATTTGTTTGATTGAATTAATATACTAGGTTGTTTTGTCAGATATGTTAATTTCATCTTCAATGTATCAAAATGAGTGCTTGGAACCAAAAGAGGAGCACTGCTAATTAGAAATGACGGGAGGTACTCTTCATTTTGTAACTCAAAAAATTATTATGAAGAAGAAATGCAAATCAAGATGGAGGACTCCATTGTTTGTTGGAATTGAAAGAATTCATGTTATAAAAGTTTCATGGGTAATGTTTTTATACCAAATATAGTTGTTAATAAGGACACAAAAGATAATTTCATGGTGATTGTATGAAAAATAGACCTTGTACCGACGAGAGCAGGCTAATTAGCTTGAGGCGATATGAAAGTCTCAATATTTAGGGTTTAAAGAACTTCACATTATCAAGAAATGCAAACCAAGAAGAATGACTGCTTTCACTGATGGATGTTAGTAGATTTAGAGTTTCGATAGAGTATAACTTTGTTTGATTTATTTAATATATTAGGTTGTTTAGCGACATTTGTGATTTTCATCATCAATGTATCAAAATGTGTGCTTGGAATCAAAAGAGGATCCCTGCCAACAAGAAATGATGGGAGGTACTCTTTATTTTGCAACTCAACCAATTACTATCAATAAGAAATGCGAATCAAGATGGAGGACTCTTGTTTGTTGGAATTGAATGAATTCATGTTATAAAAGGTTCATGGGTAATGTTTTTATACCAAATATAGTCGTTAATAAAGACACAAAAGATAATTTCATGGTCATTGTATTAAAAATAGACCTTGTAACGATGAGAGCAGCCTGATTAGCTTGAGGCGATGTGAAAGTCTCATTATTTGGGGTTTAAACAACTTCACATTATCACGAAATACAAACCATGAAGAATGACTGCTTTCACCGATGGAAGTTAGTAGATTTAGAGTATCAATGAAGTTTAAATTTTTCTTATTTCATTAATATACTAGGTTGTTTAGCCACATTTGTCATTTTAATCATCAATGTATCAAAATGTGTGCTTGGAATCAAAAGAGGAGCCCTGCTAACAAGAAATGATGGGAGGTACTCTTTATTTTGGAAATCAACCAATTATTATCAATAAGAAACGAGAATCAAGATGGAGGACTCTTGTTTGTTCGAATTGATTGAATTCCTCTGATTGATGGCTCATGGGTAATATTTTTATAATGAATATAGTTATTAAGAAAGATAGAAAACATAAAGTCGAGGTCATTGCATGAAAAATACTCCGGGTAACAATAAGAGGAGCCTAATTAGCATGAGGTGATATGAAAGTCTCATTATTTAGGAATTAAACAACTTCACATTAGCACGAAATGAAACCAAGATGAATCATTGATTTTGCAGATGGAAGTGAGTAGATTTAGAGTTTCAATGGTGTTTAAATTTGTTTGATTGAATTAATATACTAGGTTGTTTTGTCAGATATGTTAATTTCATCTTCAATGTATCAAAATGAGTGCTTGGAACCGAAAGAGGAACACTGCTAATTAGAAATGACGGGAGGTACTCTTCATTTTGTAACTCAAAAAATTATTATGAAGAAGAAATGCAAATCAAGATGGAGGACTCCATTGTTTGTTGGAATTGAAAGAATTCATGTTATAAAAGTTTCATGGGTAATGTTTTTATACCAAATATAGTCGTTAATAAGGACACAAAAGATAATTTCATGGTGATTGTATGAAACATAGACCTTGTACCGACGAGAGCAGGCTAATTAGCTTGAGGCGATATGAAAGTCTCAATATTTAGGGTTTAAAGAACTTCACATTATCAAGAAATGCAAACCAAGAAGAATGACTGCTTTCACTGATGAAAGTTAGTAGATTTAGAGTTTTGATGGAGTTTATGTTTGATTGATTTCATTAATATACTAGGTTGTTTAGCAACATTTGTCATTTTGATCATCAATGTATCAAAATGTGTGCTGGGAATCAAGAAGGAGCCTTGCTAACAAGAAATGATGGGAGGTACACTTTATTTTGGAATTTAACCAATTATTTTCAACAAGAAATGTGAATCAAGGTGGAAGACACTTCGTTCTTGGAATTGAATGAATTCCTCTGATTGATGGTTCATGGGTAATATTTGTATAATGAATATAGTCGTTAAAAAAGATAGAAAACATAAAGTCAAGGTCATTGCATGAAAAATACTCCTTGTAACAATACTAGGAGCCTAATTAGCAGGAGGTGATATGAAAGTCTCATTATTTATGAATTAAACAACTTCACATTAGCACGAAATGAAAACAAGATGAATGATTACTTTTGCAGATGGAAGTGAGTAGATTTAGAGTTTCAATGGTTTTTAAATTTGTGATCGGAGGTCCTCTTTATTTTGGAACTCAACCAATTATTATGAATAAGAAATGCAAATCAAGATGGAGGACACCATTGTTTGTTGGAATTGAAAGAATTCATGTTATAAAAGGTACATGGGCAATGTTAATAAAGATACAAAAGATAATTTCATGGTCATTGTATGAAAAATAGACTTTGTAACGATGAGAGCAGCCTAATTAGCTTGACGTGATATCAAAGTCTCATTATTTAGGGTTTAAACAACTTCACATTAGCAAGAAATGCAAACCAAGAATAATGACTGCTTTCACCCATGGAACTAAGTAGATTTAGAGTTTCGATAGAGTATAAATTTGTTTGATTTAATAAACATACTAGGTTGTTTAGCCACATTTGTCATTTTCATCATCAATGTATCAAAATGTGTGCTTGGGATCAAAGGAGGATCCCTGCTAACAAGAAATGATGGGAGGTACTCTTTATTTTGCAACTCAACCAATTATTATCAATAATAAATGCGAATCAAGATGGAGGACTCTTGTTTGTTGCAATTGAATGAATTCATGTTATAAAAGGTTCATGGGTAATGTTTTTATACCAAATATAGTCGTTAATAAAGACATAAAAGATAATTTCGGGGTCATTGTATGAAAAATAGACCTTGTAAGGATGAGAGCAGCCTAATCAGCTTGAGGCGATATTAAAGTCGCATTATTTAGGGTTTAAACAACTTCACATTATCAAGAAATACAAACCAAGAAGAATGACTGCTTTCACGGATGGATGTTAGTAGATTTACAGTATCAATGGAGTTTAAATTTATTTGATTTCATTAATATACTAGGTTGTTTAGCCACATTTGTCATTTTAATCATCAATGTATCAAAATGTGTGCTTGGAATCAAAAGAGGAGCCCTACTAACAAGAAATGATGGGAGGTACTATTTATTTTGGAAATCAACCAATTATTATCAATAAGAAACGAGAATCAAGATGGAGGACTCTTGTTTGTTGGAATTGATTGAATTCCTCTGATTGATGGCTCATGGGTAATATTTTTATAATGAATATAGTCGTTAAGAGAGATAGAAAACATAAAGTCGAGATCATTGCATGAAAAATACTCCGGCTAACAAAAAGAGGAGCCTAATTAGCATGAGGTGATATGAAAGTCTCATTATTTATGAATTAAACAACTTCACATTAGCACGAAATGAAACCAAGATGAATCATTGATTTTGCAGATGGAAGTGAGTCGATTTAGTGCTTCAATCTTGTTTAAATTTGTTAGATTGAATTAATATACTAGGTTGTTTTGTCAGATATGTTAATTTCATAATCAATGTATCAAAATGTGTGCTTGCAACCAAAAGAGGAGCACTGCTAATTAGAAATGATGGGAGGTACTCTTTATTTTGTAACTCAAAAAATTATTATGAAGAATAAATGCAAATCAAGATGGAGGACTCCATTGTTTGTTGGAATTGAAAGAATTCATGTTATAAAAGTTTCATGGGTAATGTTTTTATACCAAATATAGTCGTTAATAAAGACACAAAAGATAATTTCATGGTCATTGTATAAAAAATAGACCTTGTACCGACGAGAGCAGCATAATTAGCTTGAGGCGATATGAAAGTCTCATTATTTAGGGTTTAAAGAACTTCACATTATCAAGAAATGCAAACCAAGAAGAATGACTGCTTTCACCGATGGAAGTTAGTAGATTTAGAATTTCAATGGAGTTTAAATTTGATTGATTTCATTAATATATTAGGTTGTTTAGCCACATTTGTCATTTTGATCATCAATGTATCAAAATGTGTGCTGGGAATCAAGAAGGAGCCCTGCTAACAAGAAATGATGGGAGGTAGCCTTTATTTTGGAACTCAACCAATTATTTTCAATAAGAAATGTGAATCAAGGTGAAAGACACTTTGTTCTTGGAATTGAATGTATTCCTCTGATTGATGGTTCATGGGTAATATTTGTATAATGAATATAGTCATTAAAAAAGATACAAAACATAATGTAAATGTCATTGCATGAAAAGTACTCCTTGTAACAATAAGAGGAGCCTAATTAGCATGAGGTGATATGAAAGTCTCATTATTTGGGAATTAAACAACTTCACATCAGCACAAAATGCAAACCAAGAACAATGATTGATTTTGTAGATCAAAGTAAGTGGATTTAGAGTTTCAATGGTGTTTAAATTTGTTTGATTGAATTAATATACTAGGTTGTTTAGCCAGATATGTTAATTTCATCATCAATGTATCAAAATGTGTACTTGGAACGAAAAGAGGAGTACTGCTAATTAGAACTGATGGGAGGTACGCTTTATTTTGTAACTCAAAAAATTATTATGAAGAAGAAATGCAAATCAAGATGGAGGACTCCATTGTTTGTTGGAATTGAAAGAATTCATGTTATAAAAGGTTCATGGGCAATGTTAATAAAGAAACAAAAGATAATTTCATGGTCATTGTATGAAAAATAGACGTTGTAACGACGTGTGCATCCTAATTAGCTTGAGGCGATATGAAAGACTCATTATTTAGGGTTTAAACAACTTCACATTATCAAGACATGCAAACCAAGAAGAATGACATCTTTCACCGATGGATGTTAGTAGATGTAGAGTATCAATGGAGTTTAAATTTATTTGATTTCATTAATATACTAGGTTGCTTAGCCACATTTGTCATTTTAATCATCAATGTATCAAAATGTGTGCTTGGAATCAAAAGAGCAACCATGCTAACAAGAAATGATGGGAGGTACTCTTTATTTTGGAAATCAACCAATTATTATCAATAAGAAATGCGAATCAAGATGGAGGACTCTTGTTTGTTGGAATTGATTGAATTCCTCTAATTGATGGCTCATGGGTAATATTTTTATAATGAATATAATCGTTAAGAAAGATAGAAAACATAAAGTCAAGGTCATTGCATGAAAAATACTCCATGTAACAATAATAGGAGCCTAATTAGTAGGAGGTGATATGAAAGTCTCATTATTTAGGAATTAAACAACTTCACATTAGCACGAAATGAAAACAAGATGAATGATTGCTTTTGCAGATGGAAGTGACTAGATTTAGAGTTTCAATGGTTTTTAAATTTGTTTGATTGAATTAATATACTAGGTTGTTTTCCCAGATATGTTAATTTCATCATCACTGTATCAAAATGTGTGCTTGGAACCAAAAGAGGAACACTACTAATTAGAAATGATGGGAGGTCCTCTTTATTTTGGAACTCAACCAATTATTATGAATAAGAAATGCAAATCAAGATGGAGGACTCCATTGTTTGTTGGAATTGAAAGAATTCATGTTATAAAAGTTATATGGGCAATGTTAATAAAGATACAAAAGATAATTTCATGGTCATTGTATGAAAAATAGACTTTGTAACGATGAGAGCAGCCTAATTAGCTTGACGTGATATCAAAGTCTCATTATTTAGGGTTTAAACAACTTCACATTAGCAAGAAATGCAAACCAAGAATAATGACTGCTTTCACCCATGGAACTAAGTAGATTTAGAGTTTCGATAGAGTATAAATTTGTTTGATTTAATGAACATACTAGGTTGTTTAGCCACATTTGTCATTTTCATCATCAATGTATCAAAATGTGTGCTTGGAATCAAAGGAGGAGCCCTGCTAACAAGAAATGATGGGAGGTACTCTTTATTTTGCAACTCAACCAATTATTATCAGTAATAAATGCGAATCAAGATGGAGGACTCTTGTTTGTTAGAATTGAATGAATTCATGTTATAAAAGGTTCATGGGTAATGTTTTTATACCAAATATAGTCGTTAATAAAGACACAAAAGATAATTTCGTGGTCATTGTATGAAAAATAGACCTTGTAATGACGAGAGCAGCCTAATCAGCTTGAGGAGATATGAAAGTCGCATTATTTAGGGTTTAAACAACTTCACATTATCAAGAAATACAAACCAAGAAGAATGACTGCTTTCACCGATGGAAGTTAGTAGATTTACAATATCAATGAAGTTTCAAGTTATTTGATTTCATTAATATACTAGGTTGTTTAGCCACATTTGTCATTTTAATCATCAATGTATCAAAATGTGTGCTTGGAATCAAAAGAGGAGCCCTACTAACAAGAAATGATGGGAGGTACTATTTATTTTGGAAATCAACCAATTATTATTAATAAGAAATGCGAATCAAGATGGAGGACTCTTGTTTGTTTGAATTGATTGAATTCCTCTGATTGATGGCTCATGGGTAATATTTTTATAATGAATATAGTCGTTAAGAAAGATAGAAAACATAAAGTCGAGGTCATTGCATGAAAAATACTTCGGCTAACAAAAAGAGGAGCCTAATTAGCATGAGGTGATAGAAAGTCTCATTATTTAGGAATTAAATAACTTCACATTAGCACGAAAAGAAACCAAGATGAATCATTGATTTTGCAGATGGAAGTGAGTCGATTTAGTGCTGCAATCGTGTTTAAATTTGTTAGATTGAATTAATATTCTAGGCTATTTTGTCAAATATGTTAATTTCATAATCAATGTATCAAAATGTGTGCTTGCAACCAAAAGAGGAGCACTACTAATTAGACTTTGTACAGACGAGAGCAGCCTAATTAGCTTGAGGCGATATGAAAGTCTCATTATTTATGGTTTAAAGAACTTCACATTATCAAGAAATGCAAACCAGGAAGAATGACTACTTTCACCGACAGAAGTTAGTAGATTTAGAATTTCAATGGAGTTTAAATTTGATTGATTTCTTTAATATACTAGGTTTTTTAGCCACATTTGTCATTTTGATCATCAATGTATCAAAATGTGTGCTGGGAATCAAGAAGGAGCCCTGCTAACAAGAAATGACGGGAGGTACTCTTTATTTTGGAACTCAACCATTTATTTTCAATAAGAAATGCGAATCAAGATGAAGGACACTTCATTCTTGGAATTGAATGAATTCCTCTGCTTGATGGTTCATGGGTAATATTTTTATAATGAATATAATCGTTAAAAAAGATACAAAATATAATGTCAAGGTCATTGCATGAAAAATACTCCTTGTAATAATAAGAGGAGCCTAATTAGCATGAGGTGAAATGAAAGTCTCATTATCTTGGGAATTAAACAACTTCACATTAGCACAAAATGCAAACCAAGAAGAATGATTGCTTTTGCAGATCGAAGTAAGTAGATTTAGAGTTTCAATGGTTTTTAAATTTGTTTGATTGAATTAATATACTAGGTTGTTTAGCCAGATATGTTAATTTCATCATCAATGTATCAAAATGTGTGCTTGGAACCAAAAGAGGAGCACTGCTAATTAGAACTGATGGGAGATACGGTTTATTTTGTAACTCAAAAAATTATTATGAAGAAAAAATGCAAACCAAGATGGAGGACTCCATTGTTTTTTGGAATTGAAAGAATTCATGTTATAAAAGGTTCATGGGTAATGTTTTTATATCAAATATAGTCGTTAATAAAGACATAAAAGATAATTTAATTTTCATTGTATGAAAAAATAGACCTTGCAACGACGTGTGCAGCCTAATTAGCTTGAGGTGATATGAAAGTCTCATTATTTAGGGTTTAAACAACTTCACATTATCAAGACATGCAAACCAGGAAGAATGACATCTTTCACCGATGGAAGTTAGTAGATGTAGAGTATCAATGGAGTTTAAATTTATTTGATTTCATTAATATACTAGGTTGTTTAGCCACATTTGTCATTTTAATCATCAATGTATCAAAATGTGTGCTTGGAATCAAAAGAGCAACCCTGCTAACAAGAAATGATGGGAGGTACTCTTTATTTTGGAAATCAACCAATTATTATCAATAAGAAATGCGAATCAAGATGGAGGACTCTTGTTTGTTGGAATTGATTGAATTCCTCTGATTGATGGCTCATGGGTAATATTTTTATAATGAATATAATCATTAAGAAAGATAGAAAACATAAAGTCAAGGTCATTGCATGAAAAATACTCCGTGTAACAATAATAGGAGCCTAATTAGCAGGAGGTGATATGAAAGTCTCATTATTTAGGAATTAAACAACTTCACATTAGCATGAAATGAAACCAAGATGAATGATTGCTTTTGCAGATGGAAGTGAGTAGATTTAGAGTTTCAATGGTGTTTAAATTTGTTTGATTGAATTAATATACTAGGTTGTTTTGCTAGATATGTTAATTTCATCATCACTGTACCAAAATGTGTGCTTGGAACCAAAAGAGGAACACTACTAATTAGAAATGGTGGGAGGTCCTCTTTATTTTGGAACTCAACCAATTATTATGAATAAGAAATGCAAATCAAGTTGGAGGACTCCATTGTTTGTTGGAATTGAATGCATGCATGTGATGAAAGGTTCATGAGTGTTGTTTTTATACGAAATATAATCGTCAATAAAGACGCGAAAGATAATTTCATGGTCATTGCATGAAAAACAGACCTTGTAACGACGAGAGGAGCCTAATTGGCATGAGGTGATATGAAAGTCACATTATTTAGGGATTAAACAACTTCACATTATCAAGAAATGCAAACCAAGAAGAATGAATACTTTCACCGACGGAAGTTAGTAGATTTAGAGTTTCAATGGAGTTTAAATTTCTTTGATTTCATTAATATACTAGGTTGTTTAGCCACATTTGTCATTTTGATCATCAATGTATCAGAATGTGTGCATCGAATCAAAAGAGGAGCCTTGCTAACAAGAAATTATTGGAGGTACTCTTTACTTTGCAACTCAACCAATTATTATTAATAAGAAATGCGAATCAAGATAGAGGACTCTTGTTTGTTGCAATTGAATGAATTCATGTTATAAAAGGTTGATGGGTAATGGTTTCATACCAAATATAGTCGTTAATAAAGACACAAAAGATAATTTCATGGTTATTGTATGAAAAATAGACCTTGTAACGACGAGAGCAGCCTAATTAGCTTAATGCGATATGAAAGTCTCATGATTTAGGGTTTAAACAACTTCACATTATCAAGAAATGCAAACCAAGAAGAATGACTGCGTTCATCGATGGAAGTTAGTAGATTTAGAGTTTTCATGGAGTTTAAATTTGTTTGCTTTCATTAATACAATAAGTTGTTTAGCCACATTTGTCATTTTCATCATCAGTGTATAAAAATGTGTGCTTTGAATCAAAAGGGGAGCCCTACTAACAAGAAATTATTGGAGGTACTCTTTATTTTGCAACTCAACCAATTATTATGAATAAGAAATGCAAATCAAGATGGAGGACTCCATTGTTTGTTGGAATTGAATGAATTCATGTGATGAAAGGTTCATGGGTGTTGTTTTTATACCAAATATAGTCGTCAATAAAGACGCAAAAGATAATTTCATGGTCATTGCATGAAAAATAGACCTTGTAACGACGAGAGGATCCTAATTAGCTTGAGGTGATATGAAAGTCTCATTATTTAGGGATTAAACAGCTTCACATTATCAAGAAATACAAACCAAGAAGAATGACTGCTTTCACCGATGGAAGTTAGTAGATTTCGAGTTTCAATGGAGTTTAAATTTGTTTGATTTCATTAATATACTAGGTTGTTTAGCTACATTTGTCATTTTGATCATCAATGTATCAAAATGTGTGCTTGGAATCAAAAGAGGAGCCCTGCTAACAAGAAATTATTGGAGGTACTCTTTATTTTGCTACTCAACCAATTATTATGAATAAGAAATGCAAATTAAGGTGGAGGACTCCATTGTTGGTTGGAATTGAATGAATTCATGTGATGAAAGTTTCATAGGTCTTGTTTTTATACCAAACATAGTCGTCAATAAAGACGCAAAAGATAATTTCATGGGCATTGCATGAAAAATAGACCTTGTAACGACGAGAGCAGCCCAATTAGCTTGAGGCGATATGAAAGTCTCATTATTTAGGGTTTAAAAAACTTCACATTATCAAGAAATGTAAACCAAGAAGAATGACTGCTTTCACGGATGGAAGTTAGTAGATTTAGAGTTTCAATGGAGTTTAAATTTATTTGATTTCATTAATATACTAGGTTGTTTAGCCACATTTGTCATTTTTATCATCAATGTATCAAAATGTGTGCATGGAATCAAAAGAAGAGCCTTGCTAACAAGAAATTATTGGAGGTACTCTTTATTTTGCAACTCAACCAATTATTATTAACAAGAAATGCAAATCAAGATAGAGGACTCTTGTTTGTTGCAATTGAATGAATTCATGTTATAAAAGGTTGATAGGTAATGGTTTCATACCAAATATAGTCGTTAATAAAGACACAAAAGATAATTTCATGGTCATTGTATGAAAAATAGACCTTGTAACGACGAGACCAGCCTAATTAGCTTGAGGTGATATGAAAGTCTCATTATTTAGGGATTAAACAACTTCACATTATCAAGAAATGTAAACCAAGAAGAATGACTGCTTTCACGGATGGAAGTTAGTAGATTTAGAGTTTCAATGGAGTTTAAATTTATTTGATTTCATTAATATACTAGGTTGTTTAGCCACATTTGTCATTTTAAACATCAATGTATCAAAATGTGTGCTTGGAATCAAAAGAGGAGCCCTGCTAACAAGAAATGATGGGAGGTACTCTTTATTTTGGAAATCAACCAATTATTATCAATAACAAATGCGAATCAAGATGGAGGACTCTTGTTTGTTGGAATTGATTGAATTCCTCTGATTGATGGCTCATGGGTAATATTTTTATAATGAATATAGTCGTTAAGAAAGATAGAAACATAAAGTCAAGGTCATTGCATGAAAATTACTTCGTGTAACAATAATTTAGAATTTCAATGGTGTTTAAATTTGTTTGATTGAATTAATATACTAGGTTGTTTTGCCATATATGTTAATTTCATCATCAATGTATCAAAATGTGTGCTTGGAACCAAAAGAGGAGCACTGCTAATTAGAAATGATGGGAGGTACTCATTATTTTGTAACTCAAAATTATTATGAATAAGAAATGCAAATCAAGGTGGAGGACTCCATTGTTGGTTGGAATTGAATGAATTCATGTGATGAAAGTTTCATAGGTCTTGTTTTTATACCAAACATAGTCGTCAATAAAGACACAAAAGATAATTTCATGGTCATTGTATGAAAAATAGACCTTGTACCGACGAGAGCAGCCTAGTTAGCCTTAGACGATATGAAAGTCTCATTATTTAGGGTTTAAAGAACTTCACATTATCAAGAAATGCAGACCAAGAAGAATGACTGCTTTCACCGATGGAAGTTAGTAGATTTAGAGTTTCAATGGAGTTTAAATTTGTTTGATTTCATTAATATACTAGGTTGTTTAGCGACATTTGTCATTTTGATCATCAATGTATCAAAATGTGTGCATGGAATGAAAAGAGGAGCCCTGCTAACAAGAAATTATTGGAGGTACTCTTTATTTTGCAACTCAACCAATTATTATCAATAAGAAATGCGAATCAAGATGGAGGACTCTTGTTTGTTGGAATTGAATGAATTCATGTTATAAAAGGTTCATGGGTAAAGTTTTTATACCAAATATAGTCGTTAATAAAGACACAAAAGATAATTTCATGGTCATTGTACGAAAAATAGACCTTGTAACGACGAGAGCAGCCTAATTACCTTAAGGCGATAAGAAAGTCTCATTATTTAGGGTTTAAACAACTTCACATTATGAAGAAATGCAAACCAAGAAGAATGACTGCTTTCACCAATGGAAGTTAGTAGATTTAGAGTTTTAATGGAGTTTAAATTTGTTTGATTTCATTAATATACTAGGTTGTTTAGCCACATTTGTCATTTTGATCATCAATGTATCAAAATGTGTGCTTGGAATTAAAAGAGGAGCCCTGCTAACAAGAAATTATAGGAGGTAATCTTTATTTTGCAACTCAACCAATTATTATGAAAAAGAAATGCAAATCAAGATGGAGGACTCTTGTTTGTTGGAATTGATTGAATTCCTCTGATTGATGGCTCATGGGTAATATTTTTATAATGAATATAGTCGTTAAGAAAGATAGAAACATAAAGTCAAGGTCATTGCATGAAAATTACTTCGTGTAACAATAATAGGAGCCTAATTAGCATGAGGTGATATGAAAGTCTCAGTATTTAGGAATTAATCAATTTCACATTAGCACGAAAAGAAACCAACATGAATGATTGCTTTTGCAGATGGAAGTGAGTAGATTTAGAGTTTCAATGGTGTTTAAATTTGTTTGATTGAATTAATATACTTGGTTGTTTTGCTAAATATGTTAATTTCATCATCAATGTATCAAAATGTGTCCTTGGAACCAAAAGAGGAGCACTGCTAATTAGAAATGATGGGAGGTACTCTTTATTTTGTAAGTCAAAAAATTCTTATGAAGAAGAAATGCAAATCAAGATGGAGGACTCCATTGTTTGTTGTAATTGAAAGAATTCATGTTATAAAAGTTTCATGGGCAATGTTTTCATACCAAATATAGTCGTCAATAAAGACACAAAAGATAATTTCATGGTCATTGTATGAAAAATAGACTTTGTACCGACGAGAGCAGCCTAATTAGCCTTAGGCGATATGAAAGTCTCATTATTTAGGGTTTAAAGAACTTCACATTATCAAGAAATGCAAACCAAGAAGAATGACTGTTTTCACTGATGGAAGTTAGTAGATTTAGAGTTTCAATGGAATTTAAATTTGTTTGATTTCCTTAATAGACTAGGTTGTTTAGCCACATTTGTCATTTTGATCACCAATGTGTCAAAATGTGTGCTTGGAATCAAAAGGGAGCCCTGCTAACAAGAAATGATGGGAGGTACTCTTTATTTTGGAACTCAACCAATTATTTTCCATAAGAAATGCGAATCAAGATGCAGGGCACTTCTTTGTTGGAATTGAATGAATTCCTCTGATTGATGGTTTATGGATAATATTTTTATAATGAATGTAGTCGTTGATAAAGATACAAAACATAATGTCAAGGTCACTGCATGAAAAATACTCCTTGTAACAATAAGAGGAGCCTAATTAGCATGAGGTGATATGAAAGTGTCATTATTTGGGAATTAAACAACTTCACATTAGCACAAAATGCAAACCAAGAAGAATGATTGCTTTTGCACATCGAAGTAAGTAGATTTAGAGTTTCAATGGTGTTTAAATTTGTTTGATTGAATTAATATAATAGGTTGTTTAGCCAGATATGTTAATTTCATCATCAATGTATCAAAATGTGTGCTTGGAACCAAAAGAGGAGCACTGCTAATTAGAACTGATGGGAGGTACTCTTTATTTTGTAACTCAAAAAATTATTATGAAGAAGAAATGCAAATCAAGATGGAGGACTCCATTGTTTGTTGGAATTGAAAGAATTCATGTTATAAAATTTTCATGGGCAATGTTTTTCTACCGAATATACTCCTTAATAAAGACACAAGATAATTTCGTGGTCATTGTATGAAAAATCGACCTTGTACCGACGAGAGCAGCCTAATTAGCTTTATATGAAAGTCTCATTATTTAGGGTTTAAACAACATCACATTATCAAGAAATGCAAACCAAGATGAATGACTGCTGTCACCTGATGGAAGTTAGTAGATTTAGAGTTTCAATGGAGTTTAAATTTGTTTGATTTCATTAATAGACTAGGTTGTTTATCCACATTTGTCATTTTGATCATCAATGTATCAAAATGTGTGCTTGGAATCAAAAGAGGAGCCTTGCTAACAAGAAATTATTGGAGGTACTCTTTATTTTGCAACTCAACCAATTATTATGAATAAGAAATGCAAATCAAGATGGAGGACTCCATTGTTTGTTGGAATTGAATGAATTCATGTGATGAAAGGTTCATGGGTGTTGTTTTTATACCAAATATAGTTGTCAATAAAGACGCAAAAGATAATTTCATGGTCATTGCATGAAAAATAGACCATGTAATGATGAGAGGAGCCTAATTAGCTTGAGGTGATATGAAAGTCTCATTATTTAGGGATTAAACAACTTCACATTATCAAGAGATGCAAACCAAGAAGAATGACTGCTTTCACCGATAGAAGTTAGTAGATTTAGAGTTTCAATGGAGTTCAAATTTGTTTGATTTCATTTAGATCATCAATGTATCAAAATGTGTGCATGGAAACAAAAGAGGAGCCCTGCTAACAAGAAATTATTGGAGGTACTCTTTATTTTGCAACTCAACCAATTATTATGAATAAGAAATGCAAATCAAGATGGAGGACTCCATTGTTTGTTGGAATTGAATGAATTCATGTGATGAAAGGTTCATGGGTGTTGTTTTTATACCAAATATAGTTTTCAATAAAGACGCAAAAGATAATTTCATGGTCATTGCATGAAAAATAGACCATGTAATGATGAGAGGAGCCTAATTAGCTTGAGGTGATATGAAAGTCTCATTATTTAGGGATTAAACAACTTCACATTATCAAGAGATGCAAACCAAGAAGAATGACTGCTTTCACCGATAGAAGTTAGTAGATTTAGAGTTTCAATGGAGTTCAAATTTGTTTGATTTCATTTAGATCATCAATGTATCAAAATGTGTGCATGGAAACAAAAGAGGAGCCCTGCTAACAAGAAATTATTGGAGGTACTCTTTATTTTGCAACTCAACCATTTATTATGAATAAGAAATGCAAATCAAGATGCAGGACTCCATTGTTTGTTGGAATTGAATGAATTCATGTGATGAAAGGTTCATGGGTGTTGTTTTTATACGAAATATAGTCGTTAATAAAGATGCAAAAGATAATTTCATGGTCATTGCATGAAAAATAGTCCTTGTAATGACGAGAGGAGCCTAATTAGCTTTAGGCGATATGAAAGTCTCATTATTTAGGGTTTAAAGAACTTCACATTATCAAGAAATGCAAACCAAGAGGAATGACTGCTTTCACCGATGGAAGTAGGTAGATTTAGAGTTTCGATAGAGTATAAATTTGTTTGATTTAATTAATATACTAGGTTGTTTAGCCATATTTGTCATTTTCATGATCAATGTATCAAAATGTGTGCTTGCAATCAAAAAAGGAGCCCTGCTAACAAGAAATGATGGGAGGTACTCTTTATTTTGCAAGTCAACCAATTATTATCAATAAGAAATGCGAATCAAGATGGAGGACTCTTGTTTGTTGGAATTGAATGAATTCACATTATAAAAGGTTGATGGGTAATGTTTTTATACCAAATATAGTCGTTAATAAATACACTAAAGATAATTTAATGGTCATTGTATGAAAAATAGACCTTGTAACGATGAGACCAGCCTAATTAGCTTCAGGCCATATGAAAGTCTCATTATTTAGGGTTTAAACAACTTCACATTATCAAGAAATGCAAACCCAAAAGAATGACTGCTTCACCGATGGAAGTTAGTAGATTTAGAGTTTCAATGGAGTTTATATTTGTTTGATTTCATTAATATACTAGGTTGTTTAGCCACATTTGTCATTTTGATCATCAATATATCAAAATGTGTGCTTGGAATCAAAAGAGGAGCCCTGCTAACAAGAAATTATTGGAGGTACTCTTTATTTTGCAACCCAACCAATTATCATCAAGAAGAAAAGCGAATCAAGATGGAGGACTCCATTGATTGTTGGAATTGAATGAATTCATGTGATGAAAGGTTCATGGGTGTTGTTTTCATACCAAATATAGTCATCAATAAAGACACAAAAGATAATTTCATGGTCATTGCATGAAAAATAGACCTTGTAACGACGAGAGGAGCCTATTAGCTTGAGGCGATATGATAGTCTCATTATTTAGGGTTTAAACAACTTCACATTATCAACAAATGCAAACCAATAAGCATGACTGCTTTCACCGATGGAAGTAAGTAGATTTAGAGTTTTGATAGAGTATAAATTTGTTTGATTTAATTAATATACTAGGTTGTTTAGCCACATTTGTCATTTTCATGATCAATGTATCAAAATGTGTGCTTGGAATAAAAAAAGGAGCCCTGCTAACTTGAAATGATGGGATGTACTCTTTATTTTGAAAATGAACCCATTATTATCAATAAGAAATGCGAATCAAAATGGAGGACTCTTGTTTGTTGGAATTGAATGAATTCATATTATAAAAGGTTGATGGGTAATGTTTTTATACCAAATATAGTCGTTAATAAATACACTAAAGATAATTTAATGGTCATTGTATGAAAAATAGACCTTGTAACGACGAGAGCAGCCAAATTAGCTTGAGGCAATATGAAAGTCTCATTATTTAGGGTTTAAACAACTTCACATTATCAAGAAATGCAAACCCAAAAGAATGACTGCTTTCACCGATGGAAGTTAGTAGATTTAGAGTTTCAATGGAGTTTAAATTTGTTTGATTTCATTAATACACTAGGTTGTTTAGCCACATTTGTCATTTTGATCATCAATTTATCGAAATGTGTGCTTGGAATCAAAAGAGGAGCCCTGCTAACAAGAAAGTATTGGAGGTACTCTTTATTTTGCAACTCAACCAATTATCATCAATAAGAAATGCGAATCAAGATGGAGGACTCTTGTTTGTTGGAATTGATTGAATTACTCTGATTGATGGCTCATGGGTAATACTTTTATAATGAATATAATCGTTAAGAAAATAGAAAACATAAAGTCAAGGTCATTGCATGAAAAATACTCCGTGTAACAATAATAGGAGCCTAATTCGCAGGAGGTGATATGAAAGTCTCATTATTTAGGAATTAAACAACTTCACATTAGCACGAAATGAAACCAACATGAATGATTGCTTTTGCATATGGAAGTGAGTGAATTTAGAATTTCAATGGTGTTTAAATTTGCTTGATTGAATTAATATACTAGGTCGTTTTGCCAGATATGTTAATTTCATCATCAATGTATCAAAATGGGTGCTTGGAACCAAAAGAGGAAGACTACTAATTAGAAATGATGGGAGGTCCTCTTTATTTTGGAACTCAACCAATTATTATGAATAAGAAATGCAAATCAAGATGGAGGACTCCATTGTTTGTTGGAATTGAAATAATTCATGTTATAAAATTTTCATGGGCAATGTTTTTATACCAAATATAGTCGTGAATAAAGACAGAAAAGATAATTTCATGGTCATTGTATGAAAAATAGACCTTGTACCGACGAGAGCAGCCTAATTAGCTTTAGGCGATATGAAAGTCTCATTATTTAGGGTTTAAAGAACTTCACATTATCAAGAAATGCAAACGAAGAAGAATGACTGCTTTCACCGATGGAACTTAGTAGATTTAGAGTTTCAATGGAGTTTAAATTTGTTCAATTTCATTAATACACTAGGTTGTTTAGCCACATTTGTCATTTTGATCATCAATGTATCAAAACATGTGCTTGGAATCAAAAGAGGGGCCATGCTAACAAGAAATTATTGGAGGTACTCTTTGTTTTGCAACTCAACCAATTATTATGAATAAGAAATGAAAATCAAGATGGAGGACTCCATTGATTGTTGGAATTGAATGAATTCATGTGATGAAAGGTTCATGGGTGTTGTTTTCATACCAAATATAGTCATCAATAAAGACACAAAAGATAATTTCATGGTCATTGCATGAAAAATAGACCTTGTAACGACGAGAGGAGCCTATTAGCTTGAGGCGATATGAGAGTCTCATTATTTAGGGTTTAAACAACTTCACATTATCAACAAATGCAAACCAAGAAGCATGACTGCTTTCACCGATGGAAGTAAGTAGATTTAGAGTTTTGATAGAGTATAAATTTGTTTGATTTAATTAATATACTAGGTTGTTTAGCCACATTTGTCATTTTCATGATCAATGTATCAAAATGTGTGCTTTGAATCAAAAAAGGAGCCCTGCTAGCTTGAAATGATGGGAGGTACTCTTTATTTTGAAAATGAACCCATTATTATCAATAAGAAATGCGAATCAAGATGGAGGACTCTTGTTTGTTCGAATTGAATGAATTCATATTATAAAAGGTTGATGGGTAATGTTTTTATACCAAATATAGACATTAATAAATACACTAAAGATAATTTAATGGTCATTGTATGAAAAATAGACCTTGTAACGATGAGAGCAGCCTAATTAGCTTGAGGCAATATGAAAGTCTCATTATTTAGGGTTTAAACAACTTCACATTATCAAGAAATGCAAACCCAAAAGAATGACTTCTTTCACCAATGGAAGTTAGTAGATTTAGAGTTTCAATGGAGTTAATATTTGTTTGATTTCATTAATACAATAGGTTGTTTAGCCACATTTGTCATTTTGATCATCAATTTATCAAAATGTGTGCTTGAAATCAAAAGAGGAGCCCTACTAACAAGAAATTATTGGAGGTACTCTTTATTTTGCAACTCAACCAATTATCATCAATAAGAAATGCGAATCAAGATGGAGGACTCTTGTTTGTTGGAATTGATTGAATTACTCTGATTGATGGCTCATGGGTAATACTTTTATAATGAATATAATCGTTAAGAAAGATAGAAAACATAAAGTCGAGGTCATTGCATGAAAAATACTCCGTGTAACAATAATAGGAGCCTAATTAGCAGGAGGTGATATGAAAGTCTCATTATTTAGGAATTAAACAACTTCACATTAGCACGAAATGAAACCAACATGAATGATTGCTTTTGCAGATGGAAGTGAGTGAATTTAGAATTTCAATGGTGTTTAAATTTGCTTGAGTGAATTAATATACTAGGTCGTTTTGCCAGATATGTTAATTTCATCATCAATGTATCAAAATGGGTGCTTGGAACCAAAAGAGGAACACTACTAATTAAAAATGATGGGAGGTCCTCTTTATTTTGGAACTCAACCAATTATTATGAATAAGAAATGCAAATCAAGATGGGGGACTCCATTGTTTGTTGGAATTGAAAGAATTCATGTTATAAAATTTTCATGGGCAATGTTTTTATACCAAATATAGTCGTGAATAAAGACAGAAAAGATAATTTCATGGTCATTGTATGAAAAATAGACCTTGTACCGACGAGAGCAGCATAATTAGCTTTAGGCGATATGAAAGCCTCATTATTTAGGGTTTAAACAACTTCACATTATCAAGAAATGCAAACCAAGAAGAATGACTGCTTTCACTGATGGAAGTTAGTAGATTTAGAGTTTCAATGGAGTTTAAATTTGTTCGATTTCATTAATACACTAGGTTGTTTAGCCACATTTGTCATTTTGATCATCAATGTATCAAAACATGTGCTTGGAATCAAAAGAGGAGCCATGCTAACAAGAAATTATTGGAGGTACTCTTTATTTTGCAATTCAACCAATTATTGCTTGAAAAATAAACCTTGTAACGACGAGAGGAACCTAATTAGCTTTCGGCGATATGAGAGTCTCATTATTTAGGGTTTAAACAACTTCATATTATCAAGAAATGCAAACCAAGAAGCATGACTGCTTTCACCGATGGAAGTAAGTAGATTTAGAGTTTTGATAGAGTATAAATTTGTTTGATTTAATTAATATACTAGGTTGTTTAGCCACATTTGTCATTTTCATGATCAATGTATCAAAATTTGTGCTTGGAATCAAAAAAGGAGCCCTGCTAACATGAAATGATGAGAGGTACTCTTTATTTTGGAAATGAACCCATTATTATCAATAAGAAATGCGAATCAAGATGGAGGACTCTTGTTTATTGGAATTGAATGAATTCATATTATAAAAGGTTGATGGGTAATGTTTTTATACCAAATATAGTCGTTAATAAAGACACTAAAGATAATTTAATTGTCATTGTATGAAAAATAGACCTTGTAACGACGAGAGCTGCCTAATTAGCTTGAGGCAATATGAAAGTCTCATTATTTAGGGTTTAAACAACTTCACATTATCAAGAAATGCAAATCCAAAAGAATGACTGCTTTCACCGATGGAAGTTAATAGATTTAGAGTTTCAATGGAGTTTAAATTTGTTTGATTTCATTAATATACTAGGTTGTTTAGCCACATTTGTCATTTTAATCATCAATGTATCAAAATGTGTGCTTGGAATCAAAAGAGGAGCCATGCTAACAAGAAATGATGGGAGGTACTCTTTATTTTGGAAATGAACCCATTATTATCAATAAGAAATGTGAATCAAGATGGAGGACTCTTGTTTGTTGGAATTTATTGAATTCATGTTATAAAAGGTTCATGGGTAATGTTTTTATACCAAATATAGTCGTTAATAAAGACACAAAAGATATTTTCATGGTCATTGGTATGAAAAATAGACCTTGTAACGACGAGAGCAGCCTAATTAGCTTGAGGCAATATGAAAGTCTCATTATTTAGGGTTTAAACAACTTCACATTATCAGGAAATGCAAACCAAGAAGAATGACTGCTTTCACCGATGGAAGTTAGTAGATTTAGAGTTTCAATGGAGTTTAAATTTGTTCAATTTCATTAATACACTAGGTTGTTTAGCCACATTTGTCATTTTGATCATCAATGTATCAAAACCAACATGAATGATTGCTTTTGCAGATGGAAGTGAGTAGATTTAGAGTTTCAATGGGTTTTAAATTTGTTTGATTGAATTAGTATACTAGGTTGTTTTTCCAGATATGTTAATTTCATCATCAATGTATCAAAATGTGTGCTTGGAACCAAAAGAGGAACACTACTAATTAGAAATGATGGGAGGTCCTCTTTATTTTGGAACTCAACCAATTATCATCAATAAGAAATGCGAATAAAGATGGAGGACTCTTGTTTGTTGGAATTGAATGAATTCATGTTATAAAAGGTTCATGGGTAATGTTTTTATACCAAATATAATCGTTAATAAAGACACAAAAGATAATTTCATGGTCATTGTATGAAAAATAGACCTTGTAACGACGAGAGCAGCCTAATTAGCTTGAGGCGACATGAATGTCTCATTATTTAGGGTTTAAACAACTTCACATTATCAAGAAATGCAAAGCAAGAAGAATGACTGCTTTCACCGATGGAAGTTAGTAGATTTAGAGTTTCAATGGAGTTTAAATATATTTGTTTCATAAATATAATAGGTTTTTTAGCCACATTTGTCATTTTAATCATCAATGTATCAAATTGTGTGCTTGGAATCGAAAGAGGAACCCTGCTAACAAGAAATGATGGGAGGTACTCTTTATTTTCAAAATCAACCAATTATTATCAATAAGAAATGCGAATCTAGATGGAGGACTCTTGTTTGTTGGAATTGATTGAATTCCTCTGTTTGATGGCTCATGGGTAATATTTTTATAATGAATATAATCGTTAAGAAAGATAGAAAACATAAAGTCAAGGTCATTGCATGAAAAATACTCCGTGTAACAATAATAGGAGCCTAATTAGCACGAGGTGATATGAAAGTCTCATTATTTAGGAATCAAACGACTTCACATTAGCACGAAATGAAACCAAGATGAATGATTGCTTTTGCAGATGGAAGTGAGTAGATTTAGAGTTTCAATGGTTTTTAAATTTGTTTGATTGAATTAATATAATAGGTTGTTTTGCCAGATATGTTAATTTCATCATCAATGTATCAAAATGTGTGCTTGGAACCAAAAGAGGAACACTACTAATTAGAAATGATGGGAGGTCCTCTTTATTTTGGAACTCAACCAATTATCATCAATAAGAAATGCGAATAAAGATGGAGGACTCTTGTTTGTTGGAATTGAATGAATTCATGTTATAAAAGGTTCATGGGTAATGTTTTTATACCAAATATAATCGTTAATAAAGACACAAAAGATAATTTCATGGTCATTGTATGAAAAATAGACCTTGTAACGACGAGAGCAGCCTAATTAGCTTGAGGCGACATGAATGTCTCATTATTTAGGGTTTAAACAACTTCACATTATCAAGAAATGCAAAGCAAGAAGAATGACTGCTTTCACCGATGGAAGTTAGTAGATTTAGAGTTTCAATGGAGTTTAAATATATTTGTTTCATTAATATAGTAGGTTGTTTAGCCACATTTGTCATTTTAATCATCAATGTATCAAAATGTGTGCTTGGAATCGAAAGAGGAACCCTGCTAACAAGAAATGATGGGAGGTACTCTTTATTTTCAAAATCAACCAATTATTATCAATAAGAAATGCGAATCAAGATGGAGGACTCTTGTTTGTTGGAATTGATTGAATTCCTCTGTTTGATGGCTCATGGGTAATATTTTTATAATGAATATAATCGTTAAGAAAGATAGAAAACATAAAGTCAAGGCCATTGCATGAAAAATACTCCGTGTAACAATAATAGGAGCCTAATTAGCACGAGATGATATGAAAGTCTCATTATTTAGGTATGAAACGACTTCACATTAGCACGAAATGAAACCAAGATGAATGATTGCTTTTGCAGATGGAAGTGAGTAGATTTAGAGTTTCAATGGTTTTTAAATTTGTTTGATTGAATTAATATACTAGGTTGTTTTGCCAGATATGTTAATTTCATCATCAATGTATCAAAATGTGTGCTTGGAACCAAAAGAGGAACACTACTAATTAGAAATGATGGGAGGTCCTCTTTATTTTGGAACTCAACCAATTATCGTCAATAAGAAATGGGAATCATGATGGTGGACCCTTGTTTGTTGGAATTGAATGAATTCATTTTATAAAAGGTTCATGGGTAATGTTTTTATACCAAATATAATCGTTAATAAAGACACAAAAGATAATTTCATGGTCATTGTATGAAAAATAGACCTTGTAACGACGAGAGCAGCCTAATTAACTTGAGTCGACATGAATGTCTCATTATTTAGGGTTTAAACAACTTCACATTATCAAGAAATGCAAAGCAAGAAGAATGACTGCTTTCACCGATGGAAGTTAGTAGATTTAGAGTTTCAATGGAGTTTAAATATATTTGTTTCATTAATATAGTAGGTTGTTTAGCCACATTTGTCATTTTAATCATCAATGTATCAAAATGTGTGCTTGGAATCGAAAGAGGAACCCTCTAACAAGAAATGATGGGAGGTACTCTTTATTTTCAAAATCAACCAATTATTATCAATAAGAAATGCGAATCAGGATGGAGGACTCTTGTTTGTTGGAATTGATTAAATTCCTCTGTTTGATGGCTCATGGGTAATATTTTTATAATGAATATAATCGTTAAGAAAGATAAAAAACATAAAGTCAAGGTCATTGCATGAAAAATACTCCGTGTAACAATAATAGGAGCCTAATTAGCACGAGGTGATATGAAAGTCTCATTATTTAGGAATCAAACGACTTCACATTAGCACGAAATGAAACCAAGATGAATGATTGCTTTTGCAGATGGAAGTGAGTAGATTTAGAGTTTCAATGGTTTTTAAATTTGTTTGATTGAATTAATATACTAGGTTGTTTTGCCAGATATGTTAATTTCATCATCAATGTATCATCAAAATGTGTGCTTGGAACCAAAAGAGGAACACTACTACTTAGAAATGATGGGAGGTCCTCTTTATTTTGGAACTCAACCAATTATCATCAATAAGAAATGCGAATCAAGATGGAGGACTCTTGTTTGTTGGAATTGAATGAATTCATGTTATAAAAGGTTCATGGGTAATGTTTTTATACCAAATATAATCATTAATAAAGACACAAAAGATAATTTCATGGTCATTGTATGAAAAATAGACCTTGTAACGACGAGAGCAGCCTAATTAGCTTGAGGCGACATGAATGTCTCATTATTTAGGGTTTAAACAACTTCACATTATCAAGAAAAGCAAATGCAAAGCAAGAAGAATGACTGCTTTCACGATGGAAGTTAGTAGATTTAGAGTTTCAATGGAGTTTAAATATATTTGTTTCATTAATATAGTAGGTTGTTTAGCCACATTTGTCATTTTAATCATCAATGTATCAAAATGTGTGCTTGGAATCGAAAGAGGAACCCTGCTAACAAGAAATGATGGGAGGTACTCTTTATTTTCAAAATCAACCAATTATTATCAATAAGAAATGCGAATCAAGATGGAGGACTCTTGTTTGTTGGAATTGATTGAATTCCTCTGTTTGATGGCTCATGGGTAATATTTCTATAATGAATATAACCGTTAAGAAAGATAAAAAACATAAAGTCAAGGTCATTGCATGAAAAATACTCCGTGTAACAATAATAGGAACCTAATTAGCACGAGGTGATATGAAAGTCTCATTATTTAGGAATCAAACGACTTCACATTAGCACGAAATGAAACCAAGATGAATGATTACTTTTGCAAATGGAAGTGAGTAGATTTAGAGTTTCAATGGTTTTTAAATTTGTTTGATTGAATTAATATACTAGGTTGTTTTGCCAGATATGTTAATTTCATCATCAATGTATCATCAAAATGTGTGCTTGGAACCAAAAGAGGAACACTACTAATTAGAAATGATGGGAGGTCCTCTTTATTTTGGAACTCAACCAATTATCATCAATAAGAAATGCGAATAAAGATGGAGGACTATTGTTTGTTGGAATTGAATGAATTCATGTTATAAAAGGTTCATGGGTAATATTTTTAAACCAAATATAATCGTTAATAAAGACACAAAAGATAATTTCATGGTCATTGTATGAAAAATAAACCTTGTAACGACGAGAGCAGCCTAATTAGCTTGAGGCGACATGAATGTCTCATTATTTAGGGTTTAAACAACTTCACATTATCAAGAAATGCAAAGCAAGAAGAATGACTGCTTTCACCGATGGAAGTTAGTAGATTTAGAGTTTCAATGGAGTTTAAATATATTTGTTTAATTAATATAGTAGGTTGTTTAGCCACATTTGTCATTTTAATCATCAATGTATCAAAATGTGTGCTTGGAATCGAAAGAGGAACCCTGCTAACAAGAAATGATGGGAGGTACTCTTTATTTTCAAAATCAACCAATTATTATCAATAAGAAATGCGAATCAAGATGGAGGACTCTTGTTTGTTGGAATTGATTGAATTCCTCTATTTGATGGCTCATGGGTAATATTTTTATAATGAATATAATCGTTAAGAAAGATAGAAAACATAAAGTCAAGGTCATTGCATGAAAAATACTCCGTGTAACAATAATAGGAGCCTAATTAGCACGAGGTGATATGAAAGTCTCATTATTTAGGAATCAAACGACTTCACATTAGCACACGAAATGAAACCAAGATGAATGATTGCTTTTGCAGATGGAAGTGAGTAGATTTAGAGTTTCAATGGTTTTTAAATTTGTTTGATTGAATTAATATACTAGGTTGTTTTGCCAGATATGTTAATTTCATCATCAATGTATCATCAAAATGTGTGCTTGGAACCAAAAGAGGAACACTACTACTTATTAGAAATGATGGGAGGTCCTCTTTATTTTGGAACTCAACCAATTATCATCAATAAGAAATGCGAATAAAGATGGAGGACTCTTGTTTGTTGGAATTGAATGAATTCATGTTATAAAAGGTTCATGGGTAATGTTTTTATACCAAATATAATCGTTAATAAAGACACAAAAGATAATTTCATGGTCATTGTATGAAAAATAAACCTTGTAACGACGAGAGCAGCCTAATTAGCTTGAGGCGACATGAATGTCTCATTATTTAGGGTTTAAACAACTTCACATTATCAAGAAATGCAAAGCAAGAAGAATGACTGCTTTCACCGATGGAAGTTAGTAGATTTAGAGTTTCAATGGAGTTTAAATATATTTGTTTCATTAATATAGTAGGTTGTTTAGCCACATTTGTCATTTTAATCATCAATGTATCAAAATGTGTGCTTGGAATCGAAAGAGGAACCCTGCTAACAAGAAATGATGGGAGGTACTCTTTATTTTCAAAATCAACCAATTATTATCAATAAGAAATGCGAATCAAGATGGAGGACTCTTGTTTGTTGGAATTGATTGAATTCCTCTGTTTGATGGCTCATGGGTAATATTTCTATAATGAATATAACCGTTAAGAAAAATAAAAAACATAAAGTCAACGTCATTGCATGAAAAATACTTCGTGTAACAATAATAGGAGCCTAATTAGCATGAGGTGATATGAAAGTCTCATTATTTAGGAATCAAACGACTTCACATTAGCACGAAATGAAACCAAGATGAATGATTACTTTTGCAAATGGAAGTGAGTAGATTTAGAGTTTCAATGGTTTTTAAATTTGTTTGATTGAATTAATATACTAGGTTGTTTTGCCAGATATGTTAATTTCATCATCAATGTATCATCAAAATGTGTGCTTGGAACCAAAAGAGGAACACTACTAATTAGAAATGATGGGAGGTCCTCTTTATTTTGGAACTCAACCAATTATCATCAATAAGAAATGCGAATCAAGATGGAGGACTCTTGTTTGTTGGAATTGAATGAATTCATGTTATAAAAGGTTCATGGGTAATGTTTTTATACCAAATATAATCGTTAATAAAGACACAAAAGATAATTTCATGGTCATTGTATGAAAAATAGACCTTGTAACGACGAGAGCAGCCTAATTAGCTTGAGGCGACATGAATGTCTCATTATTTAGGGTTTAAACAACTTCACATTATCAAGAAATGCAAAGCAAGAAGAATGACTGCTTTCACGATGGAAGTTAGTAGATTTAGAGTTTCAATGGAGTTTAAATATATTTGTTTCATTAATATAGTAGGTTGTTTAGCCACATTTGTCATTTTAATCATCAATGTATCAAAATGTGTGCTTGGAATCGAAAGAGGAACCCTGCTAACAAGAAATGATGGGAGGTACTCTTTATTTTCAAAAATCAACCAATTATTATCAATAAGAAATGCGAATCAAGATGGAGGACTCTTGTTTGTTGGAATTGATTGAATTCCTCTGTTTGATGGCTCATGGGTAATATTTTTATAATGAATATAACCGTTAAGAAAGATAAAAAACATAAAGTCAAGGTCATTGCATGAAAAAATACTCCGTGTAACAATAATAGGAACCTAATTAGCACGAGGTGATATGAAAGTCTCATTATTTAGGAATCAAACGACTTCACATTAGCACGAAATGAAACCAAGATGAATGATTGCTTTTGCAGATGGAAGTGAGTAGATTTAGAGTTTCAATGGTTTTTAAATTTGTTTGATTGAATTAATATACTAGGTTGTTTTGCCAGATATGTTAATTTTCATCATCAATGTATCATCAAAATGTGTGCTTGGAACCAAAAGAGGAACACTACTAATTAGAAATGATGGGAGGTCCTCTTTATTTTGGAACTCAACCAATTATCATCAATAAGAAATGCGAATAAAAGATGGAGGACTCTTGTTTGTTGGAATTGAATGAATTCATGTTATAAAAGGTTTCATGGGTAATGTTTTTAAACCAAATATAATCGTTAATAAAGACACAAAAGATAATTTCATGGTCATTGTATGAAAAATAAACCTTGTAACGACGAGAGCAGCCTAATTAGCTTGAGGCGACATGAATGTCTCATTATTTAGGGTTTAAACAACTTCACATTATCAAGAAAATGCAAAGCAAGAAGAATGACTGCTTTCACCGATGGAAGTTAGTAGATTTAGAGTTTCAATGGAGTTTAAATATATTTGTTTAATTAATATAGTAGGTTGTTTAGCCACATTTGTCATTTTAATCATCAATGTATCAAAATGTGTGCTTGGAATCGAAAGAGGAACCCTGCTAACAAGAAATGATGGGAGGTACTCTTTATTTTCAAAATCAACCAATTATTATCAATAAGAAATGCGAATCAAGATGGAGGACTCTTGTTTGTTGGAATTGATTGAATTCCTCTGTTTGATGGCTCATGGGTAATATTTTTATAATGAATATAATCGTTAAGAAAGATAGAAAAACATAAAGTCAAGGTCATTGCATGAAAAATACTCCGTGTAACAATAATAGGAGCCTAATTAGCACGAGGTGATATGAAAGTCTCATTATTTAGGAATCAAACGACTTCACATTAGCACGAAATGAAACCAAGATGAATGATTGCTTTTGCAGATGGAAGTGAGTAGATTTAGAGTTTCAATGGTTTTTAAATTTGTTTGATTGAATTAATATACTAGGTTGTTTTGCCAGATATGTTAATTTCATCATCAATGTATCAAAATGTGTGCTTGGAACCAAAAGAGGAACACTACTAATTAGAAATGATGGGAGGTCCTCTTTATTTTGGAACTCAACCAATTATCATCAATAAGAAATGCGAATAAAGATGGAGGACTCTTGTTTGTTGGAATTGAATGAATTCATGTTATAAAAGGTTCATGGGTAATGTTTTTATACCAAATATAATCGTTAATAAAGACACAAAAGATAATTTCATGGTCATTGTATGAAAAATAAACCTTGTAACGACGAGAGCAGCCTAATTAGCTTGAGGCGACATGAATGTCTCATTATTTAGGGTTTAAACAACTTCACATTATCAAGAAATGCAAAGCAAGAAGAATGACTGCTTTCACGATGGAAGTTAGTAGATTTAGAGTTTCAATGGAGTTTAAATATATTTGTTTCATTAATATAGTAGGTTGTTTAGCCACATTTGTCATTTTAATCATCAATGTATCAAAATGTGTGCTTGGAATCGAAAGAGGAACCCTGCTAACAAGAAATGATGGGAGGTACTCTTTATTTTCAAAATCAACCAATTATTATCAATAAGAAATGCGAATCAAGATGGAGGACTCTTGTTTGTTGGAATTGATTGAATTCCTCTGTTTGATGGCTCATGGGTAATATTTCTATAATGAATATAATCGTTAAGAAAGATAAAAAAACATAAAGTCAAGGTCATTGCATGAAAAATACTCCGTGTAACAATAATAGGAGCCTAATTAGCACGAGGTGATATGAAAGTCTCATTATTTAGGAATCAAACGACTTCACATTAGCACGAAATGAAACCAAGATGAATGATTGCTTTTGCAGATGGAAGTGAGTAGATTTAGAGTTTCAATGGTTTTTAAATTTGTTTGATTGAATTAATATACTAGGTTGTTTTGCCAGATATGTTAATTTCATCATCAATGTATCAAAATGTGTGCTTGGAACCAAAAGAGGAACACTACTAATTAGAAATGATGGGAGGTCCTCTTTATTTTGGAACTCAACCAATTATCATCAATAAGAAATGCGAATAAAGATGGAGGACTCTTGTTTGTTGGAATTGAATGAATTCATGTTATAAAAGGTTCATGGGTAATATTTTTAAACCAAATATAATCGTTAATAAAGACACAAAAGATAATTTCATGGTCATTGTATGAAAAATAGACCTTGTAACGACGAGAGCAGCCTAATTAGCTTGAGGCGACATGAATGTCTCATTATTTAGGGTTTAAAACAACTTCACATTATCAAGAAATGCAAAGCAAGAAGAATGACTGCTTTCACCGATGGAAGTTAGTAGATTTAGAGTTTCAATGGAGTTTAAATATATTTGTTTCATTAATATAGTAGGTTGTTTAGCCACATTTGTCATTTTAATCATCAATGTATCAAAATGTGTGCTTGGAATCGAAAGAGGAACCCTGCTAACAAGAAATGATGGGAGGTACTCTTTATTTTCAAAATCAACCAATTATTATCAATAAGAAATGCGAATCAAGATGGAGGACTCTTGTTTGTTGGAATTGATTGAATTCCTCTGTTTGATGGCTCATGGGTAATATTTTTATAATGAATATAATCGTTAAGAAAGATAGAAAACATAAAGTCAAGGTCATTGCATGAAAAATACTCCGTGTAACAATAATAGGAACCTAATTAGCACGAGGTGATATGAAAGTCTCATTATTTAGGAATCAAACGACTTCACATTAGCACGAAATGAAACCAAGATGAATGATTGCTTTTGCAGATGGAAGTGAGTAGATTTAGAGTTTCAATGGTTTTTAAATTTGTTTGATTGAATTAATATACTAGGTTGTTTTGCCAGATATGTTAATTTCATCATCAATGTATCATCAAAATGTGTGCTTGGAACCAAAAGAGGAACACTACTAATTAGAAATGATGGGAGGTCCTCTTTATTTTGGAACTCAACCAATTATCATCAATAAGAAATGCGAATAAAGATGGAGGACTCTTGTTTGTTGGAATTGAATGAATTCATGTTATAAAAGGTTCATGGGTAATGTTTTTAAACCAAATATAATCGTTAATAAAGACACAAAAGATAATTTCATGGTCATTGTATGAAAAATAGACCTTGTAACGACGAGAGCAGCCTAATTAGCTTGAGGCGACATGAATGTCTCATTATTTAGGGTTTAAAACAACTTCACATTATCAAGAAATGCAAAGCAAGAAGAATGACTGCTTTCACCGATGGAAGTTAGTAGATTTAGAGTTTCAATGGAGTTTAAATATATTTGTTTCATTAATATAGTAGGTTGTTTAGCCACATTTGTCATTTTAATCATCAATGTATCAAAATGTGTGCTTGGAATCGAAAGAGGAACCCTGCTAACAAGAAATGATGGGAGGTACTCTTTATTTTCAAAATCAACCAATTATTATCAATAAGAAATGCGAATCAAGATGGAGGACTCTTGTTTGTTGGAATTGATTGAATTCCTCTGTTTGATGGCTCATGGGTAATATTTTTTTATAATGAATATAATCGTTAAGAAAGATAGAAAACATAAAGTCAAGGTCATTGCATGAAAAATACTCCGTGTAACAATAATAGGAGCCTAATTAGCACGAGGTGATATGAAAGTCTCATTATTTAGGAATCAAACGACTTCACATTAGCACGAAATGAAACCAAGATGAATGATTGCTTTTGCAGATGGAAGTGAGTAGATTTAGAGTTTCAATGGTTTTTAAATTTGTTTGATTGAATTAATATACTAGGTTGTTTTGCCAGATATGTTAATTTCATCATCAATGTATCAAAATGTGTGCTTGGAACCAAAAGAGGAACACTACTAATTAGAAATGATGGGAGGTCCTCTTTTATTTTGGATCTCAACCAATTATCATCAATAAGAAATGCGAATCAAGATGGAGGAGTCTTGTTTGTTGGAATTGAATGAATTCATGTTATAAAAGGTTCATGGGTAATATTTTTAAACCAAATATAATCGTTAATAAAGACACAAAAGATAATTTCATGGTCATTGTATGAAAAATAGACCTTGTAACGACGAGAGCAGCCTAATTAGCTTGAGGCGACATGAATGTCTCATTATTTAGGGTTTAAACAACTTCACATTATCAAGAAATGCAAAGCAGGAAGAATGACTGCTTTCACCGATGGAGGTTAGTAGATTTAGAGTTTCAATGGAGTTTAAATATATTTGTTTCATGAATATAGTAGGTTGTTTAGCCACATTTTTCATTTTAATCATCAATGTATCAAAATCTGTGCTTGGAATCGAAAGAGGAACCCTGCTAACAAGAAATGATGGGAGGTACTCTTTATTTTCAAAATCAACCAATTATTATCAATAAGAAATGCGAATCAAGATGGAGGACTCTTGTTTGTTGGAATTGATTGAATTCCTCTGTTTGATGGCTCATGGGTAATATTTCTATAATGAATATAATCGTTAAGAAAGATAGAAAACATAAAGTCAAGGTCATTGCATGAAAAATACTCCGTGTAACAATAATAGGAGCCTAATTAGCACGAGGTGATATGAAAGTCTCATTATTTAGGAATCAAACGACTTCACATTAGCACGAAATGAAACCAAGATGAATGATTGCTTTTGCAGATGGAAGTGAGTAGATTTAGAGTTTCAATGGTTTTTAAATTTGTTTGATTGAATTAATATACTAGGTTGTTTTGCCAGATATGTTAATTTCATCATCAATGTATCATCAAAATGTGTGCTTGGAACCAAAAGAGGAACACTACTAATTAGAAATGATGGGAGGTCCTCTTTATTTTGGAACTCAACCAATTATCATCAATAAGAAATGCGAATAAAGATGGAGGACTCTTGTTTGTTGGAATTGAATGAATTCATGTTATAAAAGGTTCATGGGTAATATTTTTAAACCAAATATAATCGTTAATAAAGACACAAAAGATAATTTCATGGTCATTGTATGAAAAATAGACCTTGTAACGACGAGAGCAGCCTAATTAGCTTGAGGCGACATGAATGTCTCATTATTTAGGGTTTAAACAACTTCACATTATCAAGAAATGCAAAGCAAGAAGAATGACTGCTTTCACCGATGGAAGTTAGTAGATTTAGAGTTTCAATGGAGTTTAAATATATTTGTTTCATTAATATAGTAGGTTGTTTAGCCACATTTGTCATTTTAATCATCAATGTATCAAAATGTGTGCTTGGAATCGAAAGAGGAACCCTGCTAACAAGAAATGATGGGAGGTACTCTTTATTTTCAAAATCAACCAATTATTATCAATAAGAAATGCGAATCAAGATGGAGGACTCTTGTTTGTTGGAATTGATTGAATTCCTCTGTTTGATGGCTCATGGGTAATATTTTTATAATGAATATAATCGTTAAGAAAGATAGAAAACATAAAGTCAAGGTCATTGCATGAAAAATACTCCGTGTAACAATAATAGGAGCCTAATTAGCACGAGGTGATATGAAAGTCTCATTATTTAGGAATCAAACGACTTCACATTAGCACGAAATGAAACCAAGATGAATGATTGCTTTTGCAGATGGAAGTGAGTAGATTTAGAGTTTCAATGGTTTTTAAATTTGTTTGATTGAATTAATATAATAGGTTGTTTTGCCAGATATGTTAATTTCATCATCAATGTATCATCAAAATGTGTGCTTGGAACCAAAAGAGGAACACTACTAATTAGAAATGATGGGAGGTCCTCTTTATTTTGGAACTCAACCAATTATCATCAATAAGAAATGCGAATAAAGATGGAGGACTATTGTTTGTTGGAATTGAATGAATTCATGTTATAAAAGGTTCATGGGTAATATTTTTAAACCAAATATAATCGTTAATAAAGACACAAAAGATAATTTCATGGTCATTGTATGAAAAATAGACCTTGTAACGACGAGAGCAGCCTAATTAGCTTGAGGCGACATGAATGTCTCATTATTTAGGGTTTAAACAACTTCACATTATCAAGAAATGCAAAGCAAGAAGAATGACTGCTTTCACCGATGGAAGTTAGTAGATTTAGAGTTTCAATGGAGTTTAAATATATTTGTTTCATTAATATAGTAGGTTGTTTAGCCACATTTGTCATTTTAATCATCAATGTATCAAAATGTGTGCTTGAAATTGAAAGAGGAACCCTGCTAACAAGAAATGATGGGAGGTACTCTTTATTTTCAAAATCAACCAATTATTATCAATAAGAAATGCGAATGAAGATGGAGGACTCTTGTTTGTTGGAATTGATTGAATTCCTCTGTTTGATGGCTCATGGGTAATATTTTTATAATGAATATAATCGTTAAGAAAGATAGAAAACATAAAGTCAAGGTCATTGCATGAAAAATACTCCGTGTAACAATAATAGGAGCCTAATTAGCACGAGGTGATATGAAAGTCTCATTATTTAGGAATCAAACGACTTCACATTAGCACGAAATGAAACCAAGATGAATGATTGCTTTTGCAGATGGAAGTGAGTAGATTTAGAGTTTCAATGGTTTTTTAAATTTGTTTTGATTGAATTAATATACTAGGTTGTTTTGCCAGATATGTTAATTTCATCATCAATGTATCAAAATGTGTGCTTGGAACCAAAAGAGGAACACTACTAATTAGAAATGATGGGAGGTCCTCTTTATTTTGGAACTCAACCAATTATCATCAATAAGAAATGCGAATAAAGATGGAGGACTCTTGTTTGTTGGAATTGAATGAATTCATGTGTTATAAAAGGTTCATGGGTAATGTTTTTAAACCAAATATAATCGTTAATAAAGACACAAAAGATAATTTCATGGTCATTGTATGAAAAATAGACCTTGTAACGACGAGAGCAGCCTAATTAGCTTGAGGCGACATGAATGTCTCATTATTTAGGGTTTAAACAACTTCACATTATCAAGAAATGCAAAGCAAGAAGAATGACTGCTTTCACCGATGGAAGTTAGTAGATTTAGAGTTTCAATGGAGTTTAAATATATTTGTTTCATTAATATAGTAGGTTGTTTAGCCACATTTGTCATTTTAATCATCAATGTATCAAAATGTGTGCTTGAAATCGAAAGAGGAACCCTGCTAACAAGAAATGATGGGAGGTACTCTTTATTTTCAAAATCAACCAATTATTATCAATAAGAAATGCGAATGAAGATGGAGGACTCTTGTTTGTTGGAATTGATTGAATTCCTCTGTTTGATGGCTCATGGGTAATATTTTTATAATGAATATAATCGTTAAGAAAGATAGAAAACATAAAGTCATGGTCATTGCATGAAAAATACTCCGTGTAACAATAATAGGAGCCTAATTAGCACGAGGTGATATGAAAGTCTCATTATTTAGGAATCAAACGACTTCACATTAGCACGAAATGAAACCAAGATGAATGATTGCTTTTGCAGATGGAAGTGAGTAGATTTAGAGTTTCAATGGTTTTTAAATTTGTTTGATTGAATTAATATACTAGGTTGTTTTGCCAGATATGTTAATTTCATCATCAATGTATCAAAATGTGTGCTTGGAACCAAAAGAGGAACACTACTAATTAGAAATGATGGGAGGTCCTCTTTATTTTGGAACTCAACCAATTATCATCAATAAGAAATGCGAATAAAGATGGAGGAGTCTTGTTTGTTGGAATTGAATGAATTCATGTTATAAAAGGTTCATGGGTAATGTTTTTAAACCAAATATAATCGTTAATAAAGACACAAAAGATAATTTCATGGTCATTGTATGAAAAATAGACCTTGTAACGACGAGAGCAGCCTAATTAGCTTGAGGCGACATGAATGTCTCATTATTTAGGGTTTAAACAACTTCACATTATCAAGAAATGCAAAGCAAGAAGAATGACTGCTTTCACCGATGGAAGTTAGTAGTAGATTTAGAGTTTCAATGGAGTTTAAATATATTTGTTTCATTAATATAGTAGGTTGTTTAGCCACATTTGTCATTTTAATCATCAATGTATCAAAATGTGTGCTTGGAATCGAAAGAGGAACCCTGCTAACAAGAAATGATGAGAGGTACTCTTTATTTTCAAAATCAACCAATTATTATCAATAAGAAATGCGAATCAAGATGGAGGACTCTTGTTTGTTGGAATTGATTGAATTCCTCTGTTTGATGGCTCATGGGTAATATTTCTATAATGAATATAATCGTTAAGAAAGATAGAAAAAAACATAAAGTCAAGGTCATTGCATGAAAAAATACTCCGTGTAACAATAATAGGAGCCTAATTAGCACGAGGTGATATGAAAGTCTCATTATTTAGGAATCAAACGACTTCACATTAGCACGAAATGAAACCAAGATGAATGATTGCTTTTGCAGATGGAAGTGAGTAGATTTAGAGTTTTCAATGGTTTTTTTTAAATTTGTTTGATTGAATTAATATACTATGTTGTTTTTTGCCAGATATGTTAATTTCATCATCAATGTATCATCAAAATGTGTGCTTGGAACCAAAAGAGGAACACTACTAATTAGAAATGATGGGAGGTCCTCTTTATTTTGGAACTCAACCAATTATCATCAATAAGAAATGCGAATAAAGATGGAGGAGTCTTGTTTGTTGGAATTGAATGAATTCATGTTATAAAAGGTTCATGGGTAATGTTTTTAAACCAAATATAATCGTTAATAAAGACACAAAAGATAATTTCATGGTCATTGTATGAAAAATAGACCTTGTAACGACGAGAGCAGCCTAATTAGCTTCAGGCGACATGAATGTCTCAAAAATTAGGTCTCAAACGACTTCACATTAGCATGAAATGAAACCAACATGAATGATTGCTTTTGCAGATGGAAGTGATTCGATTTATAGTTTCAATGGCGTTTAAATTTGTTTGATTGAATTAATATACTAAGTTGTTTTGCCAGATATGTTAATTTCATCATCAATGTATCAAAATGTGTGCTTGGAACCAAAACAGGAGCACTACTAATTAGAAATGATGGGAGGTACTCTTTATTTTGTAACTCAAAAAATTATTATGAAGAAGAAATGCAAATCAAGATGGAGGACTCTATTGTTTGTTGGAATTGAAAGAATTCATGTTATAAAATTTTCATGGGCAATGTTTTTATACCAAATATAGTCATTAATAAAGACACAAAAGATAATTTCATGGTCATTGTATGAAAAATAGACCTTGTACTGAGGAGAGCAGCCTAATTTGCTTGAGGCGATATGAAAGTCTCATTATTTAGGGTTTAAACAACTTCACATTATCAAGAAATGCAAACCAAGAAGAATGACTGCTTTCATCGATGGAGGTTAGTAGATTTAGAGTTTCAATATAGTTTAAATTTATGTGATTTCATTAATATAGTAGGTTGTTCAGCCACATTTGTCATTTTAATCATCAATGTATCAAAATGTGTGCTTGGAATCAAAAAAGGAGCCCTGCTAACAAAAAATGATGGGAGTTACTCTTTATTTTGAAAATCAACCAATTATTATCAATAACAAATGCGAATCAAGATGGAGGACGCTTGTTTGTTGGAATTGATTGAATTCCTCTGATTGATGGCTCATGGGTAATATTTTTATAATGAATATAGTCGTTAAGAAAGATAGAAACATCAAGTCAAGGTCATTGCATGAAAATTACTCTGTGTAACAATAATAGGAGCGTAATTAGCATGAGGGGATATGAAAGTCTCATTATTTAGGATTTAAACAACTTCACATTAGCATGAAATGAAACCAACATGAATGATTGCTTTTGCAGATGGAAGTGATTCGATTTATAGTTTCAATGGCGTTTAAATTTGTTTGATTGAATTAATATACTAAGTTGTTTTGCCAGATATGTTAATTTCATCATCAATGTATCAAAATGTGTGCTTGGAACCAAAACAGGAGCACTGCTAATTAGAAATGATGGGAGGTACTCTTTATTTTGTAACTTAAAAAATTATTATGAAGAAGAAATGCAAATCAAGATGGAGGACTCCATTGTTTGTTGGAATTGAAAGAATTCATGTTATAAAATTTTCATGGGCAATGTTTTTATACCAAATATAGTCGTTAATAAAGACACAAAAGATAATTTCATTGTCATTGTATGAAAAAAAGACCTTGTACTGACGAGAGCAGCCTAATTAGCTTGAGGCGATATGAAAGTCTCATTATTTAGGGTTTAAACAACTTCACATTATCAAGAAATGCAAACCAAGAAGAATGATTGCTTTCACCGATGGAAGTTAGTAGATTTAGAGTTTCAATGGAATTTAAATTTGTTTGATTTCATTAATATACTAGGTTGTTTAGCCACATTTGTCATTTTGATCGTCAATGTATCAAAATGTGTGCTTGGAATAAAAAAGGAGCCCTGGTAACAAGAAATGATGGGAGGTAGTCTTTATGTTGGAACTCAACCAATTATTTTCAATAAAAAATGCGAATCAACATGGAGGACTCTTCTTTGTTGGAATTGAATGAATTCCTCTAATTGATGGTTCATGGGTAATATTTTTATAATGAATATAATCGTTAAAAATGATACAAAACATAATGTTAAGGTCATTGCATGAAAAATACTCCTTGTAAAAATAAGAGGAGCCCAATTAGCATGGGGTGATATGAAAGTCACATTATTTAGGAATTAAAAAACTTCACATTAGCAAGAAATGCAAACCGAGAAGAATGACTACTTCCACCCATGGAAGAAAGTAGATTTAGAGTTTCAATGGAGTTTAAATTTGTTTGATTGAATTATTATACTAGGTTGTTTTACCAGATATGTTAATTTCATCATCAATGTATCAAAATGTGTGCTTGGAACCAAAAGAGGAGCACTGCTAATTAGAAATGATGAGAGGTACTTTTTATTTTGTATCTCAAAAAATTATTATGAAGAAGAAATGCAAATCAAGATGGAGGACTCCATTGTTTGTTGGAATTGAAAGAATTCATGTCATAAAATTTTCATGGGTAATGTTGTTATACCAAATATAGTCGTTAATAAAGACACAAAAGATAATTTCATGGTCATTGTATGAAAAATAGACCTTGTAACGATGAGAGCTGTCTAATTAGGTTGAGGCGATATGAAAGTCTCATTATTTAGGGTTTAAACAACTTCACATTAGCAAGATATGCAAACCAAAAAGAATGACTGCTTTCACCCATGGAAGTAAATAAATTTAGAGTTTCGATGGAGTATAAATTTGTTTGATTTAATTAATATACTAGGTTGTTTAGCCACATTTGTCATTTTCATGATCAATGTATCAAAATGTGTGCTTGGAATCAAAAGAGGAGCGCTGCTAACAAGAAATGATGGGAGGTACTCTTTATTTTGCAACTCAACCAATTATTATCAATAAGAAATGCGAATCAAGATGGAGGACTCTTGTTTGTTGGAATTGAATGAATTCATGTTATAAAAGGCTCATGGGTAATGTTTTTATACCAAATATAGACGTTAATAAAGACACAAAAGATAATTTCATGGTCATTGTATGAAAAATAGACCTTATAACGACGAGAGTAGCCTAATTAGCTTGAGGCGATATGAAAGTCTCATTATTTAGGGTTTAAACAACTTCACATTATCAAGAAATGCAAACCAAGAAGAATGATTGCTTTCACCGATGGAAGTTAGTAGATTTAGAGTTTCAATGGAGTTTAAATTTGTTTGATTTCATTAATATACTAGGTTGTTTAGCCACATATGTCATTTTGATCGTCAATGTATCAAAATGTGTGCTTGGAATCAAAAAGGAGCCCTGGTAACAAGAAATGATGGGAGGTTGTCTTTATGTTGGAACTCAACCAATTATTTTCAATAAGAAATGCGAATCAACATGGAGGACTCTTCTTTGTTGGAATTGAATGAATTCCTCTAATTGATGGTTCATGGGTAATATTTTTATAATGAATATAATCGTTAAAAAAGATACAAAACATAATGTTAAGGTCATTGCATGAAAAATACTCCTTGTAAAAATAAGAGGAGCCCAATTAGCATGAAAAGATATGAAAGTCACATTATTTTGGAATTGAAAAACTTCACATTAGCAAGAAATGCAAACCAAGAAGAATGACTACTTCCACCCATGGAAGAAAGTAGATTTAGAGTTTCAATGGAGTTTAAATTTGTTTGATTGAATTATTATACTAGGTTGTTTTACCAGATATGTTAATTTCATCATCAATGTATCAAAATGTGTGCTTGGAACCAAAAGAGGAGCACTGCTAATTAGAAATAATGAGAGGTACTTTTTATTTTGTATCTCAAAAAATTATTATGAAGAAGAAATGCAAATCAAGATGGAGGACTCCATTGTTTGTTGGAATTGAAAGAATTCATGTTATAACATTTTCATGGGTAATGTTGTTATACCAAATATAGTCGTTAATAAAGACACAAAAGATAATTTCTTGGTCATTGTATGAAAAATAGACCTTGTAACGATGAGAGCAGCCTAATTAGGTTCAGGCGATATGAAAGTCTCATTATTTAGGGTTTAAACAACTTCACATTAGCAAGAAATGCAAACCAAAAAGAATGACTGCTTTCACCCATGGAAGTAAATAAATTTAGAGTTTCGATGGAGTATAAATTTGTTTGATTTAATTAATATACTAGGTTGTTTAGCCACATTTGTCATTTTCATGATCAATGTATCAAAATGTGTGCTTGGAATCAAAAGAGGAGCGCTGCTAACAAGAAATGATGGGAGGTACTCTTTATTTTGCAACTCAACCAATTATTATCAATAAGAAATGCGAATCAAGATGGAGGACTCTTGTTTGTTGGAATTGAATGAATTCATGTTATAAAAGACTCATGGGTAATGTTTTTATACCAAATATAGACGTTAATAAAGACACAAAAGATAATTTCATGGTCATTGTATGAAAAATAGACCTTATAACGACGAGAGCAGCCTAATTAGCTTGAGGCGATATGAAAGTCTCATTATTTAGGGTTTAAACAACTTCACATTATCAAGAAATGCAAACCAAGAAGAATGATTGCTTTCACCGATGGAAGTTAGTAGATTTAGAGTTTCAATGGAGTTTAAATTTGTTTGATTTCATTAATATACTAGGTTGTTTAGCCACATTTGTCATTTTCATGATCAATGTATCAAAATGTGTGCTTGGAATCAAAAGAGGAGCGCTGCTAACAAGAAATGATGGGAGGTACTCTTTATTTTGCAACTCAACCAATTATTATCAATAAGAAATGCGAATCAAGATGGAGGAGTCTTGTTTGTTGGAATTGAATGAATTCATGTTATAAAAGGCTCATGGGTAATGTTTTTATACCAAATATAGATGTTAATAAAGACACAAAAGATAATTTCATGGTCATTGTATGAAAAATAGACCTTATAACGACGAGAGCAGCCTAATTAGCTTGAGGCGATATGAAAGTCTCATTATTTAGGGTTTAAACAACTTCACATTATCAAGAAATGCAAACCAAGAAGAATGATTGCTTTCACCGATGGAAGTTAGTAGATTTAGAGTTTCAATGGAGTTTAAATTTGTTTGATTTCATTAATATACTAGGTTGTTTAGCCACATATGTCATTTTGATCGTCAATGTATCAAAATGTGTGCTTGGAATCAAAAAGGAGCCCTGGTAACAAGAAATGATGGGAGGTTGTCTTTATGTTGGAACTCAACCAATTATTTTCAATAAGAAATGCGAATCAACATGGAGGACTCTTCTTTGTTGGAATTGAATGAATTCCTCTAATTGATGGTTCATGGGTAATATTTTTATAATGAATATAATCGTTAAAAAAGATACAAAACATAATGTTAAGGTCATTGCATGAAAAATACTCCTTGTAAAAATAAGAGGAGCCCAATTAGCATGAGGAGATATGAAAGTCACATTATTTTGGAATTAAAAAACTTCACATTAGCAAGAAATGCAAACCAAGAAGAATGACTACTTCCACCCATGGAAGAAAGTAGATTTAGAGTTTCAATGGAGTTTAAATTTGTTTGATTGAATTATTATACTAGGTTGTTTTACCAGATATGTTAATTTCATCATCAATGTATCAAAATGTGTGCTTGGAACCAAAAGAGGAGCACTGCTAATTAGAAATAATGAGAGGTACTTTTTATTTTGTATCTCAAAAAATTATTATGAAGAAGAAATGCAAATCAAGATGGAGGACTCCATTGTTTATTGGAATTGAAAGAATTCATGTTATAACATTTTCATGGGTAATGTTGTTATACCAAATATAGTCATTAATAAAGACACAAAAGATAATTTCATGGTCATTGTATGAAAAATAGACCTTGTAACGATGAGAGCAGCCTAATTAGGTTGAGGCGATATGAAAGTCTCATTATTTAGGGTTTAAACAACTTCACATTTGCAAGAAATGCAAACCAAAAAGAATGACTGCTTTCACCCATGGAAGTAAATAAAGTTAGACTTTCGATGGAGTATAAATTTGTTTGATTTAATTAATATACTAGGTTGTTTAGCCACATTTGTCATTTTCATGATCAATGTATCAAAATGTGTGCTTGGAATCAAAAGAGGAGCGCTGCTAACAAGAAATGATGGGAGGTACTCTTTATTTTGCAACTCAACCAATTATTATCAATAAGAAATACGAATCAAGATGGAGGACTCTTGTTTGTTGGAATTGAATGAATTCATGTTATAAAAGACTCATGGGTAATGTTTTTATACCAAATATAGACGTTAATAAAGACACAAAAGATAATTTCATGGTCATTGTATGAAAAATAGACCTTATAACGACGAGAGCAGCCTAATTAGCTTGAGGTGATATGAAAGTCTCATTATTTAGGGTTTAAACAACTTCACATTATCAAGAAATGCAAGCCAAGAAGAATGATTGCTTTCACCGATGGAAGTTAGTAGATTTAGAGTTTCAATGGAGTTTAAGTTTGTTTGATTTGATTAATATACAAGGTTGTTTAGCCACATTTGTCATTTTCATCATGAATGTATCAAAATGTGTCCTTGGAAGCAAAATAGGAGCCCCGCTAACAATAAATTATGGGAGATACTGTTTATTTTGGAACTCAACCAATTATTATGAATAAGAAATGTGAATTTAACATGGACGACTCTTGTTTGTCGGAATTGAATGAATTCCTCTGATTGATGGTTCATAGGCAATATTTTCATAATCAATAAAGTCGCTAAAAAGGATACAAAACATAATGTCAAGGTTAGTGCATGAAAAATACTCCTTGTAACAATAAGAGGAGCCTAATTAGTATGAGGTGATATGAAAGTCTCATTATCTAGGAATTAAATAATTTCACAATAGCAAGAAATGCAAGCCTAATTAGTTTCATGGGTATTGTTTTTATACCAAATATAGTCATCAATAAAGACACAAAAGATAATTTCATGGTCATTGCATGAAAAATAGACCTTGTAATAAGGAAAGGAGCCTAATTAGCTTGAGGTGATATGGAAGTCTCATTATTTATGGATTAAACAACTTCACATTATCAAGAAATGCAAACCAAGAAGAATGACTGCTTTCACCCAAGGAAGTAAGTAGATTTAGAGTTTCAATGTAGTTTAAATTTGTTTGATTTCATTAATATACTAGGTTGTTTTACCATATATGTTAATTTCATCATCAATGTATCAAAATTGTGCTTGGAACCAAAAGAGGAGCATTGCAAATTAGAAATGATGGGAGGAACTCTTTATTTTGGAACTTAACCAATTATTATGAAAAAGAAATGCTATCAAGATGGAAGACTGCATTGTTTGTTGGAATTGAATGAATTCATGTTATAAAAGGTTCATGGGTATTGTTTTTATACCAAATATAGTCATCAATAAAGACACAAAAGATAATTTCATGGTCATTGCATGAAAAATAGACCTTTTAACAACGAGAGGAGCCTAATTAGCTTGAGGGGATATGAAAGTCTCATTATTTAGGGATTAAACAACTTCACATTATCAAGAAATGCAAACCAAGAAGAATGACTGCTTTCACCCATGGAAGTAAGTAGATTTAGAGTTTCAATGGAGTTTAAATTTGTTTGATTTCATTAATATACTAGGTTGTTTTGCCAGATATGTTAATTTCATCATCAATGCATCAAAATGTGTGCTTGGAACCAAAAGAGGAGCACTGCTAATTAGAAATTATTGGAGTTACTCTTTATTTTGGAACTCAACCAATTATTATGAATAAGAAATAGAAATCAAGATGGAGGACTCCATTGTTTGTTGGAAGTGAATGAATTCATGTTATGAATGGTTCATGGGTATTGTTTTTATACCAAATATAGTCGTCAATAAAGACACAAAAGATAATTTCATGGTCATTGCATGAAAAATAGACCTTGTAACGACGAGAGGAGCCTAATTAGCTTGAGGTGATATGGAAGTCTCATTATTTAAGGATTAAACAACTTCACATTATCAAGAAATGCAAACCAAGAAGAATGACTGCTTTCACCCATGGAAGTAAGTAGATTTAGAGTTTCAATGGAGTTTAAATTTGTTTGATTTCATTAATATACTAGCTTGTTTTGCCAGATATGTTAATTTCATCATCAATGCATCAAAATGTGTGCTTGGAACCAAAAGAGGAGCACTGCTAATTAGAAATTATTGGAGTTACTCTTTATTTTGGAACTCAACCAATTATTATGAATAAGAAATAGAAATCAAGATGGAGGACTCCATTGTTTGTTGGAAGTGAATGAATTCATGTTATGAATGGTTCATGGGTATTGTTTTTATACCAAATATAGTCGTCAATAAAGACACAAAAGATAATTTCATGGTCATTGCATGAAAAATAGACCTTGTAACGACGAGAGGAGCCTAATTAGCTTGAGGTGATATGGAAGTCTCATTATTTAAGGATTAAACAACTTCACATTATCAAGAAATGCAAACCAAGAAGAATGACTGCTTTCACCCATGGAAGTAAGTAGATTTAGAGTTTCAATGGAGTTTAAATTTATTTGATTTCATTAATATACTAGGTTGTTTTACCAGATATGTTAATTTCATCATCAATGTATCAAAATGTGTGCTTGGAACCAAAAGAGGAGCATTGCTAATTAGAAATGATGGGAGGAACTCTTTATTTTGGAACGTAACCAATTATTATGAAAAAGAAATGCTATCAAGATGGAAGACTGCATTGTTTGTTGGAATTGAATGAATTCATGTTATAAAAGGTTCATGGGGATTGTTTTTATACCAAATATAGTCGTCAATAAAGACACAAAAGATAATTTCATGGTCATTGCATGAAAAATAGACCTTGTAACAACGAGAGGAGCCTAATTAGCTTGAGGGGATATGAAAGTCTCATTATTTAGGGATTAAATAACTTCACATTATCAAGAAATGCAAACCAAGAAGAATGACTGCTTTCACCCATGGAAGTAAGTAGATTTAGAGTTTCAATGGAGTTTAAATTTGTTTGATTTCATTAATATACTAGCTTGTTTTGCCAGATATGTTAATTTCATCATCAATGCATCAAAATGTGTGCTTGGAACCAAAAGAGGAGCACTGCTAATTAGAAATTATTGGAGTTACTCTTTATTTTGGAACTCAACCAATTATTATGAATAAGAAATAGAAATCAAGATGGAGGACTCCATTGTTTGTTGGAAGTGAATGAATTCATGTTATGAATGGTTCATGGGTATTGTTTTTATACCAAATATAGTCGTCAATAAAGACACAAAAGATAATTTCATGGTCATTGCATGAAAAATAGACCTTGTAACGACGAGAGGAGCCTAATTAGCTTGAGGTGATATGGAAGTCTCATTATTTAAGGATTAAACAACTTTACATTTTATCATGAAATGCAAACCAAGAAGAATGACTGCTTTCACCCATGGAAGTAAGTAGATTTAGAGTTTCAATGGAGTTTAAATTTATTTTGATTTCATTAATATACTAGGTTGTTTTACCAGATATGTTAATTTCGTCATCAATGTATCAAAATGTGTGCTTGGAACCAAAAGAGGAGCATTGCTAATTAGAAATGATGGGAGGAACTCTTTATTTTGGAACTTAACCAATTATTATGAAAAAGAAATGCTATCAAGATGGAAGACTGCATTGTTTGTTGGAATTGAATGAATTCATGTTATAAAAGGTTCATGGGGATTGTTTTTATACCAAATATAGTCGTCAATAAAGACACAAAAGATAATTTCATGGTCATTGCATGAAAAATAGACCTTGTAACGACGAGAGGAGCCTAATTAGCTTGAGGGATATGAAAGTCTCATTATTTAGGGATTAAACAACTTCACATTATCAAGAAATGCAAACCAAGAAGAATGACTGCTTTCACCCATGGAAGTAAGTAGATTTAGAGTTTCAATGGAGTTTAAATTTGTTTGATTTCATTAATATACTAGCTTGTTTTTTACCAGATATGTTAATTTCATCATCAATGCATCAAAATGTGTGCTTGGAACCAAAAGAGGAGCACTGCTAATTAGAAATTATTGGAGTTACTCTTTATTTTGGAACTCAACCAATTATTATGAATAAGAAATAGAAATCAAGATGGAGGACTCCATTGTTTGTTGGAAGTGAATGAATTCATGTTATGAAAGGTTCATGGGTATTGTTTTTTTATACCAAATATAGTCGTCAATAAAGACACAAAAGATAATTTCATGGTCATTGCATGAAAAATAGACCTTGTAACGACGAGAGGAGCCTAATTAGCTTGAGGTGATATGGAAGTCTCATTATTTAAGGATTAAACAACTTCACATTATCAAGAAATGCAAACCAAGAAGAATGACTGCTTTCACCCATGGAAGTAAGTAGATTTAGAGTTTCAATGGAGTTTAAATTTATTTGATTTCATTAATATACTAGGTTGTTTTACCAGATATGTTAATTTCATCATCAATGTATCAAAATGTGTGCTTGGAACCAAAAGAGGAGCATTGCTAATTAGAAATGATGGGAGGAACTCTTTATTTTGGAACTTAACCAATTATTATGAAAAAGAAATGCTATCAAGATGGAAGACTGCATTGTTTGTTGGAATTGAATGAATTCATGTTATAAAAGGTTCATGGGGATTGTTTTTATACCAAATATAGTCGTCAATAAAGACACAAAAGATAATTTCATGGTCATTGCATGAAAAATAGACCTTGTAACGACGAGAGGAGCCTAATTAGCTTGAGGGGATATGAAAGTCTCATTATTTAGGGATTAAACAACTTCACATTATCAAGAAATGCAAACCAAGAAGAATGACTGCTTTCACCCATGGAAGTAAGTAGATTTAGAGTTTCAATGGAGTTTAAATTTGTTTGATTTCATTAATATACTAGCTTGTTTTGCCAGATATGTTAATTTCATCATCAATGCATCAAAATGTGTGCTTGGAACCAAAAGAGGAGCACTGCTAATTAGAAATTATTGGAGTTACTCTTTATTTTGGAACTCAACCAATTATTATGAATAAGAAATAGAAATCAAGATGGAGGACTCCATTGTTTGTTGGAAGTGAATGAATTCATGTTATGAATGGTTCATGGGTATTGTTTTTTATACCAAATATAGTCGTCAATAAAGACACAAAAAAGATAATTTCATGGTCATTGCATGAAAAATAGACCTTGTAACGACGAGAGGAGCCTAATTAGCTTGAGGTGATATGGAAGTCTCATTATTTAAGGATTAAACAACTTCACATTATCAAGAAATGCAAACCAAGAAGAATGACTGCTTTCACCCCCATGGAAGTAAGTAGATTTAGAGTTTCAATGGAGTTTAAATTTATTTTTTTCATTAATATATACTAGGTTGTTTTTACCAGATATGTTAATTTCATCATCAATGTATCAAAATGTGTGCTTGGAACCAAAAAGAGGAGCATTGCTAATTAGAAATGATGGGAGGAACTCTTTATTTTGGAACTTAACCAATTATTATGAAAAAGAAATGCTATCAAGATGGAAGACTGCATTGTTTGTTGGAATTGAATGAATTCATGTTATAAAAAGGTTCATGGGGGGTATTGTTTTTTATACCAAATATAGTCGTCAATAAAGACACAAAAAAGATAATTTCATGGTCATTGCATGAAAAATAGACCTTGTAAACGACGAGAGGAGCCTAATTAGCTTGAGGGGATATGAAAGTCTCATTATTTAGGGATTAAACAACTTCACATTATCAAGAAATGCAAACCAAGAAGAATGACTGCTTTCACCCATGGAAGTAAGTAGATTTAGAGTTTCAATGGAGTTTAAATTTGTTTGATTTCATTAATATACTAGGTTGTTTTGCCAGATATGTTAATTTCATCATCAATGCATCAAAATGTGTGCTTGGAACCAAAAGAGGAGCACTGCTAATTAGAAATTATTGGAGTTACTCTTTATTTTGGAACTCAACCAATTATTATGAATAAGAAATAGAAATCAAGATGGAGGACTCCATTGTTTGTTGGAAGTGAATGAATTCATGTTATGAATGGTTCATGGGGATTGTTTTTTTTATACCAAATATATAGTCGTCAATAAAGACACAAAAGATAATTTTCATGGTCATTGCATGAAAAATAGACCTTGTAACGACGAGAGGAGCCTAAATTAGCTTGAGGTGATATGGAAGTCTCATTATTTAAGGATTAAACAACTTCACATTATCAAGAAATGCAAACCAAGAAGAATGACTGCTTTCACCCATGGAAGTAAGTAGATTTAGAGTTTCAATGGAGTTTAAATTTGTTTGATTTCATTAATATACTAGCTTGTTTTGCCAGATATGTTAATTTCATCATCAATGCATGCATCAAAATGTGTGCTTGGAACCAAAAGAGGAGCACTGCTAATTAGAAATTATTGGAGTTACTCTTTATTTTTTGGGAACTCAACCAATTATTATGAATAAGAAATAGAAATCAAGATGGAGAAGACTCCATTGTTTGTTGGAAGTGAATGAATTCATGTTATGAAATGGTTCATGGGGTTGTTTTTTTACCAAATATATAGTCGTCAATAAAGACACAAAAGATAATTTCATGGTCATTGCATGAAAAATAGACCTTGTAACGACGAGAGGAGGAGCCTAATTAGCTTGAGGTGATATGGAAGTCTCATTATTTAAGGATTAAACAACTTCACATTATCAAGAAATGCAAACCAAGAAGAATGACTGCTTTCACCCATGGAAAGTAAGTAGATTTAGAGTTTCAATGGAGTTTAAATTTATTTGATTTCATTAATATACTAGGGTTGTTTTACCAGATATGTTAATTTCATCATCAATGTATCAAAATGTGTGCTTGGAACCAAAAAAGAGGAGCATTGCTAATTAGAAATGATGGGAGGAACTCTTTATTTTTTGAACTTAACCAATTATTATGAAAAAAAAGAAATGCTATCAAGATGGAAGACTGCATTGTTTGTTGGAATTGAATGAATTCATGTTATAAAAATGTTTCATGGGTTCATTGTTTTTTTACCACCAAATATAGTCGTCAATAAAGACACAAAAGATAATTTCATGGTCATTGCATGAAAAATAGACCTTGTAACGACGAGAGGAGCCTAATTAGCTTGAGGGGATATGAAAGTCTCATTATTTAGGGATTAAACAACTTCACATTATCAAGAAATGCAAACCAAGAAGAATGACTGCTTTCACCCATGGAAGTAAGTAGATTTAGAGTTTCAATGGAGTTTAAATTTGTTTGATTTCATTAATATACTAGCTTGTTTTGCCAGATATGTTAATTTCATCATCAATGCATCAAAATGTGTGCTTGGAACCAAAAGAGGAGCACTGCTAATTAGAAATTATTGGAGTTACTCTTTATTTTGGAACTCAACCAATTATTATGAATAAGAAATAGAAATCAAGATGGAGGACTCCATTGTTTGTTGGAAGTGAATGAATTCATGTTATGAATGGTTCATGGGTATTGTTTTTATACCAAATATAGTCGTCAATAAAGACACAAAAGATAATTTCATGGTCATTGCATGAAAAATAGACCTTGTAACGACGAGAGGAGCCTAATTAGCTTGAGGTGATATGGAAGTCTCATTATTTAAGGATTAAACAACTTCACATTATCAAGAAATGCAAACCAAGAAGAATGACTGCTTTCACCCATGGAAGTAAGTAGATTTAGAGTTTCAATGGAGTTTAAATTTATTTGATTTCATTAATATACTAGGTTGTTTTACCAGATATGTTAATTTCATCATCAATGTATCAAAATGTGTGCTTGGAACCAAAAGAGGAGCATTGCTAATTAGAAATGATGGGAGGAACTCTTTATTTTGGAACTTAACCAATTATTATGAAAAAGAAATGCTATCAAGATGGAAGACTGCATTGTTTGTTGGAATTGAATGAATTCATGTTATAAAAGGTTCATGGGGATTGTTTTTATACCAAATATATTCGTCAATAAAGACACAAAAGATAATTTCATGGTCATTGCATGAAAAAATAGACCTTGTAACGACGAGAGAGAGCCTAATTAGCTTGAGGGGATATGAAAGTCTCATTATTATTTAGGATTAAAAACAACTTCACATTATCAAGAAATGCAAACCAAGAAGAATGACTGCTTTCACCCATGGAAGTAAGTAAGTAGATTTAGAGTTTCAATGGAGTTTAAATTTGTTTGATTTCATTAATATACTAGCTTGTTTTTTTGCCAGATATGTTAATTTCATCATCAATGCATCAAAATGTGTGCTTGGAACCAAAAGAGGAGCACTGCTAATTAGAAATTATTGGAGTTACTCTTTATTTTGGAACTCAACCAATTATTATGAATAAGAAATAGAAATCAAGATGGAGGACTCCATTGTTTGTTGGAAATGAATGAATTCATGTTATGAATGGTTCATGGGTATTGTTTTTATACCAAATATAGTCGTCAATAAAGACACAAAAGATAATTTCATGGTCATTTGCATGAAAAATAGACCTTGTAACGACGAGAGGAGCCTAATTAGCTTGAGGTGATATGGAAGTCTCATTATTTAAGGATTAAACAACTTCACATTATCAAGAAATGCAAACCAAGAAGAATGACTGCTTTCACCCATGGAAGTAAGTAGATTTAGAGTTTCAATGGAGTTTAAATTTTATTTGATTTCATTAATATACTAGGTTTGTTTTTTTACAGATATGTTAATTTCATCATCAATGTATCAAAATGTGTGCTTGGAACCAAAAGAGGAGCATTGCTAATTAGAAATGATGGGAGGAACTCTTTATTTTTGAACTTAACCAATTATTATGAAAAAGAAATGCTATCAAGATGGAAGACTGCATTGTTTTTGTTGGAATTGAATGAATTCATGTTATAAAAGGTTCATGGGGGATTGTTTTTTATACCAAATATAGTCGTCAATAAAGACACAAAAGATAATTTCATGGTCATTGCATGAAAAATAGACCTTGTAACGACGAGAGAGAGCCTAATTAGCTTGAGGGGATATGAAAGTCTCATTATTTATTTAGGATTAAACAACTTCACATTATCAAGAAATGCAAACCAAGAAGAATGACTGCTTTCACCCATGGAAGTAAGTAGATTTAGAGTTTCAATGGAGTTTAAATTTTGTTTGATTTCATTAATATACTAGGTTGTTTTGCCAGATATGTTAATTTCATCATCAATGCATCAAAATGTGTGCTTGGAACCAAAAGAGGAGCACTGCTAATTAGAAATTATTGGAGTTACTCTTTATTTTGGAACTCAACCAATTATTATGAATAAGAAATAGAAATCAAGATGGAGGACTCCATTGTTTGTTGGAAGTGAATGAATGAATTCATGTTATGAATGGTTCATGGGTATTGTTTTTTTACCACCAAATATAGTCGTCAATAAAGACACAAAAGATAATTTCATGGTCATTGCATGAAAAATAGACCTTGTAACGACGAGAGGAGCCTAATTAGCTTGAGGTGATATGGAAGTCTCATTATTTAAGGATTAAACAAACTTCACATTATCAAGAAATGCAAACCAAGAAGAATGACTGCTTTCACCCATGGAAGTAAGTAGATTTAGAGTTTCAATGGAGTTTAAATTTATTTGATTTCATTAATATACTAGGTTGTTTTACCAGATATGTTAATTTCATCATCAATGTATCAAAATGTGTGCTTGGAACCAAAAGAGGAGCATTGCTAATTAGAAATGATGGGAGGAACTCTTTATTTTGGAACTTAACCAATTATTATGAAAAAAAAAATGAAATCAAGATCAAGATGGAGACTGCATTGTTTGTTGGAATTGAATGAATTCATGTTATAAAAGGTTCATGGGTATTGTTTTTATACCAAATATAGTCGTCAATAAAGACACAAAAGATAATTTCATGGTCATTGCATGAAAAATAGACCTTGTAACGACGAGAGGAGCCTAATTAGCTTGAGGGGATATGAAAGTCTCATTATTTAGGGATTAAACAACTTCACATTATCAAGAAATGCAAACCAAGAAGAATGACTGCTTTCACCCATGGAAGTAAGTAGATTTAGAGTTTCAATGGAGTTTAAATTTGTTTGATTTCATTAATATACTAGGTTGTTTTGCCAGATATGTTAATTTCATCATCAATGCATCAAAATGTGTGCTTGGAACCAAAAAAGAGGAGCACTGCTAATTAGAAATTATTGGAGTTACTCTTTTATTTTGGAACTCAACCAATTATTATGAAAAAGAAATAGAAATCAAGATGGAGGACTCCATTGTTTGTTGGAAGTGAATGAATTCATGTTATGAAAATGGTTCATGGGTATTGTTTTTTTTACCAAATATAGTCGTCAATAAAGACACAAAAGATAATTTCATGGTCATTGCATGAAAAATAGACCTTGTAACGACGAGAGAGAGCCTAATTTAGCTTGAGGGTGATATGGAAGTCTCATTATTTAAGGATTAAACAACTTCACATTATCAAGAAATGCAAACCAAGAAGAATGACTGCTTTCACCCATGGGAAGTAAGTAGATTTAGAGTTTCAATGGAGTTTAAATTTGTTTGATTTCATTAATATACTAGCTTGTTTTTTTTTGCCATATATGTTAATTTCATCATCAATGCATGCATCAAAATGTGTGCTTGGAACCAAAAAAGGAGGAGCACTGCTAATTAGAAATTATTGGAGTTACTCTTTATTTTGGAACTCAACCAATTATTATGAATAAGAAATAGAAATCAAGATGGAGAGACTCCATTGTTTTGTTGGAAGTGAATGAATTCATGTTATGAAAGGTTCATGGGTATTGTTTTTTTATACCAAATATAGTCGTCAATAAAGACACAAAAGATAATTTCATGGTCATTGCATGAAAAAATAGACCTTGTAACGACGAGAGGAGGAGCCTAATTAGCTTGAGGTGATATGGAAAGTCTCATTATTTAAGGATTAAACAACTTCACATTATCAAGAAATGCAAACCAAGAAGAATGACTGCTTTTTCCCATGGAAGTAAGTAGATTTAGAGTTTCAATGGAGTTTAAATTTGTTTGATTTCATTAATATACTAGGTTGTTTTTTGCCAGATATGTTAATTTCATCATCAATGCATCAAAATGTGTGCTTGGAACCAAAAAGGAGCAGCACTGCTAATTAGAAATTATTGGAGTTACTCTTTATTTTGGAACTCAACCAATTATTATGAAAAAAGAAATATCAATCAAGATGGAAGACTCCATTGTTTGTTGGAAGTGAATGAAGAATTCATGTTATAAAATGGTTCATGGGGATTGTTTTTTTTATACCAAATATAGTCATCAATAAAGACACAAAAGATAATTTCATGGTCATTGCATGAAAAAATAGACCTTGTAACGACGAGAGAGGAGCCTAATTAGCTTGAGGTGATATGGAAGTCTCATTATTTAAGGATTAAACAACTTCACATTATCAAGAAATGCAAACCAAGAAGAATGACTGACTGCTTTCACCCATGGAAGTAAGTAGATTTAGAGTTTCAATGGAGTTTAAATTTATTTGATTTCATTAATATATATACTAGGTTGTTTTACCAGATATGTTAATTTCATCATCATCATGTATCAAAATGTGTGCTTGGAACCAAAAAGAGGAGCATTGCTAATTAGAAATGATGGGAGGAACTCTTTATTTTTGAACTTAACCAATTATTATGAAAAAGAAATGCTATCAAGATGGAAGACTGCATTGTTTGTTGGAATTGAATGAATTCATGTTATAAAAGGTTCATGGGGATTGTTTTTATACCAAATATAGTCGTCAATAAAGACACAAAAGATAATTTCATGGTCATTGCATGAAAAATAGACCTTGTAACGACGAGAGGAGCCTAATTAGCTTGAGGTGATATGGAAGTCTCATTATTTAAGGATTAAACAACTTCACATTATCAAGAAATGCAAACCAAGAAGAATGACTGCTTGCTTTCACCCATGGAAGTAAGTAGATTTAGAGTTTCAATGGAGTTTAAATTTGTTTGATTTCATTAATATACTAGCTTGTTTTGCCAGATATGTTAATTTCATCATCAATGCATCAAAATGTGTGCTTGGAACCAAAAGAGGAGCACTGCTAATTAGAAATTATTGGAGTTACTCTTTATTTTGGAACTCAACCAATTATTATGAATAAGAAATAGAAATCAAGATGGAGGACTCCATTGTTTGTTGGAAGTGAAATGAATTCATGTTATGAATGGTTCATGGGTATTGTTTTTTATACCAAAAATAGTCGTCAATAAAGACACAAAAAAATAATTTCATGGTCATTGCATGAATGAAAAATAGAGACCTTGTAACGACGAGAGAGAGCCTAATTAGCTTGAGGTGATATGGAAGTCTCATTATTTAAGGATTAAACAACTTCACATTATCAAGAAATGCAAACCAAGAAGAATGACTGCTTTCACCCATGGAAGTAAGTAGATTTAGAGTTTCAATGGAGTTTAAATTTATTTGATTTCATTAATATACTAGGTTGTTTTACCAGATATGTTAATTTCATCATCAATGTATCAAAATGTGTGCTTGGAACCAAAAAGAGGAGCATTGCTAATTAGAAATGATGGGAGGAACTCTTTATTTTTGGGAACTAAACCAATTATTATGAAAAAGAAATGCTATCAAGATGGAAGACTGCATTGTTTGTTGGAATTGAATGAATTCATGTTATAAAAGGTTCATGGGTATTGTTTTTATACCAAAAATAAAAGTCATAGTCATTGCAAAAAAAGAAATTTTCAAAGTCATCATTGCATGAAAAATTTTGAGCCTTTGTTGAAATTGGATTGAAATCAATGTTATTTCAAATGATTATGAATGGTTGTTATATTATTGTTTTTAGTCATAATATAAGTCGTCAATAAAGACACAAAAAAGATAATTTTTCATGGTCATTGCATTTAAAAAAAATAGACCTTGATAACGACAGAGAGGAGAAAAAATTAGCTTGAGGTGATATGGAATTAGTTGAGGTGATATGGATTATTTAAGGATTAAACAACTTCACATTATCAAGAAATGCAAACCAAGAAGAATGACTGCTTTCACCCATGGAATGGAAGTAAGTAGATTTAGAGTTTCAATGGAGTTTAAATTTTTTTGATTTCATTAATATACTAGGTTGTTTTTACCAGATATGTTAATTTCATCATCAATGTATCAAAATGTGTGCTTGGATCCAAAAGAGGAGCATTGCTAATTAGAAATTATTGGAGTTACTCTTTATTTTGGAAAGTAACCAATTATTATGAAAAAGAAATGCTATCAAGATGGAAGACTGCATTGTTTGTTGGAATTGAGTGAATTCATGTTATGAAAAGGTTCATGGGGGATTGTTTTTTTTACCAAATATAGTCGTCAATAAAGACACAAAAAAATAATTTCATGGTCATTGCATGAAAAATAGACCTTGTAACGACGAGAGGAGCCTAATTAGCTTGAGGTGATATGGAAGTCTCATTATTTAAGGATTAAACAACTTCACATTATCAAGAAATGCAAACCAAGAAGAATGACTGCTTTCACCCATGGAAGTAAGTAGATTTAGAGTTTCAATGGAGTTTAAATTTGTTTTTGATTTCATTAATATACTAGCTTGTTTTGCCAGATATGTTAATTTCATCATCAATGCATCAAAATGTGTGCTTGGAACCAAAAGAGGAGCACTGCTAATTAGAAATTATTGGAGTTACTCTTTATTTTGGAACTCAACCAATTATTATGAATAAGAAATAGAAATCAAGATGGAGGACTCCATTGTTTGTTGGAAGTGAATGAATTCATGTTATGAATGGTTCATGGGTATTGTTTTTATACCAAATATAGTCGTCAATAAAGACACAAAAAAGATAATTTCATGGTCATTGCATGAAAAATAGACCTTGTAACGACGAGAGGAGCCTAATTAGCTTGAGGTGATATGGAAGTCTCATTATTTAAGGATTAAACAACTTCACATTATCAAGAAATGCAAACCAAGAAGAATGACTGCTTTCACCCATGGAAGTAAGTAGATTTAGAGTTTCAATGGAGTTTAAATTTATTTGATTTCATTAATATACTAGGTTGTTTTTTTACCAGATATGTTAATTTCATCATCAATGTATCAAAATGTGTGCTTGGAACCAAAAGAGGAGCATTGCTAATTAGAAATGATGGGAGGAACTCTTTATTTTGGAACTCAACCAATTATTATGAAAAAGAAATATGCTATCAAGATGGAAGGACTCCATTGTTTGTTGGAATTGAATGAATTCATGTTATGTTAAAAAGGTTCATGGGTATTGTTTTTATACCAAATATATAGTCGTCAATAAAGACACAAAAGATAATTTCATGGTCATTGCATGAAAAATAGACCTTGTAACGACGAGAGGAGCCTAATTAGCTTGAGGGGATATGAAAGTCTCATTATTTTTAGGGATTAAACAACTTCACATTATCAAGAAATGCAAACCAAGAAGAATGACTGCTTTCACCCATGGAAGTAAGTAGATTTAGAGTTTCAATGGAGTTTAAATTTGTTTGATTTCATTAATATACTACTAGTTGTTTTTGCCAGATATGTTTAATTTTCATTCATCAATGCATCAAAATGTGTGCTTGGAACCAAAAGAGGAGCACTGCTAATTAGAAATTATTGGGGAGGAACTCTTTATTTTGGAACTCAACCAATTATATTATGAAAAAATAAATAGAAATCAAGATGGAGGACTCCATTGTTTGTTGGAAGTGAATGAATGAATTCATGTTATGAAATGGTTCATGGGTATTGTTTTTTTTACCAAATATATAGTCGTCAATAAAGACACAAAAGATAATTTCATGGTCATTGCATGAAAAATAGACCTTGTAACGACGAGAGGAGCCTAATTAGCTTGAGGGGATATGAAAGTCTCATTATTTAAGGATTAAACAACTTCACATTATCAAGAAATGCAAACCAAGAAGAATGACTGCTTTCACCCATGGAAAGTAAGTAGATTTAGAGTTTCAATGGAGTTTAAATTTGTTTTGATTTCATTAATATACTAGCTTGTTTTTTGCAGATATGTTAATTTCATCATCAATGCATCAAAATGTGTGCTTGGAACCAAAAGAGGAGCACTGCTAATTAGAAATTATTGGAGTTACTCTTTATTTTGGAACTCAACCAATTATTATGAATAAGAAATAGAAATCAAGATGGAGGACTCCATTGTTTGTTGGAAGTGAATGAATGAATTCATGTTATGAAAAGGTTCATGGGGATTGTTTTTTTACCAAATATAGTCGTCAATAAAGACACAAAATAATAATTTCATGGTCATTGCATGAAAAATAGACCTTGTAACGACGAGAGGAGCCTAATTAGCTTGAGGTGATATGGAAGTCTCATTATTTAAGGATTAAACAACTTCACATTATCAAGAAATGCAAACCAAGAAGAATGACTGCTTTCACCCATGGAAGTAAGTAGATTTAGAGTTTCAATGGAGTTTAAATTTATTTTGATTTCATTAATATACTAGGTTGTTTTTTTACAGATATGTTAATTTCATCATCAATGTATCAAAATGTGTGTGTGCTTGGAACCAAAAGAGGAGCATTGCTAATTAGAAATGATGGGAGGAACTCTTTTATTTTGGAACTCAACCAATTATTATGAAAAAGAAATGCTATCAAGATGGAAGACTGCATTGTTTGTTGGAATTGAATGAATTCATGTTATAAAAGGTTCATGGGGATTGTTTTTATACCAAATATAGTCGTCAATAAAGACACAAAAGATAATTTCATGGTCATTGCATGAAAAATAGACCTTGTAACGACGAGAGGAGCCTAATTAGCTTGAGGTGATATGGAAGTCTCATTATTTTAGGGATTAAACAACTTCACATTATCAAGAAATGCAAACCAAGAAGAATGACTGACTGCTTTCACCCATGGAAGTAAGTAGATTTAGAGTTTAGAGTTTTCAATGGAGTTTAAATTTGTTTGATTTCATTAATATACTAGCTTGTTTTGCCAGATATGTTAATTTCATCATCAATGCATCAAAATGTGTGCTTGGAACCAAAAGAGGAGCACTGCTAATTAGAAATTATTGGAGTTACTCTTTATTTTGGAACTCAACCAATTATTATGAATAAGAAATAATAGAAATCAAGATGGAGGACTCCATTGTTTGTTGGAAGTGAATGAATTCATGTTATGAAAGGTTCATGGGGTTCATTGTTTTTTTATACCAATATAGTCGTCAATAAAGACACAAAAGATAATTTCATGGTCATTGCATGAAAAATAGACCTTGTAACGACGAGAGGAGCCTAATTAGCTTGAGGGGATATGAAAGTCTCATTATTTAAGGATTAAACAACTTCACATTATCAAGAAATGCAAACCAAGAAGAATGACTGCTTTCTTTCACCCATGGAAGTAAGTAGATTTTTAGAGTTTCAATGGAGTTTAAAAATTATTTGATTTCATTAATATACTAGGTTTTGTTTTACAGATATGTTAATTTCATCATCAATGTATCAAAATGTGTGCTTGGAACCAAAAGAGGAGCATTGCTAATTAGAAATGATGGGAGGAACTCTTTATTTTGGAACTCAACCAATTATTATGAAAAAGAAATAGCTATCAAGATGGAAGACTGCATTGTTTTTGTTGGAATTGAATGAATTCATGTTATAAAAGGTTCATGGGGGGATTGTTTTTTATACCAAATATAGTCGTCAATAAAGACACAAAAGATAATTTCATGGTCATTGCATGAAAAATAGACCTTGTAACGACGAGAGGAGCCTAATTAGCTTGAGGGGATATGAAAGTCTCATTATTTAAGGGATTAAAACAACTTCACATTATCAAGAAATGCAAACCAAGAAGAATGACTGCTTTCACCCACCCATGGAAGTAAGTAGATTTTTAGAGTTTCAATGGAGTTTAAATTTGTTTGATTTCATTAATATATACTAGGTTGTTTTTTGCCAGATATGTGTTTATTTTCATCATCAATGCATCAAAATGTGTGCTTGGAACCAAAAGAGGAGCACTGCTAATTAGAAATTATTGGAGTTACTCTTTATTTTGGAACTCAACCAATTATTATGAATAAGAAATAGAAATCAAGATGGAGGACTCCATTGTTTGTTGGAAGTGAATGAATTCATGTTATGAATGGTTCATGGGTATTGTTTTTTATACCAAATATAGTCGTCAATAAAGACACAAAAGATAATTTCATGGTCATTGCATGAAAAATAGACCTTGTAACGACGAGAGGAGCCTAATTAGCTTGAGGTGATATGGAAGTCTCATTATTTAGGGATTAAACAACTTCACATTATCAAGAAATGCAAACCAAGAAGAATGACTGCTTTCACCCATGGAAGTAAGTAGATTTAGAGTTTCAATGGAGTTTAAATTTATTTGATTTCATTAATATACTAGGTTGTTTTGCCAGATATGTTAATTTCATCATCAATGTATCAAAAAATGTGTGTGCTTGGAACCAAAAGAGGAGCATTGCTAATTAGAAATTATTGGAGGAGTTACTCTTTATTTTGGAACTCAACCAATTATTATGAAAAAGAAATAGCTATCAAGATGGAAGACTGCATTGTTTGTTGGAATTGAATGAATTCATGTTATAAAAGGTTCATGGGTATTGTTTTTATACCAAATATAGTCGTCAATAAAGACACAAAAGATAATTTCATGGTCATTGCATGAAAAATAGACCTTGTAACGACGAGAGAGAGCCTAATTAGCTTGAGGTGATATGAAAAGTCTCATTATTTAAGGATTAAACAACTTCACATTATCAAGAAATGCAAACCAAGAAGAAATGACTGCTTTCACCACCCATGGAAGTAAGTAGATTTAGAGAGTTTCAATGGAGTTTTAAATTTGTTTGATTTCATTAATATACTAGCTTGTTTTGCCAGATATGTTAATTTCATCATCAATGCATGCATCAAAATGTGTGCTTGGAACCAAAAGAGGAGCACTGCTAATTAAAATTATTGGAGTTACTCTTTATTTTGGAACTCAACCAATTATTATGAATAAGAAATATAGAAATCAAGATGGAGGACTCCATTGTTTGTTGGAAGTGAATGAATTCATGTTATGAAAAGGTTCATGGGGTATTGTTTTTTATACCAAATATAGTCGTCAATAAAGAAAGACACAAAAGATAATTTCATGGTCATTGCATGAAAAATAGACCTTGTAACGACGAGAGGAGCCTAATTAGCTTGAGGTGATATGGAAGTCTCATTATTTAAGGATTAAACAACTTCACATTATCAAGAAATGCAAACCAAGAAGAATGACTGCTTTCACCCATGGAAGTAAGTAGATTTAGAGTTTCAATGGAGTTTAAATTTGTTTGATTTCATTAATATACTAGCTTGTTTTGCCAGATATGTTAATTTCATCATCAATGCATCAAAATGTGTGCTTGGAACCAAAAGAGGAGCACTGCTAATTAGAAATTATTGGAGTTACTCTCTTTATTTTGGAACTCAACCAATTATTATGAATAAGAAAATAGAAATCAAGATGGAGGACTCCATTGTTTGTTGGAAGTGAATGAATTCATGTTATGAAAGGTTCATGGGTATTGTTTTTTATACCAAATATAGTCGTCAATAAAGACACAAAAGATAATTTCATGGTCATTGCATGAAAAAAATAGACCTTGTAACGACGAGAGGAGCCTAATTAGCTTGAGGTGATATGGAAGTCTCATTATTTAAGGATTAAAAACAACTTCACATTATCAAGAAATGCAAACCAAGAAGAATGACTGCTTTCACACCCATGGAAGTAAGTAGATTTAGAGTTTCAATGGAGTTTAAATTTATTTGATTTCATTAATATACTAGGTTGTTTTTTACCAGATATGTTAATTTTCATCATCAATGTATCAAAATGTGTGCTTGGAACCAAAAGAGGAGCATTGCTAATTAGAAATTATTGGAGGAACTCTTTTTATTTTGGAACTCAACCAATTATTATGAAAAAAAAATAGAATCAAGATGGAGGACTCATTGTTTGTTGGAATTGAATGAATTCATGTTATAAAAGGTTCATGGGGATTGTTTTTATACCAAATATAGTCGTCAATAAAGACACAAAAGATAATTTCATGGTCATTGCATGAAAAATAGACCTTGTAACGACGAGAGGAGCCTAATTAGCTTGAGGTGATATGGAAGTCTCATTATTTAAGGATTAAACAACTTCACATTATCAAGAAATGCAAACCAAGAAGAATGACTGCTTTCACCCATGGAAGTAAGTAGATTTAGAGTTTCAATGGAGTTTAAAATTTGTTTGATTTCATTAATATACTAGCTTGTTTTGCCAGATATGTTAATTTCATCATCAATGCATCAAAATGTGTGCTTGGAACCAAAAGAGGAGCACTGCTAATTAGAAATTATTGGAGTTACTCTTTATTTTGGAACTCAACCAATTATTATTATGAATAAGAAATAGAAATCAAGATGGAGGACTCCATTGTTTGTTGGAAGTGAATGAATGAATTCATGTTATGAATGGTTCATGGGTATTGTTTTTTTACCAAAATATAGTCGTCAATAAAGACACAAAAAAGATAATTTCATGGTCATTGCATGAAAAAAAATAGACCTTGTAACGACGAGAGGAGCCTAATTAGCTTGAGGTGATATGGAAGTCTCATTATTTAAGGATTTAAACAACTTCACATTATCAAGAAATGCAAACCAAGAAGAATGACTGCTTTTTCACCCATGGAAGTAAGTAGATTTAGAGTTTCAATGGAGTTTAAATTTGTTTGATTTCATTAATATACTAGGTTGTTTTGCCAGATATGTTTATTTCATCATCAATGCATCAAAAAAATGTGTGCTTGGAACCAAAAGAGGAGCACTGCTAATTAGAAATTATTGGAGTTACTCTTTATTTTTTTGAACTCAACCAATTATTATGAATAAGAAATAGAAATCAAGATGGAGGACTCCATTGTTTGTTGGAAGTGAATGAATTCATGTTATGAAAAGGTTCATGGGTATTGTTTTTTATACCCAAATATAGTCGTCAATAAAGACACAAAAGATAATTTCATGGTCATTGCATGAAAAATAGACCTTGTAACGACGAGAGGAGCCTAATTAGCTTGAGGTGATATGGAAGTCTCATTATTTAGGGATTAAACAACTTCACATTATCAAGAAATGCAAACCAAGAAGAATGACTGCTTTCACCCATGGAAGTAAGTAGATTTAGAGTTTCAATGGAGTTTAAATTTGTTTTGATTTCATTAATATACTAGCTTTGTTTTGCCAGATATGTTAATTTCATCATCAATGCATCAAAATGTGTGCTTGGAACCAAAAGAGGAGCACTGCTAATTAGAAATTATTGGAGTTACTCTTTATTTTGGAACTCAACCAATTATTATGAATAAGAAATAGAAATCAAGATGGAGGACTCCATTGTTTGTTGGAAGTGAATGAATTCATGTTATGAATGGTTCATGGATATTGTTTTTTTTTACCACCAAATATAGTCGTCAATAAAGACACAAAAGATAATTTCATGGTCATTGCATGAAAAATAGACCTTGTAACGACGAGAGGAGCCTAATTAGCTTGAGGTGATATGGAAGTCTCATTATTTAAGGGATTAAACAACTTCACATTATCAAGAAATGCAAACCAAGAAGAATGACTGCTTTCACCCATGGAAGTAAGTAGATTTAGAGTTTCAATGGAGTTTAAATTTTATTTGATTTCATTAATATACTAGGTTGTTTTTACCAGATATGTTAATTTCATCATCAATGCATCAAAATGTGTGCTTGGAACCAAAAGAGGAGCATTGCTAATTAGAAATGATGGGGAGGAACTCTTTATTTTTGGAACTCAACCAATTATTATGAAAAAGAAATGCTATCAAGATGGAAGACTGCATTGTTTGTTGGAAATTGAATGAATTCATGTTATAAAAGGTTCATGGGGATTGTTTTTTTATACCAAATATAGTCGTCAATAAAGACACAAAAGATAATTTTCATGGTCATTGCATGAAAAAAATAGACCTTGTAACGACGAGAGGAGCCTAATTAGCTTGAGGGGATATGAAAGTCTCATTATTTAAGGGATTAAAAACAACTTCACATTATCAAGAAATGCAAACCAAGAAGAATGACTGCTTTCACCCATGGAAGTAAGTAGATTTAGAGTTTCAATGGAGTTTAAATTTGTTTGATTTCATTAATATACTAGCTTGTTTTTTTGCCAGATATGTGTTAATTTCATCATCAATGCATCAAAATGTGTGCTTGGAACCAAAAGAGGAGCACTGCTAATTAGAAATTATTGGAGTTACTCTTTATTTTGGAACTCAACCAATTATTATTATGAATAAGAAAATAGAAATCAAGATGGAGGACTCCATTGTTTGTTGGAATTGAATGAATTCATGTTATGAAAGGGTTCATTCATGGATTGATGTTTTTTTACCAAATATAGTCGTCAATAAAGACACAAAAAAGATAATTTCATGGTCATTGCATGAAAAATAGACCTTGTAACGACGAGAGGAGGAGCCTAATTAGCTTGAGGTGATATGGAAGTCTCATTATTTAGGGATTAAACAACTTCACATTATCAAGAAATGCAAACCAAGAAGAATGACTGCTTTCACCCATGGAAGTAAGTAGATTTAGAGTTTCAATGGAGTTTAAATTTGTTTGATTTCATTAATATACTAGCTTGTTTTGCCAGATATGTTAATTTCATCATCAATGCATCAAAATGTGTGCTTGGAACCAAAAGAGGAGCACTGCTAATTAGAAATTATTGGAGTTACTCTTTATTTTGGAACTCAACCAATTATTATGAATAAGAAATAGAAATCAAGATGGAGGACTCCATTGTTTGTTGGAAGTGAATGAATTCATGTTATGAATGGTTCATGGGTATTGTTTTTATACCAAATATAGTCGTCGTCCATATAAAGACACAAAAGATAATTTCATGGTCATTGCATGAAAAATAGACCTTGTAACGACGAGAGGAGCCTAATTAGCTTGAGGTGATATGGAAGTCTCATTATTTAAGGATTAAACAACTTCACATTATCAAGAAATGCAAACCAAGAAGAATGACTGCTTTCACCCATGGAAGTAAGTAGATTTAGAGTTTCAATGGAGTTTAAATTTGTTTGATTTCATTAATATACTAGGTTGTTTTGCCAGATATGTTAATTTCATCATCAATGTATCAAAATGTGTGCTTGGAACCAAAAGAGGAGCATTGCTAATTAGAAATGATGGGAGTTACTCTTTATTTTGGAACTCAACCAATTATTATGAAAAAGAAATGCTATCAAGATGGAAGACTGCATTGTTTTTGTTGGAATTGAATGAATTCATGTTATTCATGTTATAAAAGGTTCATGGGTATTGTTTTTTATACCAAATATAGTCGTCAATAAAGACACAAAAAAGATAATTTCATGGTCATTGCATGAAAAATAGACCTTGTAACGACGAGAGGAGCCTAATTAGCTTGAGGGGATATGAAAGTCTCATTATTTAGGGATTAAACAACTTCACATTATCAAGAAATGCAAACCAAGAAGAATGACTGCTTTCACCCATGGAAGTAAGTAGATTTAGAGTTTCAATGGAGTTTAAATTTGTTTGATTTCATTAATATACTAGCTTGTTTTGCCAGAGATATGTTAATTTCATCATCAATGCATCAAAATGTGTGCTTGGAACCAAAAGAGGAGCACTGCTAATTAGAAATTATTGGAGTTACTCTTTATTTTGGAACTCAACCAATTATTATGAATAAAAAAAATAGAAATCAAGATGGAGGACTCCATTGTTTGTTGGAAGTGAATGAATTCATGTTATGTTATGAATGGTTTCATGGGTATTGTTTTTATATACAAATATATAGTCAAATAAAGACACAAAAGATAATTTCATGGTCATTGCATGAAAAATAGACCTTGTAACGACGAGAGGAGCCTAATTAGCTTGAGGTGATATGGAAGTCTCATTATTTTTAAGGATTAAACAACTTCACATTATCAAGAAATGCAAACCAAGAAGAATGACTGCTTTCACCCATGGAAGTAAGTAGATTTAGAGTTTCAATGGAGTTTAAATTTATTTGATTTCATTAATATACTAGGTTGTTTTTTTTGATATGTTAAATTTCATCATCAATGTATCAAAATGTGTGCTTGGAACCAAAAGAGGAGCATTGCTAATTAGAAATGATGGGAGGACTCTTTTATTTTGGAACTCAACCAATTATTATGAAAAAGAAATGCTATCAAGATGGAAGACTGCATTGTTTGTTGGAATTGAATGAATTCATGTTATAAAAGGTTCATGGGGATTGTTTTTTACCAAATATAGTCGTCAATAAAGACACAAAAGATAATTTCATGGTCATTGCATGAAAAAAAATAGACCTTGTAACGACGAGAGGAGCCTAATTAGCTTGAGGTGATATGGAAGTCTCATTATTTAGGGATTAAACAACTTCACATTATCAAGAAATGCAAACCAAGAAGAAGAATGACTGCTTTCACCCATGGAAGTAAGTAGATTTAGAGTTTCAATGGAGTTTAAATTTGTTTTGATTTTCATTAATATACTAGCTTGTTTTGCCAGATATGTTAATTTCATCATCAATGCATCAAAATGTGTGCTTGGAACCAAAAGAGGAGCACTGCTAATTAGAAATTATTGGAGTTACTCTTTATTTTGGAACTCAACCAATTATTATGAATAAGAAATAGAAATCAAGATGGAGGACTCCATTGTTTGTTGGAAGTGAATGAATTCATGTTATGAATGGTTCATGGGTATTGTTTTTATACCAAATATAGTCGTCAATAAAGACACAAAAGATAATTTCATGGTCATTGCATGAAAAATAGACCTTGTAACGACGAGAGGAGCCTAATTAGCTTGAGGTGATATGAAAGTCTCATTATTTAAGGATTAAACAACTTCACATTATCAAGAAATGCAAACCAAGAAGAATGACTGCTTTCACCCATGGAAGTAAGTAGATTTAGAGTTTCAATGGAGTTTAAATTTGTTTGATTTCATTAATATACTAGCTTGTTTTGCCAGATATGTTAATTTCATCATCAATGCATCAAAATGTGTGCTTGGAACAAAAAGAGGAGCACTGCTAATTAGAAATTATTGGAGTTACTCTTTATTTTTGGAACTCAACCAATTATTATGAATAAGAAAAAGAAATCAAGATGGAGGACTCCATTGTTTGTTGGAAGTGAATGAATTCATGTTATGAAAGGTTCATGGGTATTGTTTTTTTTATACCAAATATATAGTCGTCAATAAAGACACAAAAGATAATTTCATGGTCATTGCATGAAAAATAGACCTTGTAACGACGAGAGGAGCCTAATTAGCTTGAGGTGATATGGAAGTCTCATTATTTAAGGATTAAACAACTTCACATTATCAAGAAATGCAAACCAAGAAGAATGACTGCTTTCACCCATGGAAGTAAGTAGATTTAGAGTTTCAATGGAGTTTAAATTTGTTTGATTTCATTAATATACTAGCTTGTTTTGCCAGATATGTTAATTTCATCATCAATGCATCAAAATGTGTGCTTGGAACCAAAAGAGGAGCACTGCTAATTAGAAATTATTGGAGTTACTCTTTATTTTGGAACTCAACCAATTATTATGAATAAGAAATAGAAATCAAGATGGAGGACTCCATTGTTTGTTGGAAGTGAATGAATTCATGTTATGAATGGTTCATGGGGATTGTTTTTTATACCAAATATAGTCGTCAATAAAGACACAAAAGATAATTTCATGGTCATTGCATGAAAAATAGACCTTGTAACGACGAGAGGAGCCTAATTAGCTTGAGGGGATATGAAAGTCTCATTATTTAGGGATTAAACAACTTCACATTATCAAGAAATGCAAACCAAGAAGAATGACTGCTTTCACCCATGGAAGTAAGTAGATTTAGAGTTTCAATGGAGTTTAAATTTGTTTGATTTCATTAATATACTAGCTTGTTTTGCCAGATATGTTAATTTCATCATCAATGCATCAAAATGTGTGCTTGGAACCAAAAGAGGAGCACTGCTAATTAGAAATTATTGGAGTTACTCTTTATTTTGGAACTCAACCAATTATTATGAAAAAAGAAAATAGAAATCAAGATGGAGGACTCCATTGTTTGTTGGAAGTGAATGAATTCATGTTATGAATGGTTCATGGGTATTGTTTTTATACCAAATATAGTCGTCAATAAAGACACAAAAGATAATTTCATGGTCATTGCATGAAAAATAGACCTTGTAACGACGAGAGGAGCCTAATTAGCTTGAGGTGATATGGAAGTCTCATTATTTAAGGATTAAACAACTTCACATTATCAAGAAATGCAAACCAAGAAGAATGACTGCTTTCGCCCATGGAAGTAAGTAGATTTAGAGTTTCAATGGAGTTTAAATTTGTTTGATTTCATTAATATACTACCTTGTTTTGCCAGATATGTTAATTTCATCATCAATGCATCAAAATGTGTGCTTGGAACCAAAAGAGGAGCACTGCTAATTAGAAATTATTGGAGTTACTCTTTATTTTGGAACTCAACCAATTATTATGAAAAAGAAATAGAAATCAAGATGGAGGACTGCATTGTTTGTTGGAATTGAATGAATTCATGTCATAAAAGGTTCATGGGTATTGTTTTTATACCAAATATAGTCGTCAATAAAGACACAAAAGATAATTTCATGGTCATTGCATGAAAAATAGACCTTGTAACGACGAGAGGAGCCTAATTAGCTTGAGGGGATATGAAAGTCTCATTATTTAGGGATTAAACAACTTCACATTATCAAGAAATGCAAACCAAGAAGAATGACTGCTTTCACCCATGGAAGTAAGTAGATTTAGAGTTTCAATGGAGTTTAAATTTGTTTGATTTCATTAATATACTAGGTTGTTTTGCCAGATATGTTAATTTCATCATCAATGCATCAAAATGTGTGCTTGGAACCAAAAGAGGAGCACTGCTAATTAGAAATTATTGGAGTTACTCTCTTTATTTTGGAACTCAACCAATTATTATGAATAAGAAATAGAAATCAAGATGGAGGACTCTATTGTTTGTTGGAAGTGAATGAATTCATGTTATGAATGGTTTATGGGTATTGTTTTTTATACCAAATATAGTCGTCAATAAAGACACAAAAGATAATTTCATGGTCATTGCATGAAAAATAGACCTTGTAACGACGAGAGGAGCCTAATTAGCTTGAGGTGATATGGAAGTCTCATTATTTAAGGATTAAACAACTTCACATTATCAAGAAATGCAAACCAAGAAGAATGACTGCTTTCACCCATGGAAGTAAGTAGATTTAGAGTTTCAATGGAGTTTAAATTTATTTGATTTCATTAATATACTAGGTTGTTTTACCAGATATGTTAATTTCATCATCAATGTATCAAAATGTGTGCTTGGAACCAAAAGAGGAGCATTGCTAATTAGAAATGATGGGAGGAACTCTTTATTTTGGAACTCAACCAATTATTATGAAAAAGAAATGCTATCAAGATGGAAGACTCCATTGTTTGTTGGAATTGAATGAATTCATGTTATAAAAGGTTCATGGGGATTGTTTTTATACCAAATATAGTCGTCAATAAAGACACAAAAGATAATTTCATGGTCATTGCATGAAAAATAGACCTTGTAACGACGAGAGGAGCCTAATTAGCTTGAGGGGATATGAAAAAGTCTCATTATTTAGGGGGATTAAACAACTTCACATTATCAAGAAATGCAAACCAAGAAGAATGACTGCTTTCACCCATGGAAGTAAGTAGATTTAGAGTTTCAATGGAGTTTAAATTTGTTTGATTTCATTAATATACTAGCTTGTTTTGCCAGATATGTTAATTTCATCATCAATGCATCAAAATGTGTGCTTGGAACCAAAAGAGGAGCACTGCTAATTAGAAATTATTGGAGTTACTCTTTATTTTGGAACTAACCAATTATTATGAATAAGAAATAAATAGAAATCAAGATGGAGGACTCTTTGTTTTTGGAAGTGAATGAATTCATGTTAAATTATTATGAATATACCAAATATAGTCGTCAATCAAGATGGAAGATAATCCATTGTTTTGTTGAAAAATGACCTTGTAACGAAAGAGAATTCATGTGGAACTATAAAATTGGTTCATGGGTAATCAAGATTTTTTAGATACCAAATATAGTCGAATCATGTTATAAAGACACATGGGATAATTTATACAAATGTCGTCATTGCATGAAAAAAGATAATTTCATGACCTTGCATAAAAATAGTCCGTGTAACGACGAGAGGAGCCTAATTAGCTTGAGGTGATATGAAAGTCTCATTATTTAGGGATTAAACAACTTCACATTATCAAGTGCAAACCAAGAAGAATGACTGCTTTCACCCATGGAAGTAAGTAGATTTAGAGTTTCAATGGAGTTTAAATTTGTTTGATTTCATTAATATATACTAGGTTGTTTTGCCAGATATGTTAATTTCATCATCAATGTATCAAAATGTGTGCTTGGAACCAAAAAGAGGATGCATTGCTAATTAGAAATGATGGGAGGAACTCTTTATTTTGGAACTCAACCAATTATTATGAATAAGAAAAATGCTAATCAAGATGGAGGACTCCATTGTTTGCTGGAAGTGAATGAATTCATGTTATGAATGGTTCATGGGTATTGTTTTTATACCAAATATAGTCGTCAATAAAGACACAAAAGATAATTTCATGGTCATTGCATGAAAAATAGTCCGTGTAAAGACAACAGGAGCCTAATTAGCTTGAGGTGATATGAAAGTCTCATTATTTAGGGATTAAACAACTTCACATTATCAAGAAATGCAAACCAAGAAGAATGACTGCTTTCACCCATGGAAGTAAGTAGATTTAGAGTTTCAATGGAGTTTAAATTTACTTGATTTCATTAATATACTAGGTTGTTTTGCCAGATATGTTAATTTCATCATCAATGCATCAAAATGTGTGCTTGGAACCAAAAGAGGAGCACTGCTAATTAGAAATTATTGGACAAACTCTTTATTTTGGAACTCAACCAATTATTATGAATAAGAAATAGAAATCAAGATGGAGGACTCCATTGTTTGTTGGAAGTGAATGAATTCATGTTATGAATGGTTCATGGGTATTGTTTTTATACCAAATATAGTCGTCAATAAAGACACAAAAGATAATTTCATGGTCATTGCATCAAAAATAGACCTTGTAACAATGAGAGGAGCCTAATTAGCTTGAGGGGATATGAAAGTCTCATTATTATTTAGGATTAAACAACTTCACATTATCAAGAAATGCAAACCAAGAAGGATGACTGCTTTCACCCAAGGAAGTAAGTAGATTTAGAGTTTCAATGTAGTTTAAATTTGTTTGATTGAATTAATATACTAGGTTGTTGTAACATATATGTTAATTTCATCATCAATGTATCAAAATTGTGCTTGGAACCAAAAGAGGAGCACTACTAATTAGAAATGATGGGAGGAACTCTTTATTTTGGAACTCAACCAATTATTATGAAAAAGAAATGCCAATCAAGATGGAAGACTCCATTGTTTGTTGAAATTGAATGAATTCATGTTATAAAAGGTTCATGGGTACTGTTTTTATACCAAATATAGTCGTCAATAAAGAAACAAAAGATAATTTCATGGTCATTGCATAAAAAATAGACCGTGTAAAGACGACAGGAGCCTAATTAGCTTAAGGTGATATGAAAGTCTCATTATTTAGGGATTAAACAACTTCACATTATGAGGTGCAAACCAAGAAGAATGACTGCTTTCACCCATGGAAGTAAGTAGATTTAGAGTTTCAATGGTGATTAAATTTGTCTGATTGAATTAATATACTAGGTTGTTTTGCTAGATATGTTAATTTCATCATCAATGTATCAAAATGTCTGCTTGGAAGCAAAAGAGGTGCACTGCTAATTAGAAATGATGGGAGGAACTCTTTATTTTGGAACTCAACCAATTATTATGAAAAAGAAACGGCAATCAAGATGGAAGACTCCATTGTTTGTTGGAATTGAATGAATTCATGTTATAAAAGGTTCATGGGTATTGTTTTTATACTAAATATAGTCGTCAATAAAGACACAAAAGATAATTTCATTGTCATTGCATGAAAAATAGACCTTGTAACGATGAGAGGAGCCTAATTAGCATGAGGTGATATAAAAGTCTCATTATTGAGGGATTAAACAACTTCACATTATCAAGAAATGCAAACCAAGAAGAATGACTGCTCTCACCGATGGAAGTAAGTAGATTTAGAGTTTCAATGGAATTTAAATTTATTTTATTTCATTAATATACTTGGTTGTTTAGCCACATTTGTCATATTCATGATCAATGTATCAAAATGTCTGCTTGGAACCAAAAGAGGAGGACTGCTAATTAGAAATGATGCGAGGAACTCCTTATTTTGGAACTCAACCAATTATTATGAAAAAGAAATGCCAATGAAGATGGAAGACTCCATTGTTTGTTGGAATTGAATGAATTCATGTTATAAAGGTTTCATGAGTATTGTTTTTATACCAAATATAGTCGTCAGTAAAGACACAAAAGATAATTTCATGGTCATTGCATGAAAAATAGACCTTGTAACGATGATAGGAGCCTAATTAGGTTGAGGGGATATGAAAGTCTCATTATTTAGGGATTAAACCACTTCACAATATCAGGAAATGCAAACCAAGAGGAATGACTGCTTACACACACGGAAGTAAGTCGATTTAGAGTTTCAATGGACTTGAAATTTGTTTGATTTCATTAATATACTAGATTGTTTTGCCAGATATGTTAATTTCATCATCAATGTATCAAAATGTGTGCTTGGAACAAAAAGAGAAGCACAACTAATTAGAAATGATTGGAGTTACTCTTTATTTTGGAACTCAACCAATTATTATGAATAAGAAATGCAAATCAAGATGGAGGACTCCATTGTTTGTTGGAAGGGAATGAATTCATGTTATGAAAGTTTCTTGGGTATTGTTTTTATACCAAATATAGTCGTCAATAAAGATACAAAAGATAATTTCATGGTCATTGCTTGAAAAATAGACCTTTTAACGACGAGAGGAGCCTAATTAGCTTGAGGTGATATGAAAGTCTCATTATTTAGGGATTAAACAACTTCACAATATCTAGAAATGCAAACCAACAAGAATGACTGCTTACACCCACGGAAGGTAAGTCGATTTAGAGTTTCAATGGACTTGAAATTTGTTTGATTTCATTAATATACTAGGTTGTTTTGCCAGATATGTTAATTTCATCATCAATGTTTCAAAATGTGTGCTTGGAACTAAAAGAGGAGCACTACAAATTAGAAATGATTGGAGTTACTCTTTATTTTGAAACTCAACCAATTTTTATGAATAAGAAATGCAAATCAAGATGAAGGACTCCATTGTTTGTTGGAAGGGAATGAATTCATGTTATGGAAGGTTCATGGGTATTGTTTTTATACCAAATATAGTCGTCAATAAAGACACAAAAGATAATTTCATGGTCATTGCATGAAAAATAGACCTTGTAACGAGGAAAGGAGCCTAATTAGCTTGAGGTGATATAAAAGTCTTATTATTTAGGGATTAAACAATTTCACATTATCGAGAAATGCAAACCAAGAAGAATGACTACTCTCACCGACGGAAGTAAGTAGATTTAGAGTTTCAATGGAGTTTAAATTTATTTGATTTCATTAATATACTTGGTTGTTTAAGCCACATTTGTTATTTTCATGATCAATGTATAAAAATGTGTGCTTGAAAACAGAAGAGGAGCCTTACTAACTTGAAATGATGGGAGGTAATCTTTATTTTGGAACTCAACCAATTATTACCAATAACAAATGCGAATCAAGATGGAAGACTCTTGTTTGTTGTAATTGAATGAATTCCTCTAATTGATGGTTCATGGGCAATATTATTATAATGAATATAGTCGTTAATAAAGGTACAAAAAATAATGCCAAGGTCATTGCATGGAAAATACTCCTTGTAATAATAAGAGGAGCCTAATTAGCTTGAGGTGATATGAAAGTCTAATTATTTAGGAATTAAATAACTTCACATTAGCACGAAATGAAACGAAGATGAATGATTGCTTTCGCAGATGGAAGTAAGTAGATTTAGAGTTTCAATGGTGATTAAATTTGTTTGATTGAATTAATATACTAGGTTGTTTTGCTAGATATGTTAATTTCATCATTAATTTATCAAAATGTCTGCTTGGAACCAAAAGAGGTGCACTGCTAATTAGAAATGATAGGAGGAACTCTTTATTTTGGAACTCAACCAATTATTATGAAAAAGAAACGGCAATCAAGATGGATGACTCCATTGTTTGTTGGAATTGAATGAATTCATGTTATAAAAGGTTCATTGGTATTGTTTTTATACCAAATATAGTCGTCAATAAAGGCACAAAAGATAATTTCATGGTCATTGCATGAAAAATAGACCTTGTAACGACGAGAGGAGCCTAATTAGCTTGAGGGGATATGAAACTCTCATTATTTAGGGATTAAATAACTTCTCAATCTCAAGAAATGCAAACCAAGAAGAATGACTGATTACAGCCATGGAGGTAAGTCGATTTAGAGTTTCAATGGAATTTAAATTTTTTTGATTTCATTAATATACTAGGTAGTTTTTCCAAATATGTTAATTTCATCATCAATGTATCAAAATGTGTGATTGGATCCAAAAGAGGAGCACAGCTAATTAGAAATGATTGGAGTTACTCTTTATTTTGGAACTCAATCAATTATTATGAATAAGAAATTCAAATCAAGATGGAGGACTCCATTATTTGTTGGAAGGGAATGAATTCATGTTATGAAAGATTCATGGGTATTATTTTTATACAAAATATAGTCGTCAATTACGACATAAAAGAAAATTTCATGGTCATTGAATGAAAAATAGACCTTGTAACGACGAGAGGAGCCTAATTAGCTTGAGGTGATATGAAAGTCTCATTGTTTAGGGATTAAGCAACTTCACATTATCAAGAAATGCAAACCAAGAAGAATGACAGCTTTCACCGATGGAAGTAAGAACATATATTGTTTCAATGGAGTTTAAATTTATTGATTTCACTAATATACCTTGTTTTTTAGCCACATTTGTCATTTTCATGATCAATGTATCAAATGTGTGCTTGGAAATAGGAGAGGAGCCCTACTAACTAGAAATGATGGGAGGTAATCTTTATTTTGGATCTCAACCAACTATTATCAATAAGAAATGCGAATCAAGATGGAGGACTCTTGTTTGTTGGAATTGAATGAATTCCTCTGATTGATGGTTCATGGGCAATATTTTTATAATGAATATAGTCATTAATAAAGATACAAAACATAATGCCAAGGTCATTGCATGAAAAATACTCCTTGTAACAATATGAGGAGCCTAATTAGCCTGAGGTGATATGAAAGTCTAATTATTTAGGAATTAAATAACTTCACATTAGCACGAAATGAAACCAAGATGAATGATTGCTTTCGCAGATGGAAGTAAGTAGATTTAGAGTTTCAATGGGGTTTAAATTTGTTTGATTGAATTAATATGCTATGTTGTTTTTCTAGATATGTTAATTTCATCATCAATGTATCAAAATGTGCTTGGAACCAAAAGAGGAGCATAGCAAATTAGAAATGATGGGAGGAAATCTTTATTTTGGAACTCAACCAATTATCATGAACAAGAAATGCCAATCAGGATGGAAGACTCCATTATTTCTTGGAATTGAATGAATTCATGTTATAAAAGGTTCATCGGTATTGTTTTTATACCAAATATAGTCGTCAATAAAGGCACAAAGGATAATTTCATAGTCATTGCATGAAAAATAGGCCTTGTAACGATGAGAGGAGCCTAATTAGCTTGAGGGGATATGAATGTCTCATTCTTTAGGGATTAAACAATTTCACAATATCAAGAAATGCAAACCAAGAAGAATGACTGCTTTCACCGATGGAAGTAAGTAGATTTAGAGTTTCAATGGTGTTTAAATTTATTTGATTTCATTAATATAATTGGTTGTTTATTCATATTTGTCATTTTCATGATCAATGTATCAAAATGTGTGCTTGGAAATAGAAGAGGAGCCCTACTAACTAGAAATGATGGGAGGTAATCTTTATTATGGAACTCAGCCAATTATTATCAATAGGAAATGTGAATGGAGATGGAGGACTCTTGTTTGTTGGAATTGAATGAATTCCTCTGATTGATGGTTCATGGTCAATATTTTTATAATGAATATAGTCATTAATAAAGATACAAAACATAATGCCAAGGTCATTGCATGAAAAATACTCCTTGTACCAATAAGAGGAGCCTAATTAGCATGAGGTGATATGAAAGTCTAATTATTTAGGACTTAAATAACTTCACATTAGCACGAAATGAAACCAAGTTGAATGATTCCTTTCGCAGATGGAAGTAAGTAGATTTTGAGTTTCAATGGTGTTTAAATTTGTTTGATTGAATTAATATGCTATGTTGTTTTTCTAGATATGTTAATTTCATCATCAATGTATCAAAATGTGCTTGGAACCAAAAGTGGAGCAGAGCTAATTAGAAATGATGGGAGGAAATCTTTATTTTGGAACTCAACCAATTATTATGAGAAAGAATTGCCAATCAAGACGGAAGACTCCATTGTTTGTTGGAATTGAATGAATTCATGTTATAAAAGATTCATCGGTATTGCTTTTATACCAAATATAGTCGTCAATAAAGGCACAAAAGATAATTTCATTGTCATTGCAAGAAAAATAGACCTTGTAACGACCAGAGGAGCCCAATGGAGTTTAAATTTGTTTGATTTCATTAATATACTAGGTTGTTTTTCCAAATATGTTAATTTCATCATCAATGTATCAAAATGTGTGATTGGATCCAAAAGAGGAGCACAGCTAATTAGAAATGATTGGAGTTACTCTTTATTTTGGAACTCAACCAATTATTATGAATAAGAAATTCAAATCAAGATGGAGGACTCCATTATTTGTTGGAAGGGAATGAATTCATGTTATGAAAGATTCATGGGTATTATTTTTATACAAAATATAGTCGTCAATAACAACACAAAAGAAAATTTCATGGTTATTGAATGAAAAATAGACCTTGTAACGATGAGAGGAGCCTAATTAGCTTGAGGTGATATGAAAGTCTCATTGTTTAGGGATTAAGCAACTTCACATTATCAAGAAATGCAAACCAAGAAGAATGACTGCTTTCACCGATGGAAGTAAGAACATTTATAGTTTCGATGGAGTTTAAATTTATTTGATTTCACTAATATACTTTGTTTTTTAGCCACATTTGTCATTTTCATGATCAATGTATCAAAATGTTTGCTTGGAAATAGGAGGGGAGCCCTACTAACTAGAAATGATGGGAGGTAATCTTTATTTTGGAACTCAACCAACTATTATCAATAAGAAATGCGAATCAAGATGGAGGACTCATGTTTGTTGGAATTGAATGAATTCCTCTGATTGATGGTTCATGGGAAATCTTTTTATAATGAATATAGTCGTTAATAAAGATACAAAACATAATGCCAAGGTCATTGCATGAAAAATACTCCTTGTAACAATAAGAGGAGCCTAATTAGCATGAGGTGATATGAAAGTCTAATTATTTAGGAATTAAATAACTTCACATTAGCACGAAATGAAACCAAGATGAATCATTGCTTTCACAGATGGAAGTAAGTAGATTGAAAGTTTCAATGGTGTTTAAATTTGTTTGATTGAATTAATATGCTATGTTGTTTTTCTAGATATGTTAATTTCATCATCAATGTATCAAAATGTGCTTGGAACCAAAAGAGGAGCACTACTAATTAGAAATGATGGGAGGAAATCGTTATTTTGGAACTCAACCAATTATTATGAACAAGAAATGCCAATCAGGATGGAAGACTCCATTGTTTGTTGGAATTAAATGAATTCATGTTATAAAAGGTTCATCGGTATTGTTTTTCTACCAAATATAGTCGTCAATAAAGGCACAAAGGATAATTTCATGGTCATTGCATGAAAAATAGGCCTTGTAACGACGAGAAGAGACTAATTAGCTTGAGGGGATATGAAAGTCTCATTATTTAGGGATTAAAAAACTTGACAATATCAAGAAATGCAAACCAAGAAGAATGACTACTTACACCCATGGAAGTAACTCGATCTAGAGTTTGAAGGGAGTTTAAATTTGTTTGATTTCATTAATTTACTAGGTTATTTTGCCAGATATGTTAATTTCATCATCAATGTAACAAAATGTGTGCTTGGAACCAAAAGAGTAGCACTGCTAATTAGAAATGATTGGAGTTACTCTTTATTTTGGAACTCAACCAATTATTATGAATAAGAAATGCAAATCAAGATGGAGGACTCCATTTTTTGATGGAAGGGAATGAATACATGTTATCAAAGGTTCATGGGTATTGTTTTTATACCAAATATAGTCGTCAATAAAGGCACAAAAGATAATTTCATGGTCACTGCATGAAAAATAGACTTTGTAACGACGAGAGGAGCCTAATTAGCTTGAGGGGATATGAAAGTCTCATTATTTAGGGATTAAACAACTTCACAATATCAGGAAATGCTAACCAACAAGAATGACTGCTTTCACCGATGGAAGTAAGTAGATTTAGAGTTTCAATGGAGTTTAAATTTATTTGATTTCATTAATATACATGCTTGTATAGCCATATTTGTCATTTTCATGATCAATGTATCAAAATTTGTGCTTGGAAAAAGAAAAGGGGCCCTACTAACTAGAAATGATGGGAGGTAATCTTTATTAAGGAACTCAGCCAATTATTATCAATAGGAAATGCGAATCGAGATGGAGGACTCTTGTTTGTTGGAATTGAATGAATTCCTCTGATTGATGGTTCATGGTCAATATTTTTATAATGAATATAGTCATTAATAAAGATACAAAACATAATGCCAAGGTCATTGCATGAAAAATACTCCTTGTACCAATAAGAGCAGCCTAATTAGCATGAGGTGATATGAAAGTCTAATTATTTAGGACATAAATAACTTCACATTAGCAAGAAATGAAACCAAGTTGAATGATTCCTTTCGCAGATGGAAGTAAGTAGATTTAGAGTTTCAATGGTGTTTAAATTTGTTTGATTTCATTAATATACTAGGTTGTTTTGCTAGATATGTTAATTTCATCATCAATGTATCAAAATGTGTGCTTGGAACCAAAATAGGAGCACTGCTAATTAGAAATGATTGGAGTTACTCTTTATTTTGGAACTCAACCAATTTTTATGAAAAAGAAATGCAAATTAAGATGGAGGACTCCATTTTTTGATGGAAGGGAATGAATTCATGTTATGAAAGGTTCATGGGTATTGTTTTTATACCAAATATAGTCGTCAATAAAGGCACAAAAGATAATTTCATGGTCATTGCATGAAAAATAGACTTTGTAACGACGAGAGGAGCCTAATTAGCTTGAGGGGATATGAAAGTCTCATTATTTAGGGATTAAACAACTTCACAATATCAAGAAATGCAAAGCAAGAAGAATGACTGCTTACACCCATGGAAGTAAGTCGATTTAGAGTTTCAATGGAGTTTAAATTTGTTTGATTTCATTAATATACTAGGTTGTTTTGCCAGATATGTTAATTTCATCATCAATGTATCAAAATGTGTGCTTGGAACCAAAAGAGGAGCACTCCAAATTAGAAATGATTGGAGTTACTCTTTATTTTGGAACTCAACCAATTATTATGAACAAGAAATGCCAATCAGGATGGAAGACTCCATTGTTTGTTGGAATTGAATGAATTCATGTTATAAAAGGTTCATGGGTATTGTTTTTATACCAAATATAGTCGTTAAGATAGGCACAAAAGATAATTTCATGGTCATTGCATGAAAAATAGACTTTGTAACGACGAGAGGAGGCTAATTAGCTTGAGGGGATATGAAAGTCTCATTATTTAGGGATTAAACAACTTCACAATATCAAGAAATGCAAACCAAGAAGAATGACTGCTTACACCCATGGAAGTAACTCGATTTAGAGTTTCAATGGAGTTTAAATTTGTTTGATTTCATTAATATACTAGGTTGTTTACCCAGATATGTTAATTTCATCATCAATTTATCAAAATGTGTGCTAGGAACCAAAAGAGGAGCACTACAAATTTGAAATGATTGGAGTTACTCTTTATTTTGGAACTCAACCAATTATTATGAATAAGAAACGCAAATCTAGATGGAGGACTCGATTTTTTGTTGGAAGGGAATGAATTCATGTCATGAAAGGTTCATGTGTATAGTTTTTATAGCAAATATAGTCGTCAATAAAGACACAAAAGATAATTTGATGGTCATTGCATGAAAAATAGACCTTGTAACGACGAGAGGAGCCTAATTACCTTGAGGGGATATGAAAGTCTCATAATTTAGGGATTAAACAACTTCACAATATCAAGAAATGCAAAGCAATAAGAATGACTGCTTACACCCATGGAAGTAAGTCGATTTAGAGTTTCAATGGAGTTTAAATTTGTTTGATTTCATTAATATACTAGGTTGTTTTGCCAGATATGTTAATTTCATCATCAATGTATCAAAATGTGTGCTTGGAACCAAAAGAGGAGCACTCCAAATTAGAAATGATTGGAGTTACTCTTTATTTTGGAACTCAACCAATTAATATGAACAAGAAATGCCAATCAAGATGGAAGACTCCATTGTTTGTTGGAATTGAATGAATTCATGTTATAAAAGGTTCATGGGTATTGTTTTTATACCAAATATAGTCATTAAGATAGGCACAAAAGATAATTTCATGGTCATTGCATGAAAAATAGACTTTGTAACGACGAGAGGAGCCTAATTAGCTTGAGGGGATACGAAAGTCTCATTATGTAGGGATTAAACAACTTCACAATATCAAGAAATGCAAACCAAGAAGAATGACTGCTTACACCCATGGAAGTAACTCGATTTAGAGTTTCAATGGAGTTTAAATTTGTTTGATTTCATTAATATACTAGGTTGTTTACCCAGATATGTTAATTTCATCATCAATGTATCAAAATGTGTGCTAGGAACCAAAAGAGGAGCACTACAAATTTGAAATGATTGGAGTTACTCTTTATTTTGGAACTCAACCAATTATTATGAATAAGAAACGCAAATCAAGATGGAGGACTCGATTTTTTGTTGGAAGGGAATGAATTCATGTCATGAAAGGTTCATGTGTATAGTTTTTATAGCGAATATAGTCGTCAATAAAGACACAAAAGATAATTTGATGGTCATTGCATGAAAAATAGACCTTGTAACGACGAGAGGAGCCTAATTACATTGAGGGGATATGAAAGTCTCATAATTTAGGGATTAAACAACTTCACAATATCAAGAAATGCAAAGCAAGAAGAATGACTGCTTACACCCATGGAAGTAAGTCGATTTAGAGTTTCAATGGAGTTTAAATTTGTTTGATTTCATTAATATACTAGGTTGTTTTGCCAGATATGTTAATTTCATCATCAATGTATCAAAATGTGTGCTTGGAACCAAAAGAGGAGCACTACAAATTAGAAATGATTGGAGTTACTCTTTATTTTTGGAACTCAACCAATTATTATTAATATAAGAAATGCAAATCAAGATGGAGGACTCCATTTTTTTGATGGAAGGGAATGAATTCATGTTATGAAAGGTTCATGTGTATTGTTTTTATAGCAAATATAGTCGTCAATAAAGGCACACAAAAGATAATTTCATGGTCATTGCATGAAAAATAGACCTTGTAACGACGAGAGGAGCCTAATTTAGCTTGAGGTGATATGAAAGTCTCATTATTTAGGGATTAAGCAACTTCACATTATCATGAAATCCAAACCAAGAAGAATGACTGCTTTCACCGATGGAAGTAAGTAGATTTAGTGTTTTCAATGGAGTTTAAATTTATTTGATTTCATTAATATACTTGGTTGTTTAGCCACATTTGTCATTTTCATGATCAATGTATCAAAATGTGTGCTTGGAAACAGAAGAGGAGCCCTACTAACAAGAAATGATGGGAGGTAATCTTTATTTTAGAACTCAACCAATTATTATCAATAAGAAATGCGAATCAAGATGGAGGACTCTAGTTTGTTGGAATTGAATGAATTCCTCTGATTGATGGTTCATGGGAAATCTTTTTGTAATGAATATAGTCGTTAATAAAGATACAAAACATAATGCCCAGGTCATTGCATGAACAATACTCCTTGTAACAATAAGAGGAGCCTAATTAGCATGAGGTGATATGAAAGTCTAATTATTTAGGAATTAAATAACTTCACATTAGCACGAAATGAAACCAAGATGAATGATTGCTTTCGCAGATGGAAGTAAGTAGATTTAGAGTTTCAATAGTGTTTAAATTTGTTTGATTGAATTAATATGCTATGTTGTTTTTCTAGATATGTTAATTTCATCATCAATGTATCAAAATGTGCTTGGAACCAAAAGAGGAGCACAGCTAATTAGAAATGATGGGAGGAAATCTTTATTTTGGAACTCAACCAATTATTATGAAAAAGAAATGACAATCAAGATGGAAGACTCCATTGTTTGTTGGAATTGAATGAATTCATGTTATAAAAGGTTCATGGGTATTGTTTTTTATACCAAATATAGTCGTTAATATAGGCACAAAAGATAATTTCATGGTCATTGCATGAAAAATAGACTTTGTAACGACGAGAGGAGCCTAATTAGCTTGAGGGGATATGAAAGTCTCATTATTTAGGGATTTAACAACTTCACAATATCAAGAAATGCAAACCAAGAAGAATGACTGCTTACACCCATGGAAGTAACTCGATTTAGAGTTTTAATGGAGTTTAAATTTGTTTGATTTCATTAATATACTAGGTTGTTTACCCAGATATGTTAATTTCATCATCAATGTATCAAAATGTGTGCTAGGAACCAAAAGAGGAGCACTACAAATTTGAAATGATTGGAGTTACTCTTTATTTTGGAACTCAACCAATTATTATGAATAAGAAACGCAAATCAAGATGGAGGACTCGATTTTTTGTTGGAAGGGAATGAATTCATGTCATGAAAGGTTCATGTGTATAGTTTTTATAGCAAATATAGTCGTCAATAAAGACACAAAAGATAATTTAATGGTCATTGCATGAAAAATAGACCTTGTAATGACGAGAGGAGCCTAATTACCTTGAGGGGATATGAAAGTCTCATAATTTAGGGATTAAACAACTTCACAATATCAAGAAATGCAAAGCAAGAAGAATGACTGCTTACACCCATGGAAGTAAGTCGATTTAGAGTTTCAATGGAGTTTAAATTTGTTTGATTTCATTAATATACTAGGTTGCTTTGCCAGATATGTTAATTTCATCATCAATGTATCAAAATGTGTGCTTGGAACCAAAAGAGGAGCACTCCAAATTAGAAATGATTGGAGTTACTCTTTATTTTGGAACTCAACCAATTATTATGAACAAGAAATGCCAATCAGGATGGAAGACTCCATTGTTTGTTGGAATTGAATGAATTCATGTTATAAAAGGTTCATGGGTATTGGTTTTATACCAAATATAGTCGTTAAGATAGGCACAAAAGATAATTTCATGGTCATTGCATGAAAAATAGACTTTGTAACGACGAGAGAAGCCTAATTAGCTTGAGGGGATATGAAAGTCTCATGATTTAGGGATTAAACAACTTCACAGTATCAAGAAATGCAAACCAAGAAGAATGACTGCTTACACCCATGGAAGTAACTCGATTTAGAGTTTCAATGGAGTTTAAATTTTTTTGATTTCATTAATATACTAGGTTGTTTACCCAGATATGTTAATTTCATCATCAATGTATCAAAATGTGTGCTAGGAACCAAAAGAGGAGCACTACAAATTTGAAATGATTGGAGTTACTCTTTATTTTGGAACTCAACCAATTATTATGAATAAGAAACGCAAATCAAGATGGAGGACTCGATTTTTTGTTGGAAGGGAATGAATTCATGTCATGAAAGGTTCCTGTGTATAGTTTTTATAGCGAATATAGTCGTCAATAAAGACACAAAAGATAATTTGATGGTCATTGCATGAAAAATAGACCTTGTAACGACGAGAGGAGCCTAATTACATTGAGGGGATATGAAAGTCTCATAATTTAGGGATTAAACAACTTCACAATATCAAGAAATGCAAAGCAAGAAGAATGACTGCTTACACCCATGGAAGTAAGTCAATTTAGAGTTTCAATGGAGTTTAAATTTGTTTGATTTCATTAATATACTAGGTTGTTTTGCCAGATATGTTAATTTCATCATCAATGTATCAAAATGTGTGCTTGGAACCAAAAGAGGAGCACTACAAATTAGAAATGATTGGAGTTACTCTTTATTTTGGAACTCAACCAATTATTATGAATAAGAAATGCAAATCAAGATGGAGGACTCCATTTTTTGATGGAAGGGAATGAATTCATGTTATGAAAGGTTCATGTGTATTGTTTTTATAGCAAATATAGTCGTCAATAAAGGCACAAAAGATAATTTCATGGTCATTGCATGAAAAATAGACCTTGTAACGACGAGAGGAGCCTAATTAGCTTGAGGTGATATGAAAGTCTCATTATTTAGGGATTAAGCAACTTCACATTATCATGAAATCCAAACCAAGAAGAATGACTGCTTTCACCGATGGAAGTAAGTAGATTTAGTGTTTCAATGGAGTTTAAATTTATTTGATTTCATTAATATACTTGGTTGTTTAGCCACATTTGTCATTTTCATGATCAATGTATCAAAATGTGTGCTTGGAAACAGAAGAGGAGCCCTACTAACAAGAAATGATGGGAGGTAATCTTTATTTTAGAACTCAACCAATTATTATCAATAAGAAATGCGAATCAAGATGGAGGACTCTAGTTTGTTGGAATTGAATGAATTCCTCTGATTGATGGTTCATGGGAAATCTTTTTGTAATGAATATAGTCGTTAATAAAGATACAAAACATAATGCCCAGGTCATTGCATGAACAATACTCCTTGTAACAATAAGAGGAGCCTAATTAGCATGAGGTGATATGAAAGTCTAATTATTTAGGAATTAAATAACTTCACATTAGCACGAAATGAAACCAAGATGAATGATTGCTTTCGCAGATGGAAGTAAGTAGATTTAGAGTTTCAATAGTGTTTAAATTTGTTTGATTGAATTAATATGCTATGTTGTTTTTCTAGATATGTTAATTTCATCATCAATGTATCAAAATGTGCTTGGAACCAAAAAGAGGAGCACAGCTAATTAGAAATGATGGGAGGAAATCTTTATTTTGGAACTCAACCAATTATTATGAAAAAGAAATGACAATCAAGATGGAAGACTCCATTGTTTGTTGGAATTGAATGAATTCATGTTATAAAAGGTTCATTGGTATTGTTTTTATACCAAATATAGTCGTCAATAAAGGTACAAAAGATAATTTCATGGTCATTGAATGAAAAATAGACCTTGTAACGACAGGGGATATGAATGTCTCATTATTTAGGAATTAAACAATTTCACAATATCAAGAAATGCAAACCAAGAAGAATGACTGCTTTCACCGATGGAAGTAAGTAGATTTAGAGTTTCAATGGAATTTAAATTTATTTGATTTCATTAATATACTTGGTTGTTTAGCCATATTTGTCATTTTCATGATCAATATATCAAAATGTGTGCTTGGAAAAAGAAGAGGGGCCATACTAACTAGAAATGATGGGAGGTAATCTTTATTATGGAACTCAGCCAATTATTATCAATAGGAAATTCGAATCGAGATGGAGGACTCTTGTTTGTTGGAATTGAATGAATTCCTCTGATTGATGGTTCATGGTCAATATTTTTATAATGAATATAGTCATTAATAAAGATACAAAACATAATGCCAAGGTCATTGCATGAAAAATACTCCTTGTACCAATAAGAGGAGCCTAATTAGCATGAGGTGATATGAAAGTCTAATTATTTAGGACTTAAATAACTTCACATTAGCACGAAATGAAACCAAGTTGAATGATTCCTTTCGCAGATGGATGTAAGTAGATTTAGAGTTTCAATGGTGTTTAAATTTGTTTGATTGAATTAATATGCTATGTTGTTTTTCTAGAAATGTTAATTTCATCATCAATGTATCAAAATGTGCTTGGAACCAAAAGAGGAGCACAGCTAATTAGAAATGAAGGGAGGAAATCATAATTTTGAAACTAAACCAATTATTATGAAAAAGAAATGCCAATCAAGATGGAAGACTCCATTGTTTGTTGGAATTGAGTGAATTCATGTTATAAAAGGTTCATGGGTATTGTTTTTATACCAAATATAATCGTCAATAAAGACACAAAAGATAATTTCATGGTCATTGCATGAAAAATAGACTTTGTAACAACGAGAGGAGCCTATTTAGCTTAAGGGGATATGAAAGTCTCATTCTTTAGGGATTAAACAACTTCACAATATCAAGAAATGCAAAGCAAGAAGAATGACTGCTTACACCCATGGAAATATGTCGATTTAGAGTTTGAATGGAGTTTAAATTTGTTTGATTTCATTAATATACTAGGTTTTTTTGCCAAATATGTTAATTTCATCATTAATGTATCAAAATGTGTGCTTGGAACCAAAAGAGGAGCACTGCTAATTAGAAATGATTGGAGTTACTCTTTATTTTCGAACTCAACTAATTATTATGAATAAGAAATGCAAATCAAGATGGAGGACTCCATTTTTTGATAGAAGGGAATGAATTCATGTTATCAAAGGTTCATGGGTATCATTTTTATACCAAATATAGTCGTCAATAAAGACACAAAAGATAATTTCATGAGAGGAGCCTAATTAGCTAAAGGTGATATGAAAGTCTCATTATTTAGGGATTAAGCAACTTCACATTATCAAGAAATGCAAACCAAGAAGAATGACTGCTTTCACCGATGGAAGTAGGTAGATTTAGAGTTTCAATGGAGTTTAAATTTATTTGATTTCATTAATATACTTGGTTGCTTAGCCACATTTGTCATTTTCATGTTCAATGTATCAAAATGTGTGCTTGGAAACAGAAGTGGAGCCCTACTAACTAGAAATGATGGGAGGTAATCTTTATTTTGGAACTCAACCAATTATTATCAATAAGAAATGCGAATCAAGATGGAGGACTCTTGTTTGTTGGAATTGAATGAATTCCTCTGATTGATGGTTCATGGGCAATATTTTTATAATGAATATAGTCGTTAATAAAGATACAAAACATAATGCCAAGGTCATTGCATGAAAAACACTCCTTGTAACAATAAGAGGAGCCTAATTAGCATGAGGTGATATGAAAGTCTAATTATTTAGGAATTAAGTAACTTCACATTAGCACGAAATGAAACCTAGATGAATCATTGCTTTCGCAGATGGAAGTAAGTAGATTGAGAGTTTCAATGGTGTTTAAATTTGTTTGATTGAATTAATATGCTATGTTGTTTTTTTAGATATGTTAATTTCATCATCAATGTATCAAAATATGCTTGGAACCAAAAGAGGAGCACTAGTAATTAGAAATGATGGGAGGAAATCGTTATTTTGGAACTCAACCAATTATTATGAACAAGAAATGCCAATCAGGATGGAAGACTCCATTGTTTGTTGGAATTGAAAGAATTCATGTTATAAAAGGTTCATCGGTATTGTTTTTCTACCAAATATAGTCGTCAATAAAGGCACAAAAGATAATTTCATGGTCATTGAATGAAAAATAGACCTTGTAACGATGAGAGGAGCCTAATTAGCTTGAGGGGATATGAATGTCTCATTATTTAGGGATTAAACAATTTCACAATATCAAGAAATGCAAACCAAGAAGAATGACTGCTTTCACCGATGGAAGTAAGTAGATTTAGAGTTTCAATTGAATTTAAATTTATTTGATTTCATTAATATACTTGCTTGTTTAGCCATATTTGTCATTTTCATGATCAATGTATCAAAATGTGTGCTTGGAAAAAGAAGAGGGGCCCTACTAACTAGAAATGATGGGAGGTAATCTTTATTATGGAACTCAGCCAATTATTATCAATAGGAAATGCGAATCGAGATGGAGGACTCTTGTTTGTTGGAATTGAATGAATTCCTCTGATTGATGGTTCATGGTCAACATTTTTATAATGAATATAGTCATTAATAAAGATACAAAACATAATGCCAAGGTCATTGCATGAAAAATACTCCTTGTACCAATAAGAGGAGCCTAATTAGCAAGAGGTGATATCAAAGTCTAATTATTTAGGACTTAAATAACTTCACATTAGCACGAAATGAAACCAAGTTGAATGATTCCTTTCGCAGATGGAAGTAAGTAGATTTAGAGTTTCAATGGTGTTTAAATTTGTTTGATTGAATTAATATGCTATGTTGTTTTTCTAGATATGTTAATTTCATCATCAATGTATCAAAATGTGCTTGGAACCAAAAGGGGAGCACAGCTATTTAGAAATGAAGGGAGGAAATCTTAATTTTGGAACTAAACCAATTATTATGAAAAAGAAATGCCAATCAATACGGAAGACTCCATTGTTTGTTGGAATTGAATGAATTCATGTTATAAAAGGTTCATGGGTATTGTTTTTATACCAAATATAATCGTCAATAAAGACACAAAAGATAATTTCATGGTCATTGCATGAAAAATAGACCTTGTAACGACGAGAGGAGCCTAATTACCTTGAGGGGATATGAAAGTCTCATAATTTAGGGATTAAACAACTTCACAATATCAAGAAATGCATGGGTATTGGTTTTATATACCAAATATAGTCGTTAAGATAGGCACAAAAGATAATTTCATGGTCATTGCATGAAAAATAGACTTTGTAACGACGAGAGGAGCCTAATTAGCTTGAGGGGATATGAAAGTCTCATTATTTAGGGATTAAACAACTTCACAATATCAAGAAATGCAAACCAAGAAGAATGACTGCTTACACCCATGGAAGTAACTCGATTTAGAGTTTCAATGGAGTTTAAATTTGTTTGATTTCATTAATATACTAGGTTGTTTACCCAGATATGTTAATTTCATCATCAATGTATCAAAATGTGTGCTAGGAACCAAAAGAGGAGCACTACAAATTTGAAATGATTGGAGTTACTCTTTATTTTGAAACTCAACCAATTATTATGAATAAGAAACGCAAATCAAGATGGAGGACTCGATTTTTTGTTGGAAGGGAATGAATTCATGTCATGAAAGGTTCGTATGTATAGTTTTTATAGCGAATATAGTCGTCAATAAAGACACAAAAGATAATTTGATGGTCATTGCATGAAAAATAGACCTTGTAACGACGAGAGGAGCCTAATTACATTGAGGGGATATGAAAGTCTCATAATTTAGGGATTAAACAACTTCACAATATCAAGAAATGCAAAGCAAGAAGAATGACTGCTTACACCCATGGAAGTAAGTCGATTTAGAGTTTCAATGGAGTTTAAATTTGTTTGATTTCATTAATATACTAGGTTGTTTTGCCAGATATGTTAATTTCATCATCAATGTATCAAAATGTGTGCTTGGAACCAAAAGAGGAGCACTACAAATTAGAAATGATTGGAGTTACTCTTTATTTTGGAACTCAACCAATTATTATGAATAAGAAATGCAAATCAAGATGGAGGACTCCATTTTTTGATGGAAGGGAATGAATTCATGTTATGAAAGGTTCATGTGTATTGTTTTTATAGCAAATATAGTCGTCAATAAAGGCACAAAAGATAATTTCATGGTCATTGCATGAAAAATAGACCTTGTAACGACGAGAGGAGCCTAATTAGCTTGAGGTGATATGAAAGTCTCATTATTTAGGGATTAAGCAACTTCACATTATCATGAAATCCAAACCAAGAAGAATGACTGCTTTCACCGATGGAAGTAAGTAGATTTAGTGTTTCAATGGAGTTTAAATTTATTTGATTTCATTAATATACTTGGTTGTTTAGCCACATTTGTCATTTTCATGATCAATGTATCAAAATGTGTGCTTGGAAACAGAAGAGGAGCCCTACTAACAAGAAATGATGGGAGGTAATCTTTATTTTAGAACTCAACCAATTATTATCAATAAGAAATGCGAATCAAGATGGAGGACTCTAGTTTGTTGGAATTGAATGAATTCCTCTGATTGATGGTTCATGGGAAATCTTTTTGTAATGAATATAGTTGTTAATAAAGATACAAAACATAATGCCCAGGTCATTGCATGAACAATACTCCTTGTAACAATAAGAGGAGCCTAATTAGCATGAGGTGATATGAAAGTCTAATTATTTAGGAATTAAATAACTTCACATTAGCACGAAATGAAACCAAGATGAATGATTGCTTTCGCAGATGGAAGTAAGTAGATTTAGAGTTTCAATAGTGTTTAAATTTGTTTGATTGAATTAATATGCTATGTTATTTTTCTAGATATGTTAATTTCATCATCAATGTATCAAAATGTGCTTGGAACCAAAAGAGGAGCACAGCTAATTAGAAATGATGGGAGGAAATCTTTATTTTGGAACTCAACCAATTATTATGAAAAAGAAATGACAATCAAGATGGAAGACTCCATTGTTTGTTGGAATTGAATGAATTCATGTTATAAAAGGTTCATTGGTATTGTTTTTATACCAAATATAGTCGTCAATAAAGGTACAAAAGATAATTTCATGGTCATTGAATGAAAAATAGACCTTGTAACGACAGGGGATATGAATGTCTCATTATTTAGGGATTAAACAATTTCACAATATCAAGAAATGCAAACCAAGAAGAATGACTGCTTTCACCGATGGAAGTAAGTAGATTTAGAGTTTCAATGGAATTTAAATTTATTTGATTTCATTAATATACTTGGTTGTTTAGCCATATTTGTCATTTTCATGATCAATGTATCAAAATGTGTGCTTGGAAAAAGAAGAGGGGCCATACTAACTAGAAATGATCGGAGGTAATCTTTATTATGGAACTCAGCCAATTATTATCAATAGGAAATTCGAATCGAGATGGAGGACTCTTGTTTGTTGGAATTGAATGAATTCCTCTGATTGATGGTTCATGGTCAATATTTTTATAATGAATATAGTCATTAATAAAGATACAAAACATAATGCCAAGGTCATTGCATGAAAAATACTCCTTGTACCAATAAGAGGAGCCTAATTAGCATGAGGTGATATGAAAGTCTAATTATTTAGGACTTAAATAACTTCACATTAGCACGAAATGAAACCAAGTTGAATGATTCCTTTCGCAGATAGAAGTAAGTAGATTTAGAGTTTCAATGGTGTTTAAATTTGTTTGATTGAATTAATATGCTATGTTGTTTTTCTAGAAATGTTAATTTCATCATCAATGTATCAAAATGTGCTTGGAACCAAAAGAGGAGCACAGCTAATTAGAAATGAAGGGAGGAAATCTTAATTTTGAAACTAAACCAATTATTATGAAAAACAATTGCCAATCAAGATGGAAGACTCCATTGTTTGTTGGAATTGAATGAATTCATGTTATAAAAGGTTCATGGGTATTGTTTTTATACCAAATATAATCGTCAATAAAGACACAAAAGATAATTTCATGGTCATTGCATGAAAAATAGACTTTGTAACAACGAGAGGAGCCTATTTAGCTTAAGGGGATATGAAAGTCTCATTCTTTAGGGATTAAACAACTTCACAATATCAAGAAATGCAAAGCAAGAAGAATGACTGCTTACACCCATGGAAATATGTCGATTTAGAGTTTGAATGGAGTTTAAATTTGTTTGATTTCATTAATATACTAGGTTTTTTTGCCAAATATGTTAATTTCATCATTAATGTATCAAAATGTGTGCTTGGAACCAAAAGAGGAGCACTGCTAATTAGAAATGATTGGAGTTACTCTTTATTTTCGAACTCAACTAATTATTATGAATAAGAAATGCAAATCAAGATGGAGGACTCCATTTTTTGATAGAAGGGAATGAATTCATGTTATCAAAGGTTCATGGGTATCATTTTTATACCAAATATAGTCGTCAATAAAGACACAAAAGATAATTTCATGAGAGGAGCCTAATTAGCTAAAGGTGATATGAAAGTCTCATTATTTAGGGATTAAGCAACTTCACATTATCAAGAAATGCAAACCAAGAAGAATGACTGCTTTCACCGATGGAAGTAGGTAGATTTAGAGTTTTCAATGGAGTTTAAATTTATTTGATTTCATTAATATACTTGGTTGCTTAGCCACATTTGTCATTTTCATGTTCAATGTATCAAAATGTGTGTGCTTGGAAACAGAAGTGGAGCCCTACTAACTAGAAATGATGGGAGGTAATCTTTATTTTGGAACTCAACCAATTATTATCAATAAGAAATGCGAATCAAGATGGAGGACTCTTGTTTGTTGGAATTGAATGAATTCCTCTGATTGATGGTTCATGGGCAATATTTTTATAATGAATATAGTCGTTAATAAAGATACAAAACATAATGCCAAGGTCATTGCATGAAAAACACTCCTTGTAACAATAAGAGGAGCCTAATTAGCATGAGGTGATATGAAAGTCTAATTATTTAGGAATTAAATAACTTCACATTAGCACGAAATGAAACCTAGATGAATCATTGCTTTCGCAGATGGAAGTAAGTAGATTGAGAGTTTCAATGGTGTTTAAATTTGTTTGATTGAATTAATATGCTATGTTGTTTTTTTAGATATGTTAATTTCATCATCAATGTATCAAAATATGCTTGGAACCAAAAGAGGAGCACTAGTAATTAGAAATGATGGGAGGAAATCGTTATTTTGGAACTCAACCAATTATTATGAACAAGAAATGCCAATCAGGATGGAAGACTCCATTGTTTGTTGGAATTGAAAGAATTCATGTTATAAAAGGTTCATCAGTATTGTTTTTCTACCAAATCTAGTCGTCAATAAAGGCAGAAAAGATAATTTCATGGTCATTGAATGAAAAATAGACCTTGTAACGATGAGAGGAGCCTAATTAGCTTGAGGGGATATGAATGTCTCATTATTTAGGGATTAAACAATTTCACAATATCAAGAAATGCAAACCAAGAAGAATGACTGCTTTCACCGATGGAAGTAAGTAGATTTAGAGTTTCAATTGAATTTAAATTTATTTGATTTCATTAATATACTTGCTTGTTTAGCCATATTTGTCATTTAATGATCAATGTATCAAAATGTGTGCTTGGAAAAAGAAGAGGGGCCCTACTAACTAGAAATGATAGGAGGTAATCTTTATTATGGAACTCAGCCAATTATTATCAATAGGAAATGCGAATCGAGATGGAGGACTCTTGTTTGTTGGAATTGAATGAATTCCTCTGATTGATGGTTCATGGTCAATATTTTTATAATGAATATAGTCATTAATAAAGATACAAAACATAATGCCAAGGTCATTGCATGAAAAATACTCCTTGTACCAATAAGAGGAGCCTAATTAGCATGAGGTGATATCAAAGTCTAATTATTTAGGACTTAAATAACTTCACATTAGCACGAAATGAAACCAAGTTGAATGATTCCTTTCGCAGATGGAAGTAAGTAGATTTAGAGTTTCAATGGTGTTTAAATTTGTTTGATTGAATTAATATGCTATGTTGTTTTTCTAGATATGTTAATTTCATCATCAATGTATCAAAATGTGCTTGGAACCAAAAGGGGAGCACAGCTATTTAGAAATGAAGGGAGGAAATCTTAATTTTGGAACTAAACCAATTATTATGAAAAAGAAATGCCAATCAATACGGAAGACTCCATTGTTTGTTGGAATTGAATGAATTCATGTTATAAAAGGTTCATGGGTATTGTTTTTATACCAAATATAATCGTCAATAAAGACACAAAAGATAATTTCATGGTCATTGCATGAAAAATAGACTTTGTAACGACGAGAGGAGCCTAATTAGCTTGAGGGGATATGAAAGTCTCATTCTTTAGGGATTAAACAACTTCACAATATCAAGAAATGCAAAGCAAGAAGAATGACTGCTTACACCCATGAAAATAAGTCGATTTAGAGTTTGAATGGAGTTTAAATTTGTTTGATTTCATTAATATACTAGGTTGTTTTGCGAGATATGTTAATTTCATCATTAATGTATCAAAATGTGTGCTTGGAACCAAAAGAGGAGCACTGCTAATTAGAAATGATTGGAGTTACTCTTTATTTTGGAACTCAACCAATTATTATGAATAAGAAATGCAAATCAAGATGGAGGACCCCATTTTTTGATGGAAGGGAATGAATTCATGTTATGAAAGGTTCATGGGTATCATTTTTATACCAAATATAGTTGTCAATAAAGACACAAAAGATAATTTCATGGTCATTGCATGAAAAATAGACCTTGTAACGATGAGAGGAGCCTAATTAGCTTAAGGTGATATGAAAGTCTCATTATTTAGGGATTAAGCAACTTCACATTATCAAGAAATGCAAACGAAGAAGAATGACTGCTTTCACCGATGGAAGTAGGTAGATTTAGAGTTTTAATGGAGTTTAAATTTATTTGATTTCATTAATATACTTGGTTGCTTAGCCACATTTGTCATTTTCATGTTCAATGTATCAAAATGTGTGCTTGGAAACAGAAGAGGAGCCCTACTAACCAGAAATGATGGGAGGTAATCTTTATTTTGGAACTCAACCAATTATTATCAATAAGAAATGCGAATCAAGATGGAGGACTCTTGTTTGTTGAAATTGAATGAATTCCTCTGATTGATGGTTCACAGGCAATATTTTTATAAGGAATATTGTCGTTAATAAAGATACAAAACATAATGCCAAGGTTATTGCATGAAAAACACTCCTTGTAACAATAAGAGGAGCCTAATTAGCATGAGGTGATATGAAAGTCTAATTATATAGGAATTAAATAACATCACATTAGCACAAAATCAAAACCAAGATGAATCATTGCTTTCGCAGATGGAAGTAAGTAGATTGAGAGTTTCAATGGTGTTTAAATTTGTTTGATTGAATTAATATGCTATGTTGTTTTTCTAGATATGTTAATTTCATCATCAATGTATCAAAATATGCTTGGAACCAAAAGAGGAGCACTACTAATTAGAAATGATGGGAGGAAATCGTTATTTTGGAACTCAACCAATTATTATGAACAAGAAATGCCAATCAGGATGGAAGACTCCATTGTTTGTTGGAATTGAAAGAATTCATGTTATAAAAGGTTCATCGGTATTGTTTTTCTACCAAATATAGTCGTCAATAAAGGCACAAAGGATAATTTCATGGTCATTGCATGAAAAATAGGCCTTGTAACGACGAGAAGAGATTAATTAGCTTGAGGGGATATGAAAGTCTCATTATTTAGGGATTAAACAACTTCACAATATCAAGAAATGCATACCAAGAAGAATGACTGCTTACACCCATGGAAGTAACTCGATCTAGATTTTGAATGGTGTTTAAATTTGTTTGATTTCATTAATATACTAGGTTGTTTTGCCAGATATGTTAATTTCATCATCAATGTATCAAAATGTGTGCTTGGAACCAAAAGAGGAGCACTGCTAATTAGAAATGATTGGAGTTACTCTTTATTTTGGAACTCAACCAATTATTATGAATAAGAAATGCAAATCAAGATGGAGGACTCCATTTTTTGATGGAAGGGAATGAATTCATGTTATGAAAGGTTCATGGGTATTGTTTTTATACCAAATATAGTCGTCAATGTAGGCACAAAAGATAATTTCATGGTCATTGCATGAAAAATAGACTTTGTAACGACGAGAGGAGCCGAATTTGCTTGAGGGGATATGAAAGTCTCATTATTTAGGGATTAAACAACTTCACAATATCAAGAAATGCAAAGCAAGAAGAATGACTGCTTACACCCATGGAAGTAAGTAGATTTAGAGTTTCAATGGTGTTTAAATTTGTTTGATTTCATCAATATACTAGGTTGTTTTGCCAGATATGTTAATTTCACCATCAATGTATCAAAATGTGTTCTTGGAACCCAAAGAGGAGCACTCCAAATTAGAAATGATTGGAGTTACTCTTTATTTTGGAACTCAACCAATTATTATGAACAAGAAATGCCAATCAGGATGGAAGACTCCATTGTTTGTTGGAATTGAATGAATTCATGTGATAAAAGGTTCATGGGTATTGTTTTTTATACCAAATATAGTCGTTAATATAGGCACAAAAGATATTTTCATGGTCATTGCATGAAAAATAGACTTTGTAACGATGAGAGAAGCCTAATTAGCTTGAGGGGATATGAAAGTCTCATTATTTAGGGATTAAACAACTTCACAATATCAAGAAATGCAAAGCAAGAAGAATGACTGCTTACACCCATGGAAGTAACTCGATTTAGAGTTTCAATGGAGTTTAAATTTGTTTGATTTCATTAATATACTAGGTTGTTTTGCGAGATATGTTAATTTCATCATTAATGTATCAAAATGTGTGCTTGGAACCAAAAGAGGAGCACTGCTAATTAGAAATGATTGGAGTTACTCTTTATTTTGGAACTCAACCAATTATTATCAATAAGAAATGCAAATCAAGATGGAGGACTCCATTTTTTGATGGAAGGGAATGAATTCATGTTATGAAAGGTTCATGGGTATCATTTTTATACCAAATATAGTTGTCAATAAAGACACAAAAGATAATTTCATGGTCATTGCATGAAAAATAGACCTTGTAACGACGAGAGGAGCCTAATTAGCTTAAGGTGATATGAAAGTCTCATTATTTAGGGATTAAGCAACTTCACATTATCAAGAAATGCAAACCAAGAAGAATGACTGCTTTCACCGATGGAAGTAGGTAGATTTAGAGTTTCAATGGAGTTTAAATTTATTTGATTTCATTAATATACTTGGTTGCTTAGCCACATTTGTCATTTTCATGTTCAATGTATCAAAATGTGTGCTTGGAAACAGAAAAGGAGCCCTACTAACTAGAAATGATGGGAGGTAATCTTTATTTTGGAACTCAACCAATTATTATCAATAAGAAATGCGAATCAAGATGGAGGACTCTTGTTTGTTGGAATTGAATGAATTCCTCTGATTGATGGTTCACGGGCATATATTTTTATAAGGAATATAGTCGTTAATAAAGATACAAAACATAATGCCAAGGTTATTGCATGAAAAAACACTCCTTGTAACAATAAGAGGAGCCTAATTAGCATAAGGTGATATGAAAGTCTAATTATTTAGGAATTAAATAACTTCACATTAGCACAAAATCAAAACCAAGATGAATCATTGCTTTCGCAGATGGAAGTAAGTAGATTTGAGAGTTTCAATGGTGTTTAAATTTGTTTGATTGAATTAATATGCTATGTTGTTTTTCGAGATATGTTAATTTCATCATCAATATATCAAAATATGCTTGGAACCAAAAGAGGAGCACTACTAATTAGAAATGATGGGAGGAAATCGTTATTTTGGAACTCAACCAATTATTATTATGAACAAGAAATGCCAATCAGGATGGAAGACTCCATTGTTTGTTGGAATTGAAAGAATTCATGTTATAAAAGGTTCATCGGTATTGTTTTTCTACCAAATATAGTCGTCAATAAAGGCACAAAGGATAATTTCATGGTCATTGCATGAAAAATAGGCCTTGTAACGATGAGAAGAGACTAATTTGCTTGAGGGGATATGAAAGTCTCATTATTTAGGGATTAAACAACTTCACAATATCAAGAAATGCATACCAAGAAGAATGACTGCTTACACCCATGGAAGTAACTCGATCTAGATTTTGAATGGTGTTTAAATTTGTTTGATTTCATTAATATACTAGGTTGTTTTGCCAGATATGTTAATTTCATCATCAATGTATCAAAATGTGTGCTTGGAACCAAAAGAGGAGCACTGCTAATTAGAAATGATTGGAGTTACTCTTTATTTTGGAACTCAACCAATTATTATGAATAAGAAATGCAAATCAAGATGGAGGACTCCATTTTTTGATGGAAGGGAATGAATTCATGTTATGAAAGGTTCATGGGTATTGTTTTTATACCAAATATAGTCGTCAATGTAGGCACAAAAGATAATTTCATGGTCATTGCATGAAAAATAGACTTTGTAACGACGAGAGGAGCCGAATTTGCTTGAGGGGATATGAAAGTCTCATTATTTAGGGATTAAACAACTTCACAATATCAAGAAATGCAAAGCAAGAAGAATGACTGCTTACACCCATGGAAGTAAGTCGATTTAGAGTTTCAATGGTGTTTAAATTTGTTTGATTTCATCAATATACTAGGTTGTTTTGCCAGATATGTTAATTTCACCATCAATGTATCAAAATGTGTTCTTGGAACCCAAAGAGGAGCACTCCAAATTAGAAATGATTGGAGTTACTCTTTATTTTGGAACTCAACCAATTATTATGAACAAGAAATGCCAATCAGGATGGAAGACTCCATTGTTTGTTGGAATTGAATGAATTCATGTGATAAAAGGTTCATGGGTATTGTTTTTATACCAAATATAGTCGTTAATATAGGCACAAAAGATATTTTCATGGTCATTGCATGAAAAATAGACTTTGTAACGACGAGAGAAGCCTAATTAGCTTGAGGGGATATGAAAGTCTCATTATTTAGGGATTAAACAACTTCACAATATCAAGAAATGCAAAGCAAGAAGAATGACTGCTTACACCCATGGAAGTAACTCGATTTAGAGTTTCAATGGAGTTTAAATTTGTTTGATTTCATTAATATACTAGGTTGTTTTGCGAGATATGTTAATTTCATCATTAATGTATCAAAATGTGTGCTTGGAACCAAAAGAGGAGCACTGCTAATTAGAAATGATTGGAGTTACTCTTTATTTTGGAACTCAACCAATTATTATGAATAAGAAATGCAAATCAAGATGGAGGACTCCATTTTTTGATGGAAGGGAATGAATTCATGTTATGAAAGGTTCATGGGTATCATTTTTATACCAAATATAGTTGTCAATAAAGACACAAAAGATAATTTCATGGTCATTGCATGAAAAATAGACCTTGTAACGACGAGAGGAGCCTAATTAGCTTAAGGTGATATGAAAGTCTCATTATTTAGGGATTAAGCAACTTCACATTATCAAGAAATGCAAACCAAGAAGAATGACTGCTTTCACCGATGGAAGTAGGTAGATTTAGAGTTTCAATGGAGTTTAAATTTATTTGATTTCATTAATATACTTGGTTGCTTAGCCACATTTGTCATTTTCATGTTCAATGTATCAAAATGTGTGCTTGGAAACAGAAGAGGAGCCCTACTAACAAGAAATGATGGGAGGTAATCTTTATTTTGGAACTCAACCAATTATTATCAATAAGAAATGCGAATCAAGATGGAGGACTCTTGTTTGTTGGAATTGAATGAATTCCTCTGATTGATGGTTCACGGGCAATATTTTTATAAGGAATATAGTCGTTAATAAAGATACAAAACATAATGCCAAGGTTATTGCATGAAAAACACTCCTTGTAACAATAAGAGGAGCCTAATTAGCATAAGGTGATATGAAAGTCTAATTATTTAGGAATTAAATAACTTCACATTAGCACAAAATCAAAACCAAGATGAATCATTGCTTTCGCAGATGGAAGTAAGTAGATTGAGAGTTTCAATGGTGTTTAAATTTGTTTGATTGAATTAATATGCTATGTTGTTTTTCGAGATATGTTAATTTCATCATCAATATATCAAAATATGCTTGGAACCAAAAGAGGAGCACTACTAATTAGAAATGATGGGAGGAAATCGTTATTTTGGAACTCAACCAATTATTATGAATAAGAAATGCCAATCAGGATGGAAGACTCCATTGTTTGTTGGAATTGAAAGAATTCATGTTATAAAAGGTTCATCGGTATTGTTTTTCTACCAAATATAGTCGTCAATAAAGGCACAAAGGATAATTTCATGGTCATTGCATGAAAAATAGGCCTTGTAACGATGAGAAGAGACTAATTTGCTTGAGGGGATATGAAAGTCTCATTATTTAGGGATTAAACAACTTCACAATATCAAGAAATGCATACCAAGAAGAATGACTGCTTACACCCATGGAAGTAACTCGATCTAGATTTTGAATGGAGTTTAAATTTGTTTGATTTCATTAATATACTAGGTTGTTTTGCCAGATATGTTAATTTCATCATCAATGTATCAAAATGTGTGCTTGGAACCAAAAGAGGAGCACTGCTAATTAGAAATGATTGGAGTTACTCTTTATTTTGGAACTCAACCAATTATTATGAATAAGAAATGCAAATCAAGATGGAGGACTCCATTTTTTGATGGAAGGGAATGAATTCATGTTATGAATGGTTCATGGGTATTGTTTTTATATCAAATATAGTCGTCAATATAGGCACAAAAGATAATTTCATGGTCATTGCATGAAAAATAGACTTTGTAACGACGAGAGGAGCCGAATTAGCTTGAGGGGATATGAAAGTCTCATTATTTAGGGATTAAACAACTTCACAATATCAAGAAATGCAAAGCAAGAAGAATGACTGCTTACACCCATGGAAGTAAGTCGATTTAGAGTTTCAATGGTGTTTAAATTTGTTTGATTTCATCAATATACTAGGTTGTTTTGCCAGATATGTTAATTTCACCATCAATGTATCAAAATGTGTGCTTGGAACCCAAAGAGGAGCACTCCAAATTAGAAATGATTGGAGTTACTCTTTCTTTTGGAACTCAACCAATTATTATGAATAAGAAATGCAAATAAGAAACCCAAATCAAGATGGAGGACTCGATTTTTTGTTGGAAGGGAATGAATTCTTGTTATGAAAGGTTCATGGGTATTGTTTGTATACCAAATATAGTCGTCAATAAAGGCACAAAGGATAATTTCATGGTCATTGCATGAAAAATAGGCCTTGTAACGACGAGAAGAGACTAATTAGCTTGAGGGGATATGAAAGTCTCAATATTTAGGGATTAAACAACTTCACAATATCAAGAAATACAAACCTAGAAGAATGACTGCTTACACCCATGAAAGTAACTCGATCTAGAGTTTGAATGGAGTTTAAATTTGTTTGATTTCATTAAGATACTAGGATGTTTTGCCAGATCTGTTAATTTCATCATCAATGTATCAAAATGTGTGCTTGGAACCAAAAGTGGAGCACTCCAAATTAGAAATGATTGGAGTTACTCTTTATTTTGGAACTCAACCAATTATTATGAACAAGAAATGCCAATCAGGATGGAAGACTCCATTGTTTGTTGGAATTGAATGAATTCATGTTATAAAAGGTTCATGGGTATTGTTTTTATACCAAATATAGTTGTTAATAAAGGCACAAAAGATAATTTCATGGTCATTGCATGAAAAATAGACTTTGTAACGACGAGAGGAGCCTAATTAGCTTGAGGGGATATGAAAGTCTCATTATTTAGGGATTAAACAACTTGACAATATCAAAAAATGCAAACCAAGAAGAATGACTGCTTACACCCATGGAACTAACTCGATTTAGAGTTTGAATGGAGTTTAAATTTGTTGGATTTCATTAATATACCAGGTTGGTGTTTTGCTAGATATGTTAATTTCATCATCAATGTATCAAAATGTGTGCTTGGAACCAAAAGAGGAGCACTCCAAATTAGAAATGATTGGAGTTACTCTTTATTTTGGAACTCAACCAATTATTATGAACAAGAAATGCCAATCAGGATGGAAGACTCCATTGTTTGTTGGAATTGAATGAATTCATGTTATAAAAGGTTCATGGGTATTGTTTTTATACCAAATATAGTCGTTAATATAGGCACAAAAGATATTTTCATGGTCATTGCATGAAAAATAGACTTTGTAACGACGAGAGGAGGCTAATTAGCTTGAGGGGATATGAAAGTCTCATTATTTAGGGATTAAACAACTTCACAATATCAAAAAATGCAAACCAAGAAGAATGACTGCTTACACCCATGGAAGTAATTCGATTTAGAGTTTCAATGGAGTTTAAATTTGTTTGATTTCATTAATATACTAGGTTGTTTACCCAGATATGTTAATTTCATCATCAATGTATCAAAATGTGTGCTAGGAACCAAAAGAGCAGCACTACAAATTTGAAATGATTGGAGTTACTCTTTATTTTGGAACTCAACCAATTATTATGAATAAGAAATGCAAATCAAGATGGAGGACTCCATTTTTTGATGGAAGGGAATGAATTCATGTTATGAATGGTTCATGGGTATTGTTTTTATACCAAATATAGTCGTCAATAAAGACACAAAAGATAATTTCATGGTCATTGCATGAAAAATAGACCTTGTAACGACGAGAGGATCCTAATTAGCTGGAGGTGATATGAAAGTCTCATTATTTAGGGATTAAGCAACTTCACATTATCAAGAAATGCAAACCAAGAAGAAAGACTGCTTTCACCGATGCAAGTAAGCAGATTTAGAGTTTCAATGGAGTTTAAATTTATTTGATCTCATTAATATACTTGGTTGTTTAGCCACATTTATCATTTTCATGATCAATGTATCAAAATGTGTGCTTGGAAACAGAAGAGGAGCCCTACTAACTAGAAATGATGGGAGGTAATCTTTATTTTGGAACTCAACCAATTATTATCAATAAGAAATGCAAAACAAGATGGAGGACTCTTGTTTGTTGGAATTGAATGAATTCCTCTTATTGATGGTTCCTGGGCAATATTTTTATAATGAATATAGTCGTTGATAAAGATACAAAACATAATGCCAAGGTCATTGCATGAAAAATACTCCTTGTAACAGTAAGAGGAGCCTAATTAGCATGAGGTGATATGAAAATCTAGTTATTTAGGAATTAAATAACTTCACATTATTCGGAAATGAAACCAAGATGAATGATTGCTTTCGCAAATGGAAGTAAGTAGATTGAGAGTTTCAATGGTGTTTAAATTTGTTTGATTGAATTAATATGCTATGTTGTTTTTCTAGAAATGTTAATTTCATCATCAATGTATCAAAATGTGCTTGGAACCAAAAGAGGAGCACAGCTAATTAGAAATGATGGGAGGAAATTGTTATTTTGGAACTCAACCAATTATTATGAACAAGAAATGCCAATCAGGATGGAAGACTCCACTGTTTGTTGGAATTGAATGAATTCATGTTATAAAAGGTTCATGGGTATTGTTTTTATACCAAATATAGTCGTCAATAAAGGCACAAAAGATAATTTCATTGTCATTGCATGAAAAATAGACTTTGTAACGACCAGAGGAGCCTAATTAGCTTGAGGGGATATGAAAGTCTCATTAGTTAGCGATTAAACAACTTCACAATATCAAGAAATGCAAACCAAGAAGAATGACTGCTTGCACCCACGGAAGTATCTCGATTTAGAGTTTCAATGGAGTTTAAATTTGTTTGATTTCATTAATATACAAGGTTGTTTTCCCAGATACGTTAATTTCATCATCAATCTATCAAAATGTGCGCTAGGAACCAAAAGAGGAGCACTACAAATTAGAAATGATTGGAGTTACTCTTTATTTTGGAACTCAACCAATTATCATGAATAAGAAATGTAAATCAAGATGGAGGACTCCATTTTTTGATGGAAGGGAATGAATTCATGTTATGAAAGGTTCATGGGTATTGTTTTTATACCAAATATAGTCGTCAATAAAGGCACAAAAGATAATTTCATGGTCATTGCATGAAAAATAGATTTGTAACGACGAGAGGAGCCTAATTAGCTTGAGGTGATATGAAAGTCTCATTATTTAGGGATTAAACAACTTCACAATATCAAGAAATGCAAACCAAGAAGAATGACTGCTTACACCCATGGAAGTATCTCGATCTTGAGTTTGAATGGAGTTTAAATTTGTTTGATTTCATTAATATACTAGGTTGTTTTGCCAGATATGTTAATTTCATCATCAATGTATCAAAATGTGTGCTTGGAACCAAAAGAGGAGCACTCCAAATAAGAAATGATTGGAGTTACTCTTTATTTTGGAACTCAACCAATTATTATTAATAAGAAATTCAAATCAAGATGGAGGACTCCATATTTTGATGGAAGGGAATGAATTCATGTTATGAAAGGTTCATGGGTATTGCTTTTATACCAAATATAGTTGTCAATAAAGACACAAAAGATAATTTCATGGTCATTGCATGAAAAATAGGCCTTGTAACGATGAGAGGAGCCTAATTAGCTTGAGGTGATATGAAAGTCTCATTATTTAGGGATTAAGCAACTTCACATTATCAAGAAATGCAAACCAAGAAGAATGACTACTTTCACCGATGGAAGTAAGTAGATTTAGAGTTTCAATGTAGTTTAAATTTATTTGATTTCATTAATATACTTGGTTGTTTAGCCACATTTGTCATTTTCATGATAAATGTATCAAAATGTGTGCTTGGAAATAGAAGAGGAGCCCTACTAACAAGAAATGATGGGAGGTAATCTTTATTTTGGAACTCAACCAATTATTATCAATAAGAAATGCGAATGAAGTTGGAGGACTCTTGTTTGTTGGAATTGAATGAATTCCTCTGATTGATGGTTCATGGGCAATATTTTTATGATGACTATAGTCGTTAATAAAGGTACAAAACATAATGCCAAGGTCATTGCATGAAAAATACTCCTTGTAACAATAAGAGGAGCCTAATTAGCATGAGGTGATATGAAAGTCTAAATATTTAGGAATTAAATAACTTCACAATAGCACGAAATGAAACCAAGATGAATGATTGCTTTCGCAGATGGAAGTAAGTAGATTTAGAGTTTCAATGGTGTTTAAATTTGTTTGATTGAGTTAATATGCTATGTTGTTTTTCTAGATATGTTAATTTCATCATCAATGTATCAAAATGTGCTTGGAACCAAAAGGGAGGAAATCGTTATTTTGGAACTCAACCAATTATTATGAACAATAAATGCCAATCAGGATGGAAGACTCCACTGTTTGTTGGAATTGAATGAATTCATGTTATAAAAGGTTCATCGGTATTGTTTTTATACCAAATATAGTCGTCAATAAAGGCACAAAGGATAATTTCATAGTCATTGCATTAAAAATAGGCCTTTTAACGATGAGAAGAGACTAATTAGCTTGTGGGGATATG